>OX639998.1:24055288-24536151 GCA_951828415.1 Anomoia purmunda | reverse complement strand
GTACAGTGTCGCTTAAGGTTGTGTTTGTTATTAAGCGTAACACCTAGTATGGTTGATAAATCCACATTTGGAATAGTACAGCTATTGCGTCTTCTGACTATATTGTTACAGTTAAGTTTTCTACAAACATGCGTTTTCTTGAGATGATAGTACCAATACAGCCCCAGTTTTCGATCGCAGTTAGTGCATTACTGAATTCAGTTTAAATGCCGGATATAATCTTCAAACACTATTATGAACAAAGTAACCGAAAGCGGTGACCCTTGCGGGGTCCGTTTTGTAATGGAAAAATAGTTGACAAGGTATCGTTTACATTACAGCAGAACTTTCAATTACTGAGGAAGGGCTTTATAAACTTGAAAATTTTAGATCAAAGTTTCCATTCCTGTAATTTTGTAAACACTATGTGACAACTAGTTTTGTCGGAAACTTTAGTGAAATCGACAAAAGCTATGGTTTCTTGAGGACATTTTTTTGGTATTTGGTTGCTGGGTACCCAGACAGCTCGATCCGGATCTAAACCCCAATTAAGGACGGAGATATAAGGCTTTTTTCTTTGAATCCCATGTGAGTCTAACTGAAATTATATTTTCCATGACTACTAATACGAGATATAAGAAGTATCGGTCTGTAATTTTCGATGAAATGAGGGCCTTTGTTTGCCTTGGTTATTAAGATTATAACCGGTTCCATCGTTGTGCCATCTCTGTATTCTCTGAGAACGAAGAGTTACACTGAATCTGAGACTGAAACCGGTTTGTCTTCAAACCAAACTTGACAAGGGGTGACGGAAAATCGTTCAAATAGATATAAACTTTTCACCCTGTCGAAAAAATAGAAGATAAAAAACAAGAAAGTTATAACCGTTGTTTTTCAGGGATAAAGTAAGTGCTAAGATTGCGTTTACTGGCAGCCACTGAGGTGGATACCAACATTTGGCAATTAATTTTGTACAGTCTTGGTGTTGTTCCCTTCACCGTTCTACGGGCGCTTACTAGTTCACTGAAATTAATGTCAGTTTCGAGTTGCTGGCCAAAATGTCTGAATGGTGTTCCATGCGTGAGATGTTATTTGAACCGTTTCTAAATTGGGAGAAAAAATATGATGTATCGGACTCTTATAGAGCAAATTCTGTGGAGATGTAAGGGTCTTCATTCCCTTCAAGATGCTACTGGATAAAGAATTAGTTTTAATTTCATTATGAATTCTTCGAAGCTCTTTCTCTTTGTAAGTTTATTTTCTTTGGCAAATGCAGTGGTGCATTTTCTAAGCGACTCTTCTAGTGTCCCACATGGCAAGTTTCTTTGCATAAAAGAAATAATGTCAATGGTATCGTAAAGTCTTTTGAATATTGACAGCTTCGTTGTTAAAAGTTCTCTAATTCAAAGGGAATAGAAAGTAGACAATTTTGGATATTGGTCAGCTTAGGATGTGTTGTATTTATCTGTTTTATTGCGGTAAGGGGTATTTGAGGTTAACAGTAAGATGGAGCATTTGAAGCGGCCGCCGTAGCCGAGTGTGTAGCGTGAGCGCGCTTCATTCATTCATTGTCCAGGCCGGGACAAGTAACATCAAACATTATCGAAAAAGTTATTTGTGCTACATCAAGACGCACACCACAAATTGTAGGAGAAGTTCGGCCAAAATCGCTTAAGCGGTTATAGCGCCAATTAAGTAAGTGACTAAGTAAGATGGAGTCAAGATGCGGAAGTGATCGCTGTAGTGTAAATCTTCTAGAGTGAAGTAATTGGGCTGAGAAAATGGTGATATATATGAGTGTGAAGGTTTTCTGTGTTCAAATACGAGTTGGGCTATTGATTATTGATTAGTATTGAGAGATTTGAGTGCAGCTCCTCTGCGCTTGGCTGTTGGTGAACCTCATGAAATCACCACAGAAGTATTGTCTGGAGGTGTATAAGTCGATATACGGAGAATATATTAATTAGGAGTTTATCATTTAATTTCACTGCATCGGCTGACAAAAAAGCCATTAGGTTTTTGGATTTATGAGAAATATTTTTGTGGAGCAACAATCCTCAGCCCAGTTTTTTTTTTTTTTTTTTTAAAGATTGAAACTATAACTTAATTATAGTACAACAAATAGAGCCATGGCTACAGCGGCCTTAAGCTAATTACTGGTCTTGATATTATAAATCCTATTTTATGGCTAACGTTTCAGTGTGTGTGTATGTTTGGGTTTACGGTAGTGTTTGGTTTTTACGGCTATTGTTTTTACATTTCATTGTATATGTTGCAGTACTTCATATAGTTTATTAAAGCTTTTAAGTTGTGAACTGTGGGGTTACTGAGGAGTTCTGTAGGGTAAGTGTCGTGGAGAGATTGACGATGTGTTGCAAAATGTGGGCATGTGTCTAGGATGTGGAGGACTGTTGGTAGAGGGCTATTACAATACTTGCAGTGGTTTGGAACGTTTTTGTCGATTAGATGCTGATGTGTGAGTCTAGTGTGTCCTAGCCGCAGCCTTAGAATCTTAGTTTGCTCCTTTCTAGAAAGTTCGTTTGGCTTGTCTTTTAAGAAATCATTAGCTGATTTTACGTTTCTATTTATATGGTTATACCATCGAGATACGAGATTATTAGGTGCGTTTTGTTGAAAGTGTATTTTTAAGCGGTTTTTAATATCTGAGAAGAGCATATTCGGTGTAGTTATAAGTGGTGCGAATAATGCGTTTTTGGCTGCTAGATCCGCTAACTCGTTCCCTTGTATCTGGGCGTGGCCTGGAATCCACATCAGTTTAATTTTTTCTGGTTTTTTTAAAAGAAGTTGTTGAATAGTGTTGATATAGAAATTTGTAGTGTTTAGGTTTTTTATAGCGTTTAAAGAGCTTAAAGAGTCGGTGCATATAGCACATTTCATTGTTAAATTTGACGCATGTTTTACTGCTTCGTGTATGGCTATTAACTCAGCGGAATAGCTTGAGCTGTATTGAGGAAGGATAGCGTTTTTGACAATTTTGTTGTTTTTAACTATACTGTAGCTATTACTGTCGTTTTGTTTCGATCCGGTTTACAGGGATTGAAGTGGGAGAAATTGTGAAAGGTGGCTGAGTATAGTGTTGGTGAGTACGGTAAGGTGTTGCATTTCAGATGGGTATTTTTTGGAGGTAAACATTATGTGGATTCTGACCTTTAATGAAGGTTTCAATTTCTATGTAGTTATTTGATATCCTTTCGTATGTCATTGAAGAATATTCTGAATCACAACTAAATAATTGCTTATTTTTTTTGCTCTGTTTTTTCGGCAATGTGAAAACTTAATGTATATTGGAGCGATTTCCCTTGGTCAAGTTTGGTTTGGAGACGAACCGGTTGTGGCGTTGTGCCATCTTCAGTGCCATTTTTCGTTCTGAGAGAACACTTGAGATGAGATAACGCCCACTAGTTTGTATCCAAACCAATCTTGACAAGGGAGGACAGAAAGTCGTTCCAATATACATCAACTAAATAATCTTATACATATATAAAAATAAGTTACATTTTAATTGTCACTTTATAACTCAAGAACCACCGAACCGATATCGATAAGAATTTCGCAGTATATTGGGACATGCGTGTAGATGGTTTTAAGATACTTCTTTTTTCCAGGAAGTGGACCGGGTCCGATCTATTCGAAAAAATCTTGTTTGGATTGTGGTACGTGGGTAGCTTTTTGCCTAGATTGACATGCAGAATACTTTCCGGCAAGTAGACCAGGGACCGATCTATTTGAAAAAATGCTATTTATGGTTCGATGTGTTTGAAATTGGGTATGTACATAGATGTGGACCAGCAACCGATCTATTTGATTAAATCGTATTTACGATTCGATTTGCTAGAAATTTGGTACGTAGGTGGCTTATTGCCTGTATTAACATATATGACACCTTTTACGGTATTTTTTTTTAATTGTAATACTTGGAGTGTGCATAAAAGCATGCACAAAATTTAGGTATACTATATGCGAATGGTACTTTAAGGCGATGTAAAGCAAGCGTGCATTGGATATCGGTCTTTATTTCTGAATTTCGTTTGAGTTTTATTTCGTTTCTCATGAAAAGAGAGAATTTTTTTTTAAATAAATGAAATTTGTTTCCTTCTTTCATTTTAGTCGCCCAATTTGCAATTTAATTTCTTCGCTGAGCGTCCGATTTATCGTATCCACATTGAGCAGAGAAGAAAAATAAAAACATGGATTTTTCAATTTATAATTTCATCTAAAAAATTACAGTGTGCGTAGCGAAGCACGCCGGACCAGCTAGTTGTTTATAATAAGAATTTGATATTTTGTGGTAAATTAACCTAAAGTACGAGTTCTTGTTGATCGTTGTCAAAGTTGTTTGCGAAAACTTCTGTAGTTTCTGAGAACATCGAGGCTGTCAAACTGTCCATTTGATGAAAGCTGGATGTGAATTGTGGGTTGAAAGAAACGAAGAATTTCAGCGAGAATATGTATCAGCGATATTGTTTTGTATGTTGACTGAAGAGCTTTTGTGGATTCCCGTGGAGTAAGAGCTGTGGGCTGAAAGAGACTGGGCGATCTGAGAGCATGCCCAAATCCTTGAGTGGATTGGTCTGCTGGTTTGACAGCAATACATTATGGGTCGTTATGGTTGTGGTTTTTTGCTGGTTCAGGCAATATAGGAAACAAATCTTTTGCCCTGTTGATCGATTTGCTGCGTTTTTATTTGGGCGGTTTTTCTCCGAGAGGAACGGGACTTTACATATGAGTGGTTCACTTCACTGTATGTTTACAACCAATTATTCACTTAAAAAATAACCAGCTACATAAGTATATACATAGACTATGTAGTCTTGGGCAAAAATCAATCTAACTAAATAATTAATAGATTAAATTAATCAATTATAATTAATAATTGATAACTAAATTATATTCAATTGTTAGTTATGTGCGAAATTACAATTAAAAAATTTAATTTTAGTTATGGGCGTAACTAAATCTTGGTAATTAATATTAAAATATTTGGAAAAAAAATTAACTCATAAAAACATTGAAATCAATCGAATTTATTGAAAAACATGAGGTTGCTTAAGCATAAAAATAAAAAATAAAGTTTTACAAAAATTTCAATTCAAAATATACTTTTAATATCATGCATAACAAAACTATTTTTCCATAGAAATATTATGTTTCATAACTACTCTTATATCAAATATTTCGACGCTCAGTTTACGAGTTTTAGGCTGGTTTGTCATAGTAGCAAACGAAAACATTCGTTCCACAGGCCCTGAGGATGGCATTGGAGTATTGTATTTAAGAAAAACACTTTTTGTTTCTAGGTAGCGGCTTAGTATACTCATATCCCGGCGTGTTTCAGCAAAGTAATTTGATGTAAGAAGTTCTGCTTTGGATCGTTGGTTCGACACTACTGCCTCTTCTTCACCACCTTTTGAGCTGAAGTCGAAAAAGTCATCTTAGTCGATGTTTCGCTGTTCATTAGCAAAATCTGCGGTTTTTGCAAGTTCTACTAATATTGCTGATTTGAAAAAGTTTATAAGTTTACCGTGATAAGAAGGTTCGATACAAGAAAATCAAAACTTTTTCAATTTTGGATGTGCCATCGCTGCAATTGCTGCGTTTTCACTGTTGAGTAAGATTAAAAAAATCAAAAAAGCGACGCTCGATGCTGCTAATATAGCTGTTTATAATAGGTAAACAAAATTTCAATGATTGTTTACTGATCTTTTTAATTTATTGCGTAAAGCCAATAAACAGGGCAATAAGATTACATACTAATTATCATCTCCTTGGAGTATACCAATCGATTTGGCAACTGGTTCTGCACAACATACGAATTCGTCCAGTTATTCAAAATCGGCGTTTTTCAAATCGGATTTTACCCCTAATGCCTTATTCAGCTGTGTAGTTTTGTCTTTAATTTTACAAATTTGTGTCAAGGCGTCATAAAGACTGTTCCAGCGTGTCACTACAGGCTTAGAAAGCGAATGTCCTAGGATATCTTGGACGGTTTCGGCTGATTTAGGCCTTCCTACCGCTAACCATAGCTCATTGCATTTTTTTTATAGCTTGTGAATGCGTTTTCCCAAGATTCGTACCCTCATCCTGCAGCAAACTACAAATGTCATTGCTTGCACATAAATTCAAGGTATGTGCACCGCATCGCAAGTGACTCGGTGATTGATTGCTGAGATTTAGCAGTGGATCATCTGCTTCTGAGCCAATACTCAACAATGGATCTTCTTCGTCGTTGGCATTTTCACCTTCACTGTCCGAGGAAGAGTTTTCTGAAAAAAAAGTATCTTCTTCGCATGATTCACTTTCTTTCAACAATGATACGGTATCTATTCCAAACACTTAAAAGCCTTTACAAAATTTGATCCATTATCAGTTACAGTTGCCACAATTTTGTTATAATCCAGATCAAAATCGGAATAAGTTCTGGTCATCAAATTCATTATTCTTTCATAATCGTGAATTCCTTTAAATCTGCGACAGGCAATAGCTAAAGATTTGCGTTCCAAATTTACCGTTATCCAATGTAAAGTAACACCAAGAAAGCTCCTTTTTTTCCTGACCAAATATCAATTGTTGTGCATACATATTGTATGTTGGTCAAGTTCTCTTTAATATCCGATATGTTGATCATAATGGTTTCTGATTTTTCGCACAAAAGATCGTCTGCTTGGCACTTTGATCGCAGTATCACGCTGACCTTGTAGATCAATACAAATTTTTTTGAAAAATATATTACCTATATTTCTCAATGGTATCATGGAGGCAATAAAAAAGATAATTGCATCCATTTCAAAGTCAGCTTGAGTGTAGACAGTTGACTGATTATAATTTGAAGAACATTGATCGATCTCTAGTATTTTTCTTTTGTTGGTATTTGGAAAGTTTTGTATATATTCGCGACATTCTTTTACCACTGTTTGACCGTGTTTTCTTTTTAAATGACTCAAGAAGTTTGACGTACATTTATTATAACCTTTTACTTCTACATTGTTTGGCAAACATTTAACTCAAACTGCGACTATTTGATTATTTTTAGATTTCTCGGAAACATATTTGAAAAATTTTCCATCGAGCAATTTCCATTTATTCTGTGTTCCTTCAGCACTGTCATTTAATGAGTAACAACTTGCAGAAAGTGTCGAGTCTTCCCTTAAATCCATTTATTTTCACTTAAATTTGCCATCTACGGTTCACACTTCTTTAAACTGCGACAACGTAATACAAACAAGCAGTAAATATCAATTGCTTGCATAAAAACAGATCAAGTGCGATGAGTGGGGGCGAATGAGAGAGATGAACAACACGTGGTAACACTTGACTCGACTGATATTAAAAAACCGTTGGTTAGTTATAATTAAAAAGTTTGAATTGGTAATTAAATCAATTAAAATTAAGTATTTTAACTATGGTAACAATTTTTTTTATTAATCACAACTAATTTCAAATTTTCAAAATTTTCACTCGATTAAATTAATTATTAATTTTTTCATTAATTATGCCCAACACTGTACATAGTTAACCACTCGGGTAGCGCGGCGGAGTTTAGTACAGTTCTAACACAAAAGTGCACTGTATGTAATTGATTTCGCGAGCGCAATCGAAAACCGCTATTTTGATTGAAAAGTGCTAACAATGTTTTTAAGTGATTAATAACACAACTAAACGAAATTTGCTAAACATGACAGCGAATGTTGAAACAAAATGTGGAGTATTTTGATCAATAAGTCCTGGACTCGGCCCCCGTAGTCGAGAGTGTAGCGTGTGCGCGCTTCATTCGCTGGGTCCCGGGTTCAAATCATGGCCGGGGCAAGTAACATCAAAAATTATAGAAAAGTTTTTTCTAATAGCGGTCGTCACTCGGCAGGCAATGGCAAACCTCCGAGTGTATTTCTGCCATGAACAAATTTCTCACAAAAAAAATTCTCCGTTGGTAGTCGGTGTAAAACTAAAGGTCCCTCAAGTTGTGTTACAACATCATGACGCACACCACAAATTGTAAGAGAAGTTCGGCCAAAATCGCTTAAGCGGTTATAGCGCCAATTAAGCATGTAAGTAAGTCTTGGACTAAAAGCAAAAAACAAAAATGGTCGATGAAACAAATAAATCAAACGTCTTTTAGTGTTCCAGCATTTTGGTATAAGCAAGGTAATTTACGTACCACCACGATATTAGTGGCCTAATGACAGAGAAGAGTTTAACTCATAATCCCACAGATTGCCGCCCTTTCATAGACTCCAACAACGGTAATATAAACGCAGTCCTGTTATATAAAGATAAACGAAATCCGCTGGTCCCGGTTGCGTATAGCACATGCTGCTGAACCCTATGAGAGCTGAATGTGTATTTTAAACAGCATTCAGTATGCACAATTCCAATGGAGAATATACGCCGACTTGAAGGTAGTGGCAACTATAATTTCCAGGACATCATCTGGGTGGCCTAAATATACATATGTATGTGCTTCATATGTCTCTGGGGGTACTAGATACGCTGGAAATTCAATTATTACATGTCCATCTAGATTGGGTCGCAAGGCAGCTATCCACCGAGTCGGATGAGCGATGTGAATGCAGTTATCAGATTGCAATGCCTATGGAAATACGATATATAGGGAAAGAGATAAGCCCAATGACTGTCGACCATCGTTGGTGACTAATGGTCGCTAAAGAGGATCTCGAAGATTATGATGAGGGTGAACTTACTGCAAAGTATGAAATTGAAGACAGTAGTTTAAGACGATCACGAAAAAGACGATAGTTTTTACTTTTAATTTCCATTATTTTTGAATGCTGTGTGTAATTAAAAAAAACTATAGTTTATATAAAGTATGTAAAAAGAATCGAAAACAATCATAAAATTTGTTTATTTTAATAAAACTAATATATGATTTTATGATCTTTGTATCTTTGATCGGCCAATGCGAAAATCGTTAAAAAATGGCTACTGAATAGCAGGGTCGCTAAAATTTTGGTTAAGTTGAGTTAACCAAACGAATATCTTTAAAATAAGTTAGTGAATCGCACTACAGATGAGGCAATAAACGGACGCAAGGAAACATTATCTACTACCACTACACAGCTACGCGACGAAAGATATGATTTCACCCAGGACAGAAAAACGGAATGAAATCCTAGATTAGCTAGTTTTGACGCCAAGAGAGAGTGATTGACTTTATCAAATGCCTTAGAGAAATCGGTGTAAACAGTATCTACCTGCAGACGATTATTAAAAGCAGACAGACAAAATTCGGTGAAAATCGCAAGGTTTGTGACGGTTGATCTACCAGACACAAAGCCATGCTGATTTACTGATACTAGGCTCTTAGTCGCAAAACACATTTTTTGTTTGACTATAAATTCAAACAACTTAGAAATAGTAGACAGCTTAGAGATTGGCCGGTAGTTAGCAATATTGTTTTTGTTACCACCTTTGAATATGGGTGTAATAGAAGTAACCTTCCAAGCGTCAATGAACACACCACATTCGAGCGATTTGTTAAATATTAACAAGAGCGGGTAGGCAAATGCGGGACACTGCTTTAAGAGACAAGAGGATAACCCATCTACATCCGTATGCAATGATGATTTGATTTTCAAGATCCCATCCTCTACATCATTGAGAGTTAAAGACAGGGCACCAAAATTAATAGGGGAGTCAACATTTGTAGAAAGATTATCATCCTCCCAAGACTCAGACTCAAAGTTTGAGCTAAAAAAATCCGCAAAAAGATTTGCGGCTTCTGCAGAATAATGCGCAAAAGTTTCATTATAAAAAACTTCAAATGGAATATTTGAGCTCGAGTTCCTTGACTTGACATACCGCCAAAATGCTTTGGGGTTCAATTTGATTTCGGTCTCAAATTTAGTGACATAATTTCTATGCAGAGTCCTACTCAAGGACTTAAATTCACTGGAGTAACGCAAATATCTTTCTTTATGGATTACCGAGTTTGAAGATTTATATATCCTGAAAAACTTATTTCTTAGGTTCTTAAGCTTCTTTAATTCTTTAGTATGCCAGGGAATTTTATAGCAGCGCGGGTTTTTCTGCGGAACTGTACTTCTAAAAATTTCATTAATTCTATACTTAAAAGAATTGAAACATTCGGCTAAGTCAACCCCATCAAACAACGAACCCCAGTCCAAAGTTGCAATTATTAAAATTGAAGCTTGTTTTGAGGCTATCTGCAAAAACGGTTTTAAATTCATAAAATTCCAATTGTATGACCAAAGGAACATGATGTAGGCCGGAGCTCGATAGGGGATCGAGGCATTCATCCAAATAGAAATTCATATTATCGCTAAGAAAAATTAGGTCTAAAATTCTAGAACGCTTATTTAAAAAAATATTTATCTGAATAAGATTCATACTTAAAAGATTATCTACTACGTAAGATTCAGAGAAGCTGTTAACATTGTTAGGAAATAAAGCAAAACTATCATCCATAATTGTCCACCCAACGTTGCAAAGGTTAAAATCACCCAAAATACAAAAATCAGAACTTGTGCGATTAGATACTAAATCTACAATATTGTCAACATGCGCCTTGTATAATGTATCAGCACTATGTGGTGGAATATATGACGCACATATAAAAAGCTTCGAAAAGCCATACACGAACACACAAAGTTGATCCAACAGCAAATCTCCATTCTTCAATGGAAGAAGCGAAGAACGATAAATACGCCGGACAGCAATCAAGACGCCACCACCTCTGGAAAGTCCAGTTTTCGATAAATCCCGATCTTTTCGATACACATTATATAGTTTAGGATCAAAGAATTCGCTGTCATGGAACTCAGCGTTAAGCCAAGTCTCGATAAATACAAAAATGTCATAGTCCAAGTGTGAACTTAAAGCGAATAGAGTTCTAGACTTAGTTCTGAGACCAGAAACATTTTGGAAATAAACTTTAAGCTCTTTGGGACGACCATCTTCCGCCGATGCAATTACGGATGTTGCTGGCTTGCTCCTTCTCTTAGAAAAAAACGGAATGGACGGATCCTTACATCAACTGGCCAGATGTTGGCATTTAACACTTTGTCGCAGCACGATTCGGAAACGCCTAATTTAAAGTTGATTTTCTTGAGATCCTCCAACTTAGCATCTTTTTTGACAAGCATAAAGCACGTCAAGAGTTTCACATCAATGCATGCATGTTTAGATACGTAATTCAGTATATCTTCCACAGTAACGCTAGACGAAAATGAGGAGATATGTAGCCATTTCATACTCGAGACTACACTTAACTCATTGTTATTACTGGACCCGATAACCAGTGGCCGCTTAATTTTTCTGTTATTAGCCCTGGTGGCAGTTGTCCACTCAGACGCTAATCCAACATTTAACATAGGTGCATTAGTGGGGGCGGATGCATCAGACAGAGCACGTTGAATAGGCAAAATACTTGATGATTTGGACGTGGGCGCAACCACCCTAGCAAAAGATGCTTGTTGTGTATGTTGTGTATGTGTACCAGCACTAGATACGGCGTTAGCTGCAGTAGCGCTAGCGCCCAACATGGCAGCAGACGAAGCAGGCAAAGCAGAGATTACACCTTGCGTCTTAGAGTGCACTGCAGGGTCAGCCACGGCAGCAGCACGAGAGCAAGTAGTAGCGGACAATGAGCCAGCGGCAGGCCACGATGACGAAGAGCGTAGAAATGATTGATCTGCTGAGTCGATCACCACATCACTTTCCAATACGGCACTGGCACGACTTGTGTTAGATTCAAGTAAACTGCCAACAACACTATTAAGGCTTTTAATCTCTGCGGTCAACGATGAGATGTCGGCATCTTTATCGTGTAGCTTTGCACGCATTGAGCGGACTTCTGCATGCAGAGCGTCAGATTTTTTAAGCAATTGTATTTTGCCTTCATGCATATCGCTTATCAAAGACACCACGCGAACATTCTCTGCTCTGAGAGCAGAAATTTCTTTTAACACACTATCCAGTGTAGTTTGTAACTGACAAACACACTCAGCTGAGATTTCACAGTATTTATTGACTTGAGTGTTAGAGATTAAATCATCTTGAGCACCAGTACCTTTATCCGAAGCAATGAGTGTGGAAGGCGAGCGGATAGAAGAACGACGCTCAGCCATACATTTTGTACAAAAGAAACAAGGCATTTTTAAAGATATTTTTACTGATATATTTAATAGTAAATTTCGCGTTATAAAGAGTCACTTTATCATCAAATGATATTTGATTTAAACATAATAAAATCGTTAAAAATCACTTAGAAGACGTAAATAAGCTCGAACACACGGAGCTCAAGAAAAACACGTCCGAACGCTTAGAAAAGCTTTCTAATGCTTATATTATAAATGTGAAAGTATGTGTGTGAGTATGTTCGACGGATTTGTATAAAATTTAGCACATATGTAGCTTATAAGGTGGGGTTAACCCATATCTTATAGTCAATTAAATAATTATGGTAAATCACATACCGAAGACGACTGGACAGCGTATGGTGGGAGTTGGGTTATATGTATAGTCCGTTATTCTTTTTATTCTTTCTTTGAAGGGGTTGCCACCTAGGCTTAAGAAAACTTAAAATAATATTTCTAGCTGTCACCATCGTTTGATTACGTTGTATATTTCTAACATAACAATAATTTGTGTTTCACTAAACCCAATAATGCGCTGTTGCCAATCAGAAAAAAGTTTCAGCAATCAACCGTTATCGGATATTATGAGGAATGGATAGATTTGGTTTTAAAAATTAAAAAATTT
Source organism: Anomoia purmunda (assembly GCA_951828415.1). NCBI lineage: Eukaryota > Metazoa > Arthropoda > Insecta > Diptera > Tephritidae > Anomoia > Anomoia purmunda. The sequence goes on along the minus strand of OX639998.1, from coordinate 24,523,416 downwards.
AAAATGTAAATTAAAAATGAATTAATAGTTTTTACCTTTGCCGAAATTATTACTCCTACTACTTCAACTGATACTACTAATTACTAGTACTACTACTACTACTAATTACTACTACTACAACTACTAACTACTACTTCTACAACTACTAATTACTACTGCTATCACTACGACTACAAATCGCTACTACTGCTACTAATTACTTACTATAACCACGAATACTACTGCTATACTACTATTACTACGACTATGATTTTTACTAATGATATTACTATTAGAAGCACTGAATTACTTCTTCTTACGCTCACTAAAGCGGGGAATAGGAGCGGAAGTTTTCAATGTTTTCCGCCTCCTCCTCGTCACGATAGCTGGCAATAGTCGTTTTCGGGATAGCCCAGTTGTTATACCTGTCACCAGCCGCAGTAGGCGTCTTCCATTTTGATTAGACTAAAGATCTATTGTTGTCTACTTTAGGCCCGAGCTGACGGGCTATGCCACAAGTGAGTTCTTTGGCCCGTCTTACGTTTGCCCGCTCGAGGACGAGGGTCTTCCATCAGAGTCTACAAAATGACAGCTGTATACCCGCGTCGTTAGAGGTATTTATGATCGTCAGGGATGTACCTGCTGGTATATAGCTTTGGCCAGGGACCCATGCTACGCACGTGTTGTATCTGGATGCCAGTTCATCGAGAATTTTCCTAATCTCGATCGCAGGCCTTGACGAGATTTTCTTGCAATCAAGTGAAGCCGTTCCGAATTTATCAGCTAAAAGCTCAACCTGAAAGACGCTGCAGTGATCAGGCAGTCGAAAGCGGAGTTTGAGCGAGAGGTCCTAAGAATAAATCCCACTTCCAACTTTACCGTCCAAATTAGAGCCGTCAGTGTAAAGCACTGTGGTGTTGGTATAACACTCGATAACTATGCCATTCACCCTGCGATTTAACTGGTGTGATGTAATCAGTTCGCATAGAGTTTGCAGGGCATCCGTCATTTTTTAGTAACACATCTTGTTTCACTCCGTTTTGGTAAAGCGTTCAAACAAACAGCATTACAGGTTGCCTGTAGTTTTCCATATAGATCTACCCACAGAAGATTTAGGGGGTTTCTAGGGCTCTAGTGGGCCCTCATGGTAATACTGCTGAAACTAGTTTACACGCCCCCTTTGTACCTTGGTAATATGTTCTTAATTATAGATTTTTCTAGCGGCTTCCACCTTGCCGTGACGCCGTAGAACAGAGTAGGGCGCACTATCGCTCTGTATATCCAATATGTAATTTAGAGTTTGATACCCCACTTTTCACCTATAGCAGCTTTGCAAACGTACAAAGCAGTGGCAGCCTTCTCGGATCTTTCTTTCGTATTTCGTTACAGAATAACACCCTGAAAGTGTTAGAAGCAAACCGTTTAATGACGGAGGCTGAAATTCGGGCAGTTTTCTCGTGATTGTGAAGAGAGCCGTCATAGTCATTGCTGGGTTGGCATTCAGCCAGCATACCTTCGAACAGGTTTCCACAAATACCCAGAGCATTGTGAAGTAAATCACTTAACACCGAAGTAAGGTTTCCATCTGGGTTTCCTGGGGAACCAGATGATCCTTGGCAATTTCGTTAAAAGCCCTAGTCGCCCGTGAAGGGTTATGCGGGTCGGAGCCATTTGAGGGTCTAAGCCTCTTCGATTCGTTGTTTTTTTGAACCTGTTTGCTTTTTCGGGGGGGCATTCGATGGGGGCACGTCCGAGACCATCCTATTTTGCCGGTTTCTGCTATCTGCTAGGAGGCTCTTCACCCGCTCAACCGGTTCCCTCAAATTTCCGGTTACAGGGCCCTCGCCGAACTTTCTCAGCAGCCTGACACGCATGACACCCTAGATTAAGGGAGAGGGTATCGTCGACCCCCTCCAGGTCTAAATACATAGTGTTTGGTGGAACAGTGTCACCTCGCGAAGGATGCGATTCTTCGTCGCGCACTACAGTCTTGATGTGAGAGTGGCTAGGCACCTAAGGGACTTACAAAGAGTAGCCCTGGGTGCTGTGTTATGCTTCGCTTTCACCCTGCTTACGCTAAACCTCAGTATTTTTACTAATTACTACTAGTATTTTTACAAATTTCTACTACTATTATTACTAATGCTACCACTAATTACTACTACTATTTTACTAGTTGCTACTATTATTTTTACTAATTTCTATTACTACTAATGCTAATACTTATTACAACTACTATTTCACTAATGGTGCCACTAATTACTTCTAATAATTTCTACTCCTTTTTTACTAATGCTACTACTAATTACTACTACTATTTTACTAATTGCTACTATTATTTTTACTAATTCTACTACTATTATTACTAATGCTAATACATATTTCAACTACTATTTTACTAATGATGCTACTTATTACTATTGCTATTTTTGCTAATGCTACTACAAATTAATACCAATATTTTAACTAAACTCTACAGTTGTTTTTACTAATGCTGCTACAAATCAGTACTACTTTTTTTTTACTAAGTTCTACATCTATTTTTAAGAATTTCTACTAGTATTTTAACCAATTACTACTTACATTTTTTTTAAGTTCTACTACTATTTTGACTAATGCCAATACTAAATACTACTAACTACTATTACTACTGCTACAACTAGTACCTCAACTTTTACGACTACTTACTAACGACTACCACTCCCATATTTAACTTTCTATCTTTTATGAAGTCGATAATGAAGCTTTACTTCTTGCTCGCACTTTTATGTTCACGAGTGTTGTGCAACTCTTTAACTTGACTATTATTAGAATTAGAATTTTTTAACTTGACTGTTATTCTAAGATCCATACAACACAAGCAAGTTTAACAGAGTTGATTTAACAATGTATTTTGCATTATTTAATAATTATTTAATAAAATCGCTTGTTCCCTTAACGACAAATAACCATTTATTTATTTTATTTACTTCAATTTAAATTAAGTATTATTTTTTTAAATCCTTGTTAAGGCTTCGTAGAAGAAGGGCAACACTCGTACACTTGATCACTTGAACGCCACGTCTTACATTTATCAGATGCTTAAATAAAAAAGGTGCATTTGTGTGCCGGCAAATCATTACAGTCGTCAAGGACACCAGTCTCTATTCAGTATTATCGGTGGACGCGGATTATTTTCGTTTAGTTTGTTCTAATTCGCAGGTATATATCAACATCTCAAATTATAAAAAAACCAATAGAATATTTGCCTACAAACTGCGACAAAAGCCTCACTAAATTTTTTCATCGCTTTACACATTTAAATCACATTTCTTCCAAAGCAAGCGTAAATATTTATTTTATTTTATTCATTCGCCTGTGGAAATGTTTCCTGATAGCATGGGTGATAAAAGAGATGAGTACGGCGAGCGTTTTCATGAATAAATAAAAAGAAATTTAATTGTGATATCAAGGTCATTACAATGACGCAATGATGGGGTTTTTGTGAAACAAAATTAAACTTTAAAACGCGACTCAATTTTACAAGGAAGTGGCACTGTTTGCTCCAAACTGTCTCCTTTCAAAAGCTTCCAAGTCAATATTAATGGTCGACAAAACTGGAAAACGAAATCCATCAACTTCAAGCCTTATTATCAGATCAAGTTTACTCAAAGAATCCATATCCATGAGAGTATACCAAACTTTACTTAAGGCAGAAATGCATGCCTTAGAAATCTATGCTAGAGAATGTCTGCGCAGGAAAATAGGGGGGGAAATATATACATCCTCTCCGACAGTCAAGTGGCTCTTAAAGCCCCAAAATCAGACACTTTTACCTCTAAACTAACATTTGAGTGCCTTATTCTTCTCAACACTCTAGGAAACTTAAGAATCTTAACTGTAGGATGGATTCCTGGTCTTGAGGAGCATCAGCACTAAGTAAGTGCCAAAATTTTATTGCTCTTGAAATATTTTGTGAACCCTCAAAAGTCACCCTAACGAAGTCGTAAGGGGAGTAGAAGAAAATAAATTTGCTAGCTACTGGTAAAATATCGTAGAGCCACGTCAACCAAAACATTTCCTTTTTCCCTCAAGGCGAATATCGGGAAAGTTACTTTTACCAGGTAGAGCGGAGTTACGCATTCTTACTGAGTATTTTCCAGGACATTGCAACCTGAGATACCACAGGAAAAAGTTGGGCCTATCTGCTACCGTCGTTTGTCGGTTCGAAAATTGCAATTATTAATGTACTATGCTTTTTTATTTCTTAATTTATTTCAATTCAGTCAAAATAACACAATTCCTACACACTGTGCACAGTGAAGGAGATGGATAAGATTCATTTCCGGAATAGTTCGCATCAGAGGAGCATTTTTAGCATAATTAGTACTAGAAAATCCAATGTAAAACAGCTTTTATAAAAAAGGTATATCGATATCGGTTCAATAATTTTTGAATTTGTGCGTGACATAATTTTTTTAAGCAATTGACTCACACAATTTCATCAAACAATATACGGTCTTTTCGGTTTGGTTTGGAAACCACCACCGGCGTTGTGCCATCTTCAGTGACATCTTCGTTCTGTTCAGTTAACATCTACTGTTTCATATTTAAAAAATATTGTTGTCAGGAGTTAGTAAGAGTGTGTATTATACTTTTACAAATTTTGGGTAATTTCGTGGTCGGAACAATGCCTTACATTGGATATTAAACCAAAATTAAAAAAAAAAATAAAGTCCAATCCGGAAGCAAGCAGGAGAACATTAAAGAAATCTGAAAAAGATTTCCTCAGAAACGAACTGAAAACCCTATAGAAAGAACGTACAAACACGGAGATACTCTCTATTCACTTGGGGCTAGCCGAAGATATCCCAACCTACACACTAATGTACATCTGTGATCGCATAAGTAAATACATCAAAAGCGTCATGCATGGGCAAGCTAACAGGGCAATGCGGTGTAAAGAACATACTGTCTAGGCAAGAATTCCACACCAGACTCGACAAATTAACTCTAATGAATATACTTCGAACTGTGCGGACGTGTTTTCTAATCGCTCTGAATTTTCGTAACAATAATCGCATCCCGGTGGCTTGTACTTTAATTCATTTTAATAATTATATTATGGTTGGAAAACCTGAGACAGTGACTCTAATTTGTTCTAATAATTTTATTTCAAAATAAGCAAATAAACTGCATATTCATCATGCCTTGCGCTTGTGGTCGTTAGTATGCTACAGGCAGATCTCGACTTTTTGCAAAATTCGAATCAGGCTTTCTTTTGCAAAGTGTGTATGGTTGAGCGTCGTGGCTCTATTCGTACGCCTCCCCCACCCGCTGCTTCGGTGGAGATAGTTGCTGCTAAAAGTGCTAGTGCACCTAAAAATGCTAGTGAAAATGTGTCAAATGAGCATATCAAGAATCAACATATAACCGTTCTTACTATTGCTAAAGAGTTATCTGCATTAAGAGCTGATAATGTGCGTGTGCTCTCAATACTAAATTCGTTGACTGCAGACCACAAACAGCTGGTCCAAAAGTCTAATACTCTACATGCAGAAATTACTTCTCTACGCTCAAAACTTGATTTTAAAGATGCCGCTATTTCTTCGCTTACTGCAGAAGTAAGAAAACTACACGGCTTTGTTGGTTCCGAAAATCTCAACAAAGTTCGTGCCAGCAAAAGCAATGACACAATTGGTGCTGCTGATTGTGTCTGATTTGCACTCTTATGTTCCTGCTAGCGCTGCGTTACTCTCTGCTGGTACGTATAGCGCTGTTGTCACTAATGCTGTTAGTGAGGAGCCCACACCAAGTGTTACTGCTGCTGCTACTACATCAGCTCTGCGATCGACATCTAACTTGCTTGTCTCTGCTGCGAAGTCGACGCCAAGTGCTACTGCCGCTGCTACTACGCCTGCTCTGACACCGACGTCTACTGCTTATCAGAGGACTGCGAAATCGACTTCTCATGCTTTAACAACTAATGGCGATCAACTGAAAGTGCCTGCTGAGAAATCTGTTGCCAAAGGCAACCGTAAGATGCTTAGACAACCTTTAGTTTTTGGTTCCAACCACAGCAATGAACTTAGTGTGGTTTCTAAAATGAAATGGCTGCATGTATCTTCATTTTCGAACACCGTGGCAGAAGCCGATATTTCGAAATATGTTGCTAAGTATGCAAAAATTGATGAAAAATCTCTTGTATGCCGTATGCTCATAAAAAAGGATGCTGATATAAAAGTTCTAAATAAGATTAGTTTTAAATTAGGAGTATCTGAGTGCTATTATGATAAGCTGCTAAATGCAGATATTTGGCCTACGAATGTAGTAATACGTCCTTTCAGTTTTTTTCAAAAAGGCGCTGTAACACTGCAAGTTCCGTAATTGCTGTAACTGAATCCATTGCTAGTAATAAATGTTTAAAAATTTACTTTCAGAATATGGCAGGCCTTCGGACAAAGTGTTCGACTGTGTATATGAAAAGTTCTTTCTTAGAATATGATATTTTTGTATTTGTAGAATCTTGGCTGAATGAAAACTTTTCCGGTAGTGAGATTTTTGATCCCAATCTGTATGATGTTTTTCGTAAGGATCGCGACCATGTTAAAACTGGATGTTCCAGAGGAGGTGGTGTTCTCATTGCTGTTCGAAGAAAATTTCGTGCGTCATTGGTAATACTTTCCAACTCTGACGCACTCCTTGATCAGCTTTGCGTACGCGTTTATGGAACGTCTGAGACCATTTATGTGTGTGCCTCGTATATTCCGCCGAAAAGTGCTGATGTTTTATTTTTTACACACGCTGACAATGGTGTGTCATTAGCATCAAATATTGCTGGTGACAGTCATCTTTGTGTCCTCGGTGACTTCAACTTATCTCATTTGAGTTGGTTCCCACTTAGGAACTCGGCTGCATTCATGGCCTCTAACGTTAATTCTTCAGCCGAGATTCACGTCATTGATAGTTTATTAAGCATTGATTTGCTTCAAATTAATGGATTTTATAATAGCCTTAATAGAATCTTAGATTTAGTATTTATTTCGAATAATGTGCACTACACTTTGTCGAAATGTGTCACACCCATCTCTCCTACTGATAAACATCATATTCCTCTTACTCTCGAGTTGGAGTTTTACGAATTTTCCGAGGTTTCTGATGAGCCTAACATCAGATTTAACTACAATGCATGTGATTTCTCTACTTTTAACGACATTTTGTTGAGTATTGATTGGTGTGATGCCTTCCATGGCAATGATGTTATTTCTTGTTTTCATTTCTTTAAAACTAAGGTATTCGCGTTATGTTTGTAGCACATTCCTATTTGTAAGAAGAAACTGTATAAGATACCTTGGCATACCAAACGGGTAAAGCATCTGAAGAATTTGAAGAACAAATTTGGCAAATTATATAAAAAAACTAGTGAGCCAGTGTATTATTCTAAATTTCAGTGCTATTTAAAGGAATTTAATTGCTTGAGTAAGTTCTTGTACAGAAATTATATTTTGAATTTTGAAAACAATATTATCTCAGACTCGAAGGTCTTCTGGCAATTCATCAAATCTAAAAAGTCTTGTTCGACTGTCCCATATAATATATTCTTCGATGGTATATGTGCAAATTCCGCCGTAGAATCTGCAAATTTATTCGCTGATTTTTTTTGCTCTAATTTTGAGCCCGACTGTGACTTTGATTCTCGTCTACCTGATAAAAGTGATTCCTCGCTAAATTTTTGATCTTTGAGTTTATCTGTTACTGACGTCATCAATGGCATTAGAAAGCTTAGGCCAACATCTAAAACTGACTCGGATGGCCTTTCTTCAATCTTTCTAAAAAGTTGTTTGTGCCTTGCAGAACCTCTTTCAATTATCTTTAACAAATCATTGGCGTCTGGTGTCTTTGTGAATGACTGGAAGTTGGCATCCGTTTCCCCTATTTTTAAGAGTGGAAACAAAAACGATGTCCGTAATTACAGGCCGATTTCGAAGCTCTCGTCCGTCTCAAAACTTTTTGAGATAATTGTGAATGAAAAGTTATATTTTGCGGTTAAAAGCCTAATTTCCACCAGTCAGCACGGTTTCGTGGCGTGCCGCTCCACGGTCACAAATCTTTCCATTTTCAGTGAATATTGCATTTCTGCCTTCAAAAAGGGGTCTTAAGTCGATACAATTTACACCGATTTCTCTAAGGCATTTGACAAAGTTTCCCACCGAATACTATTGTCGAAGCTTGCGTCAATGGGATTTCACTCCACGTTTTTGTCGTGGATCAAGTCACATTTATCCAATAGACGCTGCGTGGTTTCTGTTGATAATGCCACATCCCGTTCATTTATTGCGTCCTCCGGTGTTCCGCAGGGGAGCATTCACGGGCCTCTCTTTTTCATTCTTTTTATTAATGATATTGGTTCATGCTTTTCTTTTGCTGAATATTTAATGTATGCTGACGACCTTAAAATATTCGCAGTCGTTAACAACACCCGTGATTCTGATAGATTGCAATCCGACCTAGAAATTGGTGCAATTTAAACCGTTTGTCGCTAAATATAAATAAATGCTTCCACGTAACTTTTGCTAAATCGCCGACTGCGTTGCCTACTTCGTATAGTATTGCTGGCTCTTCTTTGAAATCTGTTGAGGAAATTAAAGACTTAGGAGTTATTTTTGACTCCAAGTTAAATTTTACTAGCCATGTCAACCATGTCATAACGCGGTCATACTCGATGCTAGCATTCGTACGCCGAAATTGTTCTGCATTTACTAACCCTTATACTCTCAAAACGTTATATTGTGCTTTTGTCAGATCGAGGTTAGAGTACGCCACTATCATTTGGAAGCCATACCAAATCGGTGTCTCTAATCGGCTTGAGAGAGTTCAGAAAGCTTTTCTACGATTTGCGCTCCGATCTTTGAACTTTTCAGAACCCTTGCCATCCTACCGATCTCGTTGTTTGTTGATTGACCTAAAGACACTTGAAAGCAGGAGATCCATTTTATCATGTTCATTTGTTATTGGGATCATCACTGGGACGATTGATTGCCCGTTCCTTCTTAGTGAAATTCGGTTTAATGTTCCTTGTAGAAGCCTTCGACAGTTTGAACTCTTCATAATTGGTTTCTCGAAAACTAATATGGTAGGAATGCTCCTATTTCTAGGGCATGTGCTGATTTAAATTTGTTTTTTAGTTCTTCGGGTGCTGATTTTTCGTGGCCCTATGCCATCTTAATAAACCACCTCAAGTCATTTTTTTCTTAGTAATTTTTGTACTATTCCAAATCAGTTTAATTATAGTCTGTAAGAATTTGTTAATTCAAAGACTTTACATATATAAATAAATAAATAAATAAATAAATAAATAAAAATATAAATAAAAATAACCCCAATAAAGTTACAGAAAGAAGAAAAATAAATATTAGAGAAGGTGCTCAAGTACAAAATTAAGGATGGCAACAATATAAAAAGCGTGGAACAAGCAATCATAGACGCGGAGGTTGCAATATCACTAATACCAAGCGGAATCAAGAGCACATGAGACATATATTCGCAGACATTATTGATAAGCAAATATGTTAAGTTAGGTTACTGTGCTAGTTCCCGCAGTGGGAACCAACTTAGACATAGCAGGATTCCATTGTGATACCACCTGTTTTATGAACGGTAACGTGAATCGGAAAAGTCAGGAAAGATTAACTTAAGAAACGTTGCGTTTCCGAATTAAGTCACGCAAATTTCCAATCTACACCGCAGAAATCTCTTCTGGAGTCCTAAAGAAGTACGCGCCTAGGTACTTGAACCTCAGTCTCGCAAAGGCAAGACAGCTGAGCAGAAAATGCAAAGATGAATCCACCTCATCCTCATACAGCTGCGGCAGAAAGGGTCATAGACTATCTTAAGCCTAACCGCATGAATAGCCAACGGACAATGCCCAGTCAAAACACCTACGAGGGTCGAGAGTTGCCGCTTAGTAAGCGACCTCAGTTCCTTTGAGCGCCCACGATACACTCTCGGCCAAAGGGTCCTTGGAATTTTGCATGTCGTGACATTTTCCCAGCGCTCACCGAGAAGACAAAGGTCCCATCTGTCCAAGAGAAGTCCGAAGGCAGCCAAAGGAGCCAACACCCGCTCCCTGCATGGAGTAATAGCTTCCAGGGTACCCTGCCGAGCGAGCTCATCAGCCATGCAGGTGCAATGCCGCTATGGCCCGATACACAAATTAGTCTAACGTCGAGATACTCTGAGACGGCTGCGAGAGAAGTCATGCACTCCCTGACAAGTTTTGATCTCACCATTAGCGATCCAAAGGCCTTAATAGCGGGCTGACTATCTTAAAAATTTTAGCCCGTCTAGAGGGCATTACATTGGTTAGTAGCCAATCGGCTGCCTCCTTGATTGCGACCACCTTTGCCTGAAACGCACTGCAATAGTCCGGAAGTCTAAATTTGCGGCTGAAGGAAAGCTCCTCGCAGAAGACCCCCGCCCTCCCCCTCCCCCACCAACCTTACCATCCAGCTTCGAGCCATCCGTGAAAAAGTCCACCGCCCTACCGCCCCACAAGCTACCCTCCTTCCCCTCCCTCCCTTCGCGGGATCTGAGTGGAGAAAAAGCAATCCTGAACTGGAGCAGGCAGACAGCACTTTGTTTCCGGAGAAAGTTGAAGCTGGCAAGAATCGTAGAATGCCCAAAAGCCGAGTTGAATCTGTATCCATTGCAACCTAGCCGGGCTGCGGCATGGGCTGCTGCAACCCTGCCTGCAATGCCCACAGGTAACACGTTAAGCATAACATTGAGACTGAGACTGGGTGTGGTCCTAAGCGCCCCAATGAGCTTGGACCGCTGCACCCGCTCTAGCTGCTTAACCTTTGATACCCTATCTAGCGAGTTCCACCAGACCACCACTCCATAAAACATTATAGGCCTTATTGTAGTCTCATAAAGCCAGTAGTTTGCCTTGGGAGAGAGGCCCCATCTCTTCCCAATAGCACCCCGGCAACAGTACACTGCAAGTGAACCCTTTTTCTTCCTTTCCTCAATATTAAGCCCGCAGGAGAGTTTCCTATCCAGAATCAGACCAAGATACTTGACCCGGTCAGAAAACACCAGCGGGACGCCACCTATTGAGTGGGATATAGGCATCCGGTACTTTGCACCTCCTGGTAAGTAAAACGAGCCCTGTCTTGCTAGGATTGATCGCGAGCCCACACCCTGCAGACCATTTCACGATCAAATTAAGGTAATCCTGCATGATATCAAAAAGGGTGCTCAAAAACTTACCCCTGACAATGAGAGCAACATCAACAGCATAGGAAATAACCGTGCATCCTTCCTTTTCCGGCTCCTTCAGGACACCACTGATAACACCGACCCAAAGGAATGGTGAGAGAACCCCTCTTTGCGGAGTGCCTCTACTCACCCTTCGTTGAATGGAGGCGCTGCCCCACTCCGCCACGACAGTTCTGTCCCAGCGATGGTGATTGACGAGCCTTACCAGACCCGGCTCAACCCCAAGCTCCGCCAGGGATCCGACTATTGCCTGTGGCTGAATGTTATTAAAGGCATCGTAGCCCACAACGACGCCGGCTTTCCTGCATCTCGCTTCCGCCAGAGTATTCCTCAGCAGCACTGGAGGTGGTTCCACCTCATCATTGTAAGCCATATATGCGGACATGAGCCAAAGTTCTCCGGCCCCGCCTTCGAGTCTCACTGATACTACGTCTCCATTGCTGAAATTAGACAGAAAATAAGTATTTATTTCACGCCTGACGAGCATACAAGCTCTAGGTTTACCTGCGTTACTAGACACCAGAAGATTGAGCTTCTTCGTCCCGATGCCAGAAACACCGTTACTGCTCAGCCACGGTTCCTGGATCAGGACTATATCTGCCCCACCTTGTTCACGGTGGAGCATCAGATTGGCGAATGAGGCCTTAGAGTGCTTGAGATGGATCTGCAGGATAATCATCCTCAGTAATCTCCTCCAGCCCCCCCGCGGCAGCGTCCTCGCTTACCGAGGCAAGTAGCCTCTCCTACTCCGCCCCATCGAACAGCCTGTTTAGACTGAGGACGGACCCCGCGACCGAGGAGACTCCCCCAGCGCTCTCGGCGGCCGACCTGACGAAGTCTACCTCCATGCTCATCAAGGCCTTCATAACCTCCACCACTTCTTCCGCATCAGGTCCGCAGGCCTATGGCACCATCTCCGGTTCAACCGGAAGGAGGGCGTCACTGCTTCTGGCATCCGATAGATAGACCTTAGGGGCTACCTTCTCGAAGCCATAGGGTATGACCCCCTGTTGCTCAGCGAGAGGGCCGAGGGACTCCGCGTTAAGCAGAATCAGCGCTTGACGATATGGTTCCTGGGACCCCTTAAACCGAACGACCTTCCAATTGTGCGCAGGAAGGTTCGGGTTACAATAACGGCGGATTTCCTCGATCTCTCCCGGTGCGCAAAGGCAAATCCTTCTTATCCACGGTCTCGAGCCTGGCACCCTTCCAAACCTCCCCCACCAAGGAAACCGCCGCTATATATAGCGTGGCCGACCGCTCGTCAGCGCACGAAATCCTTTTAAGGAGGCCAGAGTGCCAACCCGCACTCTTGCAACGAGGAGGTGGACTAGGATTATCTTTGATCACCTTCATGAAGACGGCAAAAATTGCTGCCGCCACACGCCTCCAATCCATCCTAGAGATGGCACCGTCCTCCTTACTGCGGTCCACGACACCCAGGATAATGGAGTCCGCCTGCTTCGCGACTTCGCTGAACGTTTTAAGCGTGACCCCAGTCCTGGGCCGTTTGACTGAAGAGGTCTCTCCCTCCTGAGACCGCTGTCTCTTTGAGGCTGAGCTCTTCGAAGGCGCACTCGCGCTCTCCTTCAGCACCCCCTTAGCCCACTCGACCTAGCATGCTTCTCAGATATCTGAGATCCCGCCTGGCCGTCATAGCGCTCCAGATTCTTGGAGGCCATGCGACGATGGGAGTGGGCCTTCCTCCGCGTGCCCGTCCACCGCTTAGGTCCCTCAGCGGGCGGATATTTTTACACTGAGGGATAAACCCTTGCTGGCATTAGCATTATCGTCCAGTCTTCCCCCTCCAGAGTTCGCGGGCGATTTCCCCTGCGACTCACGTGCACGCCCAGCCGGAAGTACACCCCCATCTAACCTAGGCAGTGACTGTACGCCTCGATTTAACCACGACCTTGGATGTCGGCTCCGACAATCCTTCACCAGCCTTAGTTTTGGCCACAACGGCCGTCCCCGTACAGATCAAACGGAGGGAGGCGGTTTCGCCCTCCCATCGCTAGTAGAAGCTGCCACCCGCAGCGATGAACTAGCTGCGACGCCTCTCTACCGATCGAAACTTTACTCGAGTTTTCATTGTTTTTACAGTTCATTCTTAACTTTCACTGGGTCCCTACTCAGAGCCGCTATCCAAAGCCCGAAAGTGTAGTCGTCTTGAAGAAATGGTCCCATTGGCATTAGCCTACCAGCCATTTCTGTTGAGTTTCACCCCAGCATACTAAGGTGATAGAATATCACAGCCGCCAGCCCAAAGCAAACAGAATCAAGAAAAATTAAACAAGGAGTAGTCTATGGACAAAGTAGGGATTGTTACCGTTCAGGTTAAGGCCGTCAAGGCCGCACTATCATTTAGCGTTACCCAAGATGCACCACGAGGAGGCGACCATGCATTACAAACCCAAGCAAATAAAAAACGATAAAAATAAAATAGACAAGAAGGAAGGCAACACCATAAAAACTTTAAAACGAAAAATTAAGAACAACAATGTAATTGTAACGAAAGCAGAGATGACAAAAGCTATAAAAGATAGCGCTACCACAGATGCACGAGACGGATGTCCCAATGAGCGCCATAGTAAACTCGATATCGGCAACAGATTATCAAAATATATAAAGACGACTCTCTAAGATAATCTAAAGCTACGCAACGATCGTACAATAATGAACACAACGGAGCTGATTGACAAACTGAGGTACGTAAACACAGCAAAATGGTATCGTTTGACATACGATTTATATCCGACCATACTTCTACCAGAGACAATGGGCATTGTGCACAAAACACAACCAGAAACACAACTAAAGTTAAGACTCCACAGATCACAAATATTCTAAAAACAACTCTACGCCAAAACTACTTTAAATTTTATAATAAGATATACAGACCAGCGAACCGACTGGGGAGGGGAAACCCAACCTCGGAGGTATTCTTGCAATACATTCAGGAACTAAAACGAAATTTTGGTGTGATATTCTGCTCGAGATACTTTGATGACATTAGTAACCAACAACAACGAAGAAGAAACCCCGATTGCCTCAACAAACCATGAGGGAAGAATAAGCAGTCTGAATCTGACAATCACGGTGAACAACATCCTAGGTAAGGTCAATTATGAAATTTATAGAAACCCAAAGGGCACAGACACAGCAACATAAAAAATCAAGAATAAGGCAACGAATTCAGGAAAATCGGAAACGCGCTTGTGCTTCGTTATTTCAAATTTTATTTAAACGGAGTTAAATTAGTTTTTTTTTCACGAACCCCTACTTCTGCAGAATCGTTTGAAACAATTGGGTAGTATTTGCGGGCATTTCCAATGTGGCAGCGGAGTCAGAATTCGTGAAACCGATCACTAAAAATTGGTCGGTGTTGTTTTTCAATTTAAATGTGGTTAATGTGTACCTCTTGAGTATTGAAAGTGATTCCCAAATTTCGAAAAAATTTTATTGTGCTAGTTATTGACATAAACAATTTTTTGACATTTTTTTTCGTTTCGCTACATCTAATAATCTATTAGCTCAAATGTGATGACATTTTCACAGCTTTTTACAATTTTGTCGTAGTTTATAATGGAATTTTTTCTAATGCGAATTCTTTGCAGTTTTTTATTTACAAATATTTATTTAAACAATTTGTTTGCTAAATATCGTTCTAGAACAACAAAAATTCTGAAAAAAATTCAAAATATTATTTAAGCTTTATGTAATAACATATAAAAATTTTAAAGTGTGCGGATTTTTTGTTCAGAAGATACGATAATTTGAACTTGGCTCTGCACGCATAGCGTTTTTGAGTGCGAGCGCTACCACACACTACTTACAGGGTGCGTATTACTCTTTTATAGATCATCTATCACTAAATAACGTTTGAAAATAGATAGGAATAATCCTGACGGACAATATTGTTCAATTTAAACTACATACGAATCGAAAAGAACAAAAATAACTTAAAATCATTGATGTAACTCCAAAACCCTACAGTTTACATGCTCCTGATGCTCTTTTTTATTCTTAGTTGGCGAATCAATTTTTTGCTTTATCGAAGGAAAATTAATGAATAAAAGGAATACAAATACTAACAACCGTCCCATCCCACTGAAGTATTCAAAAAATAAAGAAACAATTAAATTCACAAAACTTCGTCCACGGAATAGTATTCCCGTTGGAGCTTTGATTTTGTTGGAGTTTTCAACGTCAATTTGAAATTAAAAATTAATTCGCCAACTAAGAATAAAAAAAAGCATGAAAAGCAAAACACAAAGTTTTAAATGATCGTAACTCTTAAATGATTAATTTAATCTACTACCGATAACAAGAAGTTCATTGCCAGTAACACGTGTTTAGTTTCAAGATTCGGAAATTACCAATGTGTGGCTATAGACTCATCCTACTTCAACGAAAATGTATATTAAATGAATCTTTCGAAAAGCAATAAATGTATGTACATAAATAACTATGTGCATTATGTTACGTTACTCCTTCCGTCACAAAACATTATCCAGCTTTAACGTAAACGAAGGAACATGTGCCTATCATGTACCTATGCAGATGAGCTCACTTTTTTCTCTTCGTTCAAATGATTGCATCTTTAAAGTAATCAAAAACCATTTTAATGAAAATTATTCATATTCTCGGACTAAACAAGTGTTATAATTTTAATCCAGGGATGCAACATCGATGGGTAGAAACTTTATTTATATTTTGAAACATCGGTTGTTCGATACAACGTTCAAAATAACATTATGTAGCGGTGATTAGTACTAAACACGACCAAAAGGAAATTTTGGAAAGAGTTTAGAAATAACAATTTATACCGTATGTTTCCTTGTAATCTATTTCGAGATTGGTCTCATATTTCAAGTGTTGATTGAATT
The DNA here is from genome assembly GCA_951828415.1 of Anomoia purmunda. Classification (NCBI taxonomy): domain Eukaryota; kingdom Metazoa; phylum Arthropoda; class Insecta; order Diptera; family Tephritidae; genus Anomoia; species Anomoia purmunda. Next base: position 24,507,289 of record OX639998.1, on the reverse strand, counting down.
TCCGTGATCATGTCAGCAATTTGTCATTCTCTTTTGCGCGCTGCTTCAGATGTCGTTTAAATTGCCGGCATCATGGGCACCACCCTTGCTTAGTACTGCATTTGAAAAAATTTCATGTTTGTTTGGTTTGGAGTAGCGTCCAAGAATGATAGAGAACCAGATTACGGCAACGCCGGCAGCGTACACGTCACAGATGTTCATCCCACAGGAATAGCGAGATGAAAAGGAAGGTGATAACTAACTTGGGCTTTTATTTTCGCTGCAACTGCTACAATGCAAACTTTGGTACTTCACATTTATTATTCTGTGCTTAACTTTTTGTAAATATCCTTCAAACTCCGAAAAATCAACTTTTTAAGAGCAATTTGGGACGTCAATCCTTCAAACGAGGCAAGTACGAAGTAACGGAAGTGCTTTTGTCGTCACCTTCTTTTGTCTGTATCGTGAGTAGGTTAGGTTAGGTTAGGTTGGAGTGGCAGCCGTTTGCAGCGGCTCACTTAGGCCAGTATAAGGCCCATTGCGTTACCACAAAGAAAAGTTTTGAGATTACCCCTTACTAAACCAGTTTGCCTCATTGATAAACTTCAACAGACAATTTATCTCGGTGCTTGAAACCTTACTAAGGTCATCCCGAAACGGTGATCCCAGATATCGCATTCTGCTTTTACACAGTGCAGGGCACTTACACAGTAAATGCAAGATCGTTTCCTCCTCCTCGTCATTCTTGCAGCTCCTACAGCATCTTCGGAAGGGCACTCCCAGCCTTTCAGCATGTATACCTATCAGACAGTGCCCTGTTAGAGCCCCGATCACATTCGAAATGTTTTCCCTTCTTAGAGAGAGAACGCTGCGCGACCGTTTCCGATCCCATTTGGGCCACGTCTGCCTTGAGGTTCGACAGGCCGTATTTTGCCTCCATCTATTTCATTTATTGATTAACACATTAGTACAGTAAGATCAAATATGTCTTTTGTAGTACAACAATATAAAATAGTAGTAGTGAACACTTAAAATAAACAAATAAATCTATTGTCAGCTTGTTTATATGTAAAATCTCTGAGTAGCAGTTTGTAAGTGGCAAACGGCATACCAATGCGTTCTTTATCCTGAAGAATCTGCTTGGTCGTACCTTGTCTTGGAAGTTCATCTGCCATGCAGTTTCCCTCTATGTCCCAGTGACCAGGGACCCAAATGAGGTACAGTCTGTTCTGCTTAGCCATCTCCTGTAGAGATCGGCGGTAGTCCAGCGCGATTTTCGAGTTAAACGTGAGAGAGCTCAGAGCTCTGATTGCAGCCTGGCTGTCACTAAAAATGAAGATGTCTCTTCCTATAATCCCGGTCCCTATCTTCTTCACCGCTTCCATGATAGCTGAGACCTCAGCCTGGAAGACGCTGCAGTGATCTGGTAACCTAAAGGAAATTTGCAGGAGAGGGTTTCGTGAGAAAACGCCCCCTCCTACCTGATTATCGAGTTTCGAGCCATCTGTATAGATGACAATGCTATCAGGTGGGGTATGAAACTCAGGTTTCCACTCTTCTTTGCTTGGAATTCGTGTAATAATGTTACTTTCATTTACCGATGTCCAAGTACACCGGTCCGTGCTGCTCGGAATAGAGCAGAACTTGCTCAAAATACTAGAGTGCCCTTGGCTTTCAGGGTGCCACTGGGATGTCTCTCTTAGTCGCAAAGCAGTCATCGCTGCCGTCTGTTGTCCGACCAAATCTAAAGGAAGGAGGTCTAAAATGGCGTTCAAAGCCTCATTTGGCGTGGTTCTGAGCGCCCCACTTATGCAGATCATACAAGATCTTTGCACCTTGGTGAGTAGCCTGAGTAACCTCTTTGTCTAATGCAGGCCACCATACGATCACCCCATATAGGAGAATTGGTCTGACGACCGCTGTGAAAATCCACCGACAGATCCGGGGATTAAGACCCCATTCCCTGCCTATGGCTCTCTTACATGTGTAGAGGGTTATGGAAGCCTTTTCATGACGTTGAACCAGGTTCTCCTTTCAGTTCAACTTCCTATCTAAAACAATGCCTAGAAATTTGGCACTTGTAGAAATACTTAACCGGATACCATTTAGTACCTGTGGAGTCACCGAAGGCACTTTATACCTTCTCGTGAAGAGTACGAGTTCCACTTTACTTGAGCTGACCCAGAGCCCGCAATGGGTGGACCACTTGGATACCTCCCGAAGCGCTCGTTGCATCAGCTCGCATAATGTCTGCGGAAACTTTCCCCTGAGTGCGATCGCGACGTCATCAGCATACGCGACAACTTTTGCGCCACCCCATACCGTATCACGCAGTAGCGTATTAACGGTGAGGTTCCACAGAAGTGGGGATAGGACACCTCTTTGTGGCGTCCCCCTCGACACGTGCCGCGACAATTCGCTCGCACCCAGCTTAGCCCTTACTACTCTGCAACTGAGTAGCTGGCCGATAAACTCAACCAGTGAGCATTCAGCTCCTAGATCCCTAACCGCGCCAGTTATGGCTTCTGTAAGCACGTTATTGAAGGCGCCTTCAATCTCCAGGAAAGCTGCAAGGCAGAACTCGTGAGTAACGTCATTAGGATTAACAGTCTAATTCTTGAAACAAAATACCGACGAACGGCGAATTTCCGCTCAGTAGAGCGACGCCGTCAACATTATCCCAAAAATTTCGGCCAGTAAAACACAATTACGGCGACAACGAAAACCGCTAAATATGACAAGTCGAAATTCAAACTTTGATTTTTAATTAGTAAACGTGAAAATGATATTTTGTGCTGAAATTTAAATATTTCGATTTAAAACCCCTGAGTATATTTAACATATGGTCACAATGGATTATGGAAATAAGTCTATCGCAACGAATGTTCGACAGACGAAAGTCTTGTTCGCTTTGGTTGAGTGCATTCGAACAATTCGCCGGCTTTGTGTTTTAAGCATAAGGATGTGATTTTAGCAAATGTTCTCGTAAATTAGTTGCATCGGTCGCGTTCTTTAAACATCTGCCATATATTTGGAATCTTGCTTCTATAGAAGAGATTTTATTCAAATAATTTCACTTAGTGCGTCGAGGTTTAGTTTATTAATTTTAACCCTTTTTTACAAACATGTAGTCCTGCAATTAAGCTCGCACAGAAAGAATGTACAAAGGTACGAAGCAGAAGAACATCGATGTTCGATACATCGTTATCGGAAAACATCGAAGCCCTTAAAAAACATTGATGTACCGATTTATCGTTTGCATAACTACTCCAAACGCAATGCAAGAAATGAAGGCTGAATTGGGTGCAGTTAGCTGTATGCATGTATTTAACTTTCTTCTGATTGCTCAGCCCATTTTAGCGTCATACATATATCCCCAATACGTGCCGACATTTGTTTCCACAAAAAAAAATTTAGCTGTTATCCCAGGTGAAATTTCAGAAATATTTACAATATATTATAGTTGCTTTGTCGACAGTTTAATTAATTAACAAATATTGAAGCCAAGACGGGAATGCCCTGGCTGTTTATTTGATGACAGAAGATACTTCGTTTTGTCCTCGTCCATCTGTAGACCGATTCACTCCGCTCCTGTATCCAGTTTGCAAAAGACGGAACTAAAGGCGCGGATTAGGGCGACGATGCCGGCAGCACTTAGCGTCGAAGGCCCCCTCCCAACAAAACACCAACACCAAACTTGCGCTTCTTTACATGGCAGCTGTAGTAGAGGTCATAAGGTCCAATGGTTTTCTTAGATTACTCTGACAAGGGCATCAATCAGCCTGGAAGCGCACCCTCCCCATTATGGGTTCGGATATTCCTTATTACGCATTTGGTTGTCATCGAAAAACCGAGATCTCACCCGAGTTTTGTTGAAGGTTTTCTCGCTCCCAGCCGCTTATACTGGTTTACAGACATTGCAAGGTTCATAAACTGAAAACGTCAGAGTAACCCCATCAGGTTCGGCTTCTCACTTAAGCTCACTCCAAAATCTATGTTCAGGAGCTACTCAAGTACAGTCCAGGGAAACCAGGCGGAAATAGGTGAAGCTGCTTGGACTGCTTGTAGAAGAATCGTTCTGGTCACTCATGGGCGAATGACAATCAGAGACCTTCCCCATTTTCGTGGACTTCTGCGCACGGTACCATTTCAGAATTACAGGGACAGGATAATGTCAACAATTTTAAAGGGAAACCAAAAATATATAGCTACGTCGACTCTCTGTACCAATGCGAGAACTCAATCAGAGATGTAGAGTTCTTTAAATGGGGGCATCCTGGGCAACTTCAACTTGCGAAAAATTTGAAAGAAGTTTAATATTCGTGGTAAAAAACACAAGTGAATAACATACATACACTTGCGATCAATAAAAACGCACCACCAAATAAAATTGAAATAAGATCACATGAGAATTTGTTTATAAAGTTAGAATATTAGGGTAATTTTTACAACATAGTGTAAATTAGTTATCCGCAAAAATTTTTCTCGAAAATGGCTTTTATAAGGAAAAGCCAATTAATTAAAAAAAATTCACAAAAATGTACATTCGATGATATTCATGATTAATTAAAAGAAAACAATGTGAAGTTAACTTAAAACGACTAAATCATTTTCACCACTAACGGTAGAAATATAGACTTCACAATAGGCTTTCCTAATAACGAGTCGTTCCTCCTTTAGCCTCAACAACTGCCTTAATTCTTAAAGGCATGGAATTCACTAGGACCTCAATTGATTTCCTTATAACGGGGCCATACCAAACTAATTCTAAAATCATTACTAATTGACTTTTACTTGTTGGCTTCTGTTTAGCAACTTCACACTTCATTATGTGCCATTAGTGCTCAATAGGGCTTAAATCTGGCGAGTTTCCAGGCCAATCCAAGCGTTGAATCCCTAGATCGTTAAATGTATTGTCCAACTAAAAATAAAAATTCGAGCTGAATAGGATCATATACACCAATATTGTATAAATGTTTTATACAAAATTTGTTTCCAATCAAAACTTACCCATTTTGAACGATGACATGGCGCTGAGTCATCCTGGAAGATTAGGCGATCCGTATAAGAATAATGCTCTTCAATTGCGGGTACTAAACAATTTTTGACCACTGTCGCATATTTTTGTGCATTCATTATTCCACCAACAAGGTGTAGAGGCCCGAAACCATTTGACTTTGAGGAAACTTAAGTTTCTTTACTACACAATAATCCTGGAACCTCTCACCACCTGAATGGTGTATATGTAAAGGGTCTTGCAATAGGGACGCTACAAAAGTAGACCGATAGTGAGAGCAAACAACGCCATATTTTTTCCCGCTCTTTTGACATTTCTCTTCAGTAAGGTTTGCCATTTCATCATGGAAAAGATATACGATCCAACAATGAGTCGAAATTATTAAAATTTACTGCCGAAATTTGGAGTCAATGGCCTCAACTTTAAGAGCGCTACGTTCAATTTATGGTCGCCGTCATTTATGGCTGAATGGCTTCGTCGACAAGCAAAATATGCGTTTTTAGACAGCCAGCAATCCACACGTACTCCATAAGTCAACATTGCATCCCGAAAAAATTACGGTTTGGTGCGGTTTATGGGCCGGCGGCGTCATTGGGCCGTACTTCTTCCGTGATGATCAAGACCGGCACGTTACTGTGAATGGGAATCACTACCGCTCAATGATAACCGAATATTTTTGGCCCGAATTGGATGATATGGACTTGGACAATATGTGGTTCCAACAGGACGGCGCCACAAGCCACACAGCGAATGTCACAATCGATTTATTGAAAACCAAGTTTGGTGAAAGTGTTATCTCACGAAATGGCCCAGTCAATTGGTCGCCTCGGTCGTGCGATTTGACGCCGTTAGACTATTTCCTGTGGGGTTATGTCCAGTCTATGGTCTATGCCAACAAGCCAGCGACGATTGATGAGGTTCGTACGAATATCGAACGTGAAATTGCAGCAATATCGGCCGATTTATGCTTGAAAACCGTCAAAAATTGGGTTCAGCGTCTGGACTTCTGCAAGCGTCCCCGTGGTGCCCATGCAAAAGAAATCGAGTTCCATACATAATGGCATCGAATGTACTTTCACAGGAATAAAGAGGAACGACTCGTCATTCATATCCCACACCGTTTTTGTTTTATTTAAAAAAACGTTTGTTGCGTTCCTATTGCAAGACCCGATATATGTAGCGGCCATATTATTGACGCCACGAATGTGTCGGAATAAGGCGGAGCAACCATATTTTTAGATAGGAAAGAATAAGTTGGAATAAATCTATTATTGACTCTTAAAATAAAACGGGATAAGGCAGCCAAAATAGTTATTCCGGAGAATACCATATCTCTCTGATTCGAGCGAATAACGCAATTATTCCGGCAATTTCATATTTATTTTGTTTTGCCTTTGCGTAATAATTGTCAAAATGTATACTATGTAGGTGAATAAAAAAAATCAAATCGGCTACACCGTATATGAATTCGCCTAGCACAAGGAACTTAGATTACAAAGAAGTTGCATCAATGAAATTATCTGTAGTAAGAAATGTTAGCTTACTTCACAACACCACAAGCTAATTAAATCCAATAAGGTTCCAATATCAATCGGCAAAAGTCAAACTAGTTCTGGTATGGTGAAATAAGTTAAAAAATTCGGTTGGCATATCCGGCGAAAGGATGCAACTTCTTTGTAATCTACGTTCTTTGGCTTTGCTTACATACATATGTACAACAAATGAAAATTGTTTTCGAGACCGTAAATTTCGTTATCATGAACAAATTACGACCAAAGACCACAAAAGCGGTCCTCGACAGTCGCAAGCAAGCCAAGAACGGCTTCAGTGAGTGAAAAGATCAAAGGCTCTGTCATGTGTTTTGCAAGTTCGCCTGGTACTCATTGAAACTTACCGCTGAGTCAGAATTCGTGAAACCGATCACTAAAAGTGGATCGGTTTTGTTCTTCAAATTAAATGTGGTTAATGTGTCGCTCGTGAGTATTGAAAGTGATTCCCAAAATATAATTTCGAAAAAAAATTTATTGTGCAAGTTATTGACATAAACAATTGCTTGACTTTTTTTTCGTTTCGCTATATCTAATAATTTATTTGCTCAAATGTGATGACATTTTCACAGCTTTTTACAATTTTGTCGTAGTTTATAATGGAATTTTTTCTAATGCGAATTCTTTGCAATTTTTTTATTTACAAATAATTATTAATTCTGAAAAAAAATCAAAATATTATTTAAGCTTTATGTAATAGCATATACAAATTTCAAAGTGTGCGGATTTTTTGTTCAGAAGATACGATAATTTGAACTTGGCTCTGCACGCATAGCGTTTTTGAGTGCGAGCGCTACCACACACTACTTACAGGGTGCGTACTACTCTTTTATAGATCATCTATCACTAAATAACGTTTGAAAATAGATAGGAATAATCCTGACGGACAATATTGTTCAATTTACACTACATACGAATCGAAAAGAACAAAAATAACTTAAAATCATTGATGTAACTACAAAACCCTACAGTTCACTTGCTTTTCATGCTTTTTTTCATTCTTAATTTTCGAATCAGTTTTGCATTTCAAATTGACGTTGAAAACTCCAACGAATAAAAAAATTTAGAAGAATTCGCATGAAAAAAATTCCATTATAAACTACGACAAAATAGTAAAAAGCTATGAACATTTCATCACATTTGAACAAATATATTATTTATATCGAAACGAAAAAAATGTCAAGAAATGGTTTATGTCAATAACTAGCACAAAAATTTTTTTTTTTCGAAATTATATTGTGGGAATCACTTCCAATACTCACGAGCTACACATTAACCACATTTAAATTAAAAAACAAAGCCGACCCATTTTTAGTGATCGGTTTCACGAATTCTGACTCAACAAAGTCGCGTCAGTGAAATTATACTGTGGTAATAAAGGGCACAGACCAGTTGGATCCAATCAGATTCAAATATCAATCAGCAAAAATCAAATTTGTTTTGGTATGGTGAAATAAGCCAAAACATTCTATTGGCATATCCGGTGAAAGTATGCCACTTCTTTCAAACAAAGATCGTAGATTACAAAGAAGTTGCATCAGTGAAATCATGTGGTGAAAAATGTTAGCTTACTTCACCATACCACAAGGCAATTAGATCCAATCAGGTTCCAATACCAATCAGCAAAAGTCAAACTAGTTCTGGTAGGGTGAAATAAGCTAAAATATTCTGTTGGTATATCCAGTATGCAACTTCTTTGTAATCTACGTTCTTTGTACAAACGCTGAAGCGCATATACACACAAAGCACAGAATAGATGGCGACAAAACCACTACCGTTACTTCGTACATGCTTCGTTTGAAGGATTGGCGTCATTAAAGACAGTTAAAGCGTCGATTTTTTAAAGTTTTGAGTGATTTTTAAATTAGGTTAAACATAGAACAATGAATGTGAATTGCCGAGTTTTGTATTTTCACAGCTGCAGCGAAAAGAAAACCTCAAAGTGCAGTTATCACCTTCCTGTTAAATTCATTTTTCATGTGGCAGTAGCTACTGTGGCGTGAACGCTGACATTGTTGTCGTAATCTGGTATTCTTATCATATAACTCTTATCGTATAATTATTCAGCTCAACTATTAATCATAAAAGTTCGTTTCATGCCATACTTTTGCATAGAAAAATGTTTACCTCCAAATGCAGCACTGTTATAGCTTATGCTAGCCCAAAGCTTTCCAACGCTCGCCAGATAATTTCGATCTCTAAACCAAAGAACGTATAATATGTATGATTACATTACATCTCCGTTCTTTTCTCTTACACAATTGAAGCGGGAGCGAACGAAATACTCAAGAAAACAGCTGATTATGCCGCAAAGAATAAGAATGAGAAAAATTATATCAACCAGAACCAGAGAAAAATTATATCAACCAGATAAGCTAAAACAAAAAACAACCCCACAGAAATTGTTTGGCTTTAAACCAGACTTTGTATTTACTTAAGTACTTATTTAATTGGCGCTATAACCGCTTAAGCGATTTTTGCCGAACTTCTCCTTTAATTTGTGGCATGCGTCCTGATGTTGTATCTCAAATTGAGGGATCTGCAGTTTTACGCCGACTCCAAACAGCGTATATTTTTTTAGAGAAGTTTTTACATGGCAGAAATACACTCGGAGGTTTGCCATTTCTTGCCGAAGGGCGACCGCTATTAAAAAAAACTTGTTTTATAATCTATGATGTTACATGCTCCGGGTAGGATTCGAACCCGGGACCCACCGAATGAATCACGCACACGCTACACTCTCGGCTACGGCGACCAATTTGCATATGATGTAATTATTATTTATAAACAAAAATAAAATAGCTGCTGGCGTCAGCGATAGAAATAAATCAATTCTCACAAATTGTAGGGTGTTGCATTTTTGACGGTGGACATTCGCGGTGAAAAATTCGCCTTTCGCCAGTGTTGTGCGTATGCTATTAGCCTTCCTTGCTAAAGTTTATAGAGATGAATTCGCATCGCTTGCTTATTCCCGAAAAAGTGGTAAAATATAGCGTTATGGGTTATTTTCATTTATATCATGTATATTTCTTTACTTTTTAGTATAGGCACCACTTTAAACATTTGCATTGATTGTGTTTCATTATTTAGGTTCGGCATAACCATAGCCCGGAGTTATATTTATTGCAATTGCACGATATAGTGTTTACAATTTTATTCGAATCACATCGTTTCTACCTTTTCAGTAAATTCTTTATTGCTCTAGTTGATTACAAAAAAATTTAAAATCCTTTTAAAATCGATAATTTCGTGAAACAGAAGTTGCCTGCAAAAACTTATTGAGGCGTAGTCATAGTTGGCTTTGTAGTAGGTAGTATCTTTAAGACATAGCAATGTATTCACACCCAAAATTTAGCGAGTACTTAAAATTAGTTGTAGCTTTGTGACATAATTTTCAATGGGTTTGATACGCTTCAACTAACTCTGAATGCACACGCTCCAATTTCAAAAAGCAACAACTAACTTAAAGTAAATTTTTTTTATTAATACGCCCCATATTTTGAATGGGCTATTTATCAAACTAAGCTGCAATCGGTTTTTTGTAAACTATGACCAAGCGGCATTAATTCGCATTAGATTTTGAAATGCTCAGATTTGCTTAACATGATGATTTTTAGTAGTTTAACGGGGAGATATATCGTACTATTGTTGTGAACTAGCTTTTACCCGCGGTTTCGCTCGCATGACATTCAGCTTAACGTTATGGATTTGAATGTAACGGAAAAAGAAATACATAATTTCACCAAAATAATAATTTTTTATTAACTTTTAGTTTAGGTTTTAATTGTTTTACTACGAAAAAACAAAATCTACCCCTAAGTTATATTTTCCGATTACGGTTAGTTGCTGAAACTTTTTTCATTGGCAATTGCGCAGAATGCTATGCCATTCGGGTTAAGTGAAACCTAGAGTCTCATTTTCATTATTAAGTTTTCTTATGCATAGTTCGTTTGGATCACATGCCGTATATTTCCTTAACTGAAATGAATTTATCCTCTTAAATAAATAGCAACCCCCTTTGCACCGTTCAGGGGTGAAATTAAACATTCTCGCCATATATGGTTGCCCTTGGAAACAAAAAAAATTGTTGATCACAAAATTATAATACGATTCACATCTTTTTACCAATGAACTCGTACAATAATTTATATGCTACTTAAATTACAAATGTGAAAGTTTAGCACACACATAACCCAACCCCCAACGCTATAACATATGCTATATTATATGGAATGTTATAATCAATTAAACAAATCAGTTAAATCAGATATTGCTGTATAAGGACAAAATGGATCTAGGTAAGACTTTGCACATACATATATAATTATTACATAGGTTATAATAAAATCGATTTTTTAAAGGAAGCCACCTTATTACAAGGATAAATTCAATTCAAGCAATGATCGAAATCAAATATTACAATACACATACATATATATCAAATGAAAGAGGCTTAATAAAGCATCACTTTCCAAACGTTTTGATAGAAGGTTGCCACCTATTTAAATGCAAATTATGCTAACTTAAAAAAATTAACGGTATTTTACAATAAGAGCGCCACACTAAACGTTTTATGGAAACTTTATTGCAAAAATAGCTTTCGAGAGGGTCGCTAACTGTTTAAAAAGTTATTCAAAATTATAATAAGCTAATGAAAATCCGACTAATATTATATTCAAGGCTCAATAAATCTTCATTTCCCAAATACTTTTACAAAAGGTTTCCATCTGTTTGTATGAAAATTAAGTTAAGTAAATAAAATAAACAACATTTTACAATATGAGTGCCAAACTACACATTTTAAGAAATCGTGATTTCAGAAATAGTTTTGGAGAGAATTGCTACCTGTTTAAAAAAGTAGTCAAAATTGTAATAAGTTAAATCAAATATTGAAACATGGGTCGTAAACAAAAAAGTTTTAAAAAAGCCTAATTTTTAAAATACTTTTGGAGAGGGTTGTCACCTGCATAAAAAGAAATAAGATGATATTATGATGTAAAAGGAATTATCACGTAATGTGAAGGAAAGGAAGTACGCTTAAAAAATTTAATTATGAAAATATATTTACAGAGTATTCCCACGTGTTTAAAAACTTTTTCATTTAGCGATATTTGTAAGTTTGCTGAAATATTTATAACAGTAATACTCTGAAACGAAAGAGTTTATACGAAAACATGCTTGATGAGGGTTGCCACCATTTAAAGACCGTTGATGTTTGAAAATTAGATACAAAAAAGGGTAATTTAATTATACATACATACATACATGTGTATATTTACACACACTTTTTTGAAAGCTGTATATTGCCACGTTTCCAAAACTCAAGCAATTTTTTTTTTAATATAAATCCTAACAAATATTTATAGTAATGTGAAAGTTTGTGTGTGAGTATGTTCGGTGGATTTGGCACATACATACATATGTTGCTCATAACCTGGGTGAATATATAGCTTATCTATATATATAAAAATGAAATGCCCCATGTATGTTACCTCATCACTTGAGAACGGCTTAACCGATTTTCTTCATTTAAATTTTATTTGGTTTCCTTCTGACTGTAGATGGTTTGTAAAAAATAAAAATTGTAAATGGTGTTGCCAGACCTCTAAAAAATAAAAAAATAAAATTTCTTTGGTTGGACTACAATATGACCGTTTTTTTATTTTTGGACAGTGTTACCATTTATAAAAAAGTAAAAATTAATATAAAAAGTGGTGAGAGAGTTGCCATCTTTTTCAATTAATCTAATAGGTTAAATCAAGATATGCAATGCGGGTATCAAATGAAAGAGCTTTAAAAAACTAACATTTCGAGAATAAATTTATTAGTGTTGCCACCTGTTTAAAAACTTAAATTCAATTCAATTTTAAGTCAAGTGAAATATTGCAATTTGAATTTGGTTTAAGAAGTCTCTAAACTAAAGGTAGTTATTGTATTCTATCTGTTGTTCATACATAATGTATTTAAAAATCCACTAATCACTTCGCAGCTTACCTAAACACTTGAAAGTAGTCTACATACGAGTATATCTTCTTCTTCTTCTTCTATATATATAAAAATGAAATGCCCCATGTATGTTACCTCATCACTTGAGAACGGCTTAACCGATTTTCTTCATTTAAATTTTATTTGGTTTCCTTCTGACTGTAGATGGTTTGTAAAAAATAAAAATTGTAAATGGTGTTGCCAGACCTCTAAAAAATAAAAAAATAAAATTTCTTTGGTTGGACTACAATATGACCGTTTTTTTATTTTTGGACAGTGTTACCATTTATAAAAAAGTAAAAATTAATATAAAAAGTGGTGAGAGAGTTGCCATCTTTTTCAATTAATCTAATAGGTTAAATCAAGATAAGCAATGCGGGTATCAAATGAAAGAGCTTTAAAAAACTAAAATTTCGAGAATAAATTTATTAGTGTTGCCACCTGTTTAAAAACTTAAATTCAATTCAATTTTAAGTCAAGTGAAATATTGCAATTTGAATTTGGTTTAAGAAGTCTCTAAACTAAAGGTAGTTATTGTATTCTATCTGTTGTTCATACATAATGTATTTAAAAATCCACTAATCACTTCGCAGCTTACCTAAACACTTGAAAGTAGTCTACATACGAGTATATTTATATATAAAAATGAAATGCCCCATGTATGTTTCCGCATCACTTGAGAACGGCTTAACTGATTTTTGTTGTTGTGCTCATAGTTGCCAAGACAATGTTTGTATGGTAAAAAGGTACAGCCACGCCCTAAAGGTTTTCTGCAATTTATTTTTACTAACAACGGCCACTAGGTTGCATTTTGGTGCAAAAATCCATATTTTTAGGTTTTTTCCGACTAAGAAGGTAGTTATTGTATTCTATCTGTTGTTCATGCATAATGTATTTAAAAACCACTAATCACTTCGCAGCTTACCTAAACACTTGAAAGTAGCTCGCGCGATCTCAAGTACATCACTAAACGCTATTAAATACCCTTAATAACAGCTTGCACAAAAACTCAGTACCTGCCATCTTTTTATTGTTATGTTGTTCTAAATTTGGGGTGGTATATACAAATTCGCTTGCATTGGCGAATGTATGTTGTTGTTGTATGTGTGTTCAACTGATATTGTAAGTATAGGAACATTACATGTTGTTAGGCCTTTGTTTTTTGTTATTTCGCTAAATCATATGCGTTGGCGGCTAAACAATAATTAGTCTGAGCTAGCGCATTAGCTCTATAACATCAATAAACTTAGTTGTGAGATTTTCGAAGTAATTTTGTTATATGTATCAACATTGTTTGTACTGGTGCACTGGAAAAGATTATACATATTTGTTGTGTTTGGAGACATGCCGCCAATAAAGCGTCAAAATATCGGTCGGCGTACTCGCAGAGCAAGGGTAATGACTATCAGTCGGGACGACGAGAGCGTTGTAGACCGTACCCAGCGTTTGGATGCAAATCGAATAAGAATTTCTCAAGCCCGATCAATTATGACTCCGGAGCAAAGGGCAGAGTCGGGTTCGACTCGCTCAGTTGAATGTCACAATTCGGCATGACCGTTTGGCGTTCAGATACGATCCAACAATCGATTACGCCGTGGATTTATCGGTAGACTTTGGAACCATGAGCACTGTTTGTCAGCATTGTAATGCTTTGAAATTTCGGTTAGAACCACCAGGATTATGTTGTGCAAACGGAAAGGTTAAATTACCACAGATTACACCACCACCTGAGCCACTAGCATCGTTATTTTCCGGCCAGGATTCTCTATCCAAGCATTTTTTGCAAAACATTCAAACATACAACAGTGCCTTCCAAATGACGTCGTTTGGAGCTAATATAATCGCAGAAAGAGGTTTTAGGCCAACTTTTAAGGCATGTCCATTTTTAATTATACCACATGACACATACACACGACGAGCCCGGTGTACTTAGGTTTTTTTTTTTCAATTTGATATTTAGATTCAAGGACAAATACACCATCGTACTGGAGCATTGCTACCGCCTGTAAATGAACAACATAAATTCCTGCAGGTTTATTTCCTTGGAAATTCAGATGATGAAATCAATCAGCGTTGTGCCATCAATCGTGCGCTAAAGCGAAATATTATTGCACAACTGCAACAACTCTTACATGAACATAATGAGTTGGTTAGATTGTTCAAGACAGCACTAGAAATGATGTCTTCAGATGATCACAAAATAGTGATCAAAGCAGATAAAAGACCTGTAGGTGAGCATGAAAGGCGCTTTAATGTACCGACGTTGAATGAAGTCGCCATTGTCATTGTGGGCGAGAATGTGGATAGTCGCGATATAGTGGTTCGTCGGCGGGATGGAAACAACCTTCAACGTGTCACCGAAACTCATCGTTCGTATGATGCATTACAATACCCGCTAATATTTTGCCGAGGAGAGGATGGATACCATCTTTTGATCAAGATGATTAGTCCAATAACTGGTACGCAGCAGTGTTGTTAATCGTTTTTAACTAAATTCAAAAAAAAAATATATAATATGTTATTTTTTTGATATTTTAATCAACTCAAGTGTCGTGTTTATGAAAAGTTTACCTTTGATTTGTAACAGGTCAAGAAACAAACAAAAAAGTTAGCTCCATGAACTTTTATGCCTACCGGTTGATGATTCGTCGAAACGAGGACAACCATATATTGAAGTGTCGCAGACTATTTCATCAGTTCGTTGTCGATATGTATGTCAAAATAGAGACGGAACGACTGTCATTTATACGCTTTAATCAGCTCAAATTACGTTCAGAGCAATACATCCATTTGCGAGATGCCCTCAATGAAGATGGAAATGCCAACAATATCGGCCAACTTACCATTTTGCCATCAACGTATGTTGGAAGTCCGAGGCATATGCACGAATATGCGCAAGATGCAATGACATACGTGCGTCAATACGGTCGACCGGACTTATTTATAACATTTACGTGCAACCCTAAATGGACCGAAATCACACAACTATTACTTCCCGGTCAATTATCCAGCGATCGCCACGATATTACAGCACGAGTGTTCAAGCAAAAACTCAACGCGTTGAAAAATTTTATTGTGCAGTATCATGTTTTCGGAGACGTGCGATGTTGGATGTACACCGTAGAGTGGCAGAAAAGAGGACTACCTCATGCGCATATTCTGCTGTGGATGACCGAGAAAATAAGACCGGATGAAATTGACTCAATCATATGCGCAGAAATTCCAGATCAAGAAACAGATCCAGAATTGTATGAAGTTGTTACAACGAATATGATTCATGGACCATGCGGCAGTCATAACCGGGAATCGCCATGCATGATAGAAAACAAATGTTCTAAACGTTATCCGCGTGCTTTATTGGCTAACACAATTACTGGTAATGACGGTTACCCCCTATATCGTCGTCGCTCGGCAGAGGATAACGGTAGGACGATTACGTTAAAAATCAAGAATAGGGACGTTGTAGTGGACAACAGTTGGATTGTTCCGTATTCTCCTCTGCTTTCCAAAACATTCAAAGCGCATTGTAATGTTGAGTACTGCAATTCTATAAAGTCCATCAAATATGTTTGTAAGTACATCACTAAAGGAAGCGACATGGCTGTGTTTGGTATTACATCTCCTGATTACAAAGATGAAATTTCGCAATATCAAATAGGGAGATATATCAGCAGTAATGAAGCAATTTGGAAAATTTTTTCTTTTGCCATACACGAACGTCATCCCACTGTGGTCCACTTGGCTGTGCACCTCGAGAATGGACAAAGGGTATATTTCACGTCAGAAAACGCAGTGCGGATAGCCCAACGTCCACCAGCGACAACGCTAACAAGTTTCTTCTCGACATGCGCAAGTGATCCATTCGCAAGAAGACTGCTTTACTCGGAGATGCCTACATACTTCACATGGAACGCATCATCAAAAAGGTTCCAACGTCGGAAACAGGGAAAGCCTGTTCCTGGATATGAAAATGTATATTCAACCGACGCATTGGGACGCATTTACACAGTTCATCCGAGGAATGATGAATGTTTTTACCTGCGTCTGTTATTGGTTAATGTTCGTGGACCGACTTCATTTGAATTTCTACGAACTGTTAACGGTGAGTTGTGCGCAACATATCGAGAAGCGTGTCAGCGGTTACATTTGCTCGAGGATGACATTCAATGGGATTACGCACTTGCTGACGCTGTTATTTCATCTACTGCACAGAAAATTAGATCACTTTTTGCCATAATAATTTCAACATGCTCTCCATCTAACCCACTTCATTTATGGAACAAATACAAAGACGACATGGCTGAAGATATTTTGCACCAAGCGCGTTTGAGAACAGTGAATCCTGATCTTCAAATTAACATTGAGAGCTACAACGAGGTATTGACTTCAATAGAGAATTTGTGCTTGCAAATGTCGGGAAAGATGTTGCACGAATTAGGGATGCCAGCGCCGAATCGCTCTATGCACGATGCATTCAATCGGGAGCTTGAACGAGAACTGCAATACGATCGAGATGTTTTGAGTCAATCAGTGCGAGCGAAAGTCCTACTTTTGAATCAGCAGCAAAAAGCCGCATATGACACATTGATGATAGCAGTCAACGACAACAATGGAGGAATATTTTTTCTGGACGCACCTGGTGGAACGGGAAAAACGTTCCTAATATCACTGATTTTGGCTTCAGTTCGCGCACAAGCCCAAATAGCGCTGGCTGTAGCTTCATCAGGGATCGCTGCCACTTTGCTAGAAGGAGGACGAACAGCCCATTCAGCGCTTAAACTGCCACTGAATTTGCAAACAATAGATGAACCAATTTGCAACATTACTAAAAATTCAGCAATGGCGAAAGTATTGCAGAATTGCAAAATAATTATTTGGGATGAATGTACGATGGCGCATAAACGGGCATTGGAAGCACTTGATCGAACGTTGAAAGATTTGCGAAATAATCAAGACCTCTTTGGAGGTACGATGATTCTGCTGGCCGGCGATTTTCGACAAACCCTGCCAGTCATTTCGAGGTCAACAGCTGCTGATGAAATAAACGCTTGCTTAAAGTCATCTAATCTGTGGAGATACGTGCAAACCCTAAAGCTAACAACAAATATGCGAGTTGCGTTGCAAAATGATGAATCGTCACACACATTTTCAACACAATTATTAGACATTGGTAATGGAAAAGTTCCTATTGATCCATCCACTGGTCTCATTTCGTTTCCACCTAATTTCTGTCAATTCACAAAGTCGAAAGAAGAGCTGGTCTCGAAAGTGTTCCCGAAAATTGGTGCAAATTATAAAAATCATGTTTGGTTGAGCGGACGAGCTATTTTGGCAGCGAAAAATAAAGATGTAGATGATTTGAACATAAAAATTCAAAGCAAAATCGCTGGTGAATTGCACTCATATAAGTCAATCGATTCAATTACCGATCTAGATGAGGTTGTCAACTACCCAGTTGAATTTCTGAATTCATTGGATTTGCCAGGAATGCCGCCGCACAATTTGCAACTCAAGATCGGTTCAGTGATAATTATGTTACGCAACCTGAACCAACCGAAGCTATGTAATGGAACAAGGCTCGCTGTTAAGAAGCTGATGAACAACTTAATTGAAGCAACGATAATCATAGGAAAGTTTAAAGGCGAGTATGTTCTGATTCCAAGAATACCTCTTATTCCAACAGATTTGCCATTTCATTTTAAGCGTATCCAGTTCCCTGTCCGCCTTGCATTTGCAATGACGATTAATAAATCGCAAGGTCAATCTTTGGAAGTTTGTGGAATAAATCTGGAATTACCATGTTTTTCTCATGGGCAGTTGTACGTAGCGTGCTCGAGAGTGGGTAAACCATCGGCGCTATTCGTTTTCTCTCCCACCGGAAAAACAAAAAATATCGTTCATCACCAAGCTTTGCGATGAATGGTTTACTTAACTTTTCCAATGTAATTTTAATATCATTTTTGCTTTTGTACATGTTTGTAATATTACAATAACCGTGCTTTGCATCATTATCTCAATATAAAATTTTAACTGAAAACAACTTATCTACCATGTAAATTTTGTACTAATTGTCAATACAACGACTGACTAAGATAAGTTTCAGACGGGTTGTCACCTACTTGAAAATTTAAACTTAAATAAGTTGATAAGATAAGCTAAATATTAGAATATAGGTGTCCAATGGAAGGTATTTGAGAAATCTTTGACTAAGAAATCTTTTTAACTAAGGCATTTTTCCAGATTAAGACCATACGATTTTTTGGATGTATTGTACTTTGTAGTAAGAGGGGCAACAATGCAAAAATACTTTAAAGGCGCAGCGAAGCACGCCGGGTATTTGCTAGTAGTCAAATAAAGTTCAAGCTGATGGCTGAGTCGCTAGTGCTTTAGAAACGGTCTTGCGATAGGGACGCTACAAAAGTAGACCAATAGTGACAGCAAACGACGCCATATTTTTCCCCACTCTTTTGACATTTCTCTTCAGTAAGGTTTGCCATTTCATCATGGAAAAATATACGATCCAACAACGAGTCGAAATTATTAAAAATTTTTTACCGAAATTTGGAGTCAATGGCCTTTTAAGAGCGCTACGTCGTCGTCATTTATGGCTCAATGGCTTCGTCGATAAGCAAAATATGCGTTATTAGACAGACAGCAATCCACACTTACTCCATGAGACAACATTGCATCCCGAAAAAATTACGGTTTGGTGCGGGTTATGTGCCGGTGGCGTCATTGGGCCGTACTTCTTCCGTGATGATCAAGACCGGCACGTTACTGTGAATGGGAATCACTACCGCTCAATGATAACCGACTATTTTTGGCCCGAATTGGATGATATGGACTTGGACCATATGTGGTTCTAACAGGACGGCGCCACAAGCCACACAGCGAATGTCACAATCGATTTATTGAAAACCAAGTTTGGTGAACGTGTTATCTCACGAAATGGCCCAGTCAATTGGTCGCCTCGGTCGTGCGATTTGACGCCGTTAGACTATTTCCTGTGGGGTTATGTCCAGTCTATGGTCTATGCCAACAAGCCAGCGACGATTGATGAGGTTCGTACGAATATCGAACGTGAAATTGCAGCAGTATCGGCCGATTTATGCTTGAAAACCGTCGAAAATTGGGTTCAGCGTCTGGACTTCTGCAAGCGTGCCCGTGGTGCCCATGGAAAAGAAACCGAGTTCCATACATAATGGCATCGAATGTATATACTTCCACAGGAATAAATAATTTAGTTCATATCCCACACCGTTTTTGTTTTATTTAAAAAAAGTTTTGTGCATTCCTATTGCAAGACCCGATATTTTAGCTTATTTCACCATACCACAACAATTTTGATGTTCACTGATTGATATTAGAATCTGATTGGATCCAATTGGTTTGTGGTGTGGGGAAGTAAACTAAAATTTTTTGCAATAGGATAATTTCAGAAAAGCAGTAAACTAATCTACGTTCTTTGGGTTAGTGCACATACCGTTGCCAGCCAGTTTCACTGACGCGGCTAAGAGTCATCTTCCGTGCTGATAGTGGGCATGCCGTAGCCTGCGAAATTTTTTTGACTATAAGGGTATAGCATAGGAGTATTCTACATGAAGCTCTATGAGTATTTTCCCATGGGTCTAAATTCAATATCAAGCTTGCCAAATAGTGTGGCTGAATTTTCTTGAAATTTAATATCAGGGGGTTTCTGATATCGCCGATTTCTAATTTGATATCAAAGTTAAAAAAAAAGAATGGCGAGTGTAAAGTTAAAAATGTTTAAATTCTTGAAACATAACCTTAAAGGGATTTCGGAGTAGCTGAATATAATACGATTGTGATAGAAAGTCCAATAATGAGTTTGAAAAACTATACATATGTATATTAAATCATGCCAGCATTTTCATTAGTTTCGGTTAGTTATATAAAACCCGCTGACACGCTTCTCCACGTCTTATACTATTGAAGCACTTTTTTTAATTTTTCGAAATTTTTTAATTTTCGTTTTATTCGCTTTTATTTTTACTTTGTAGGGTTTGTTTCGCTGATAACGAATCCGAGTCCCGTTTAGTAATTCGTTTTGGGTAAATGAAATCGATAAAATTGATGATGATTGAAGTCTCATTTTTCTGTATCTATCAAACATTTCACAATTTTGAAATACTTAACAAGTCCATATGTTCGTCTCCGTATTCGATATAACAGATATTTGAGAAGTCAAGAAAACCCACGCCAGACATACTGCTACCAATATAGAACTACTTATTTATTACCCAAGTTGCAAATCTACAAACTAATACATTTATTGTTCTACCACTCGTAGACCTTAAAGTATCACTAAAGATATTTAATTGCACAATAAAATGTTAAACGTAATTTAAAGAGGCACTATATATAGACAAATACTATTATGTGGGCGGATTAGAACAAATTATGAGTTCGTACAAAAAACCCTGACTGTTTTTTAGTTAGAGGTTAAATAAATATATATATATGTTTTTGGCAAATGAAATCTGATATGTTAAAGAGTCTTGGGGAGTTTGTCGTTAGTATTTAGTAACAAAAAACCGAATTATATATACGGGGTGAAAAAACTATGTAGTATTTTCCAACACTGGCATGAGTTCAAACCAACTAAAAAACTTAAGGGTAAATTAAGTTGATTCAAACTTTACGTATATTTCGTTTACTGATTTCCAAAATTAGCTTCCATAGTGTTCCATAGTGCTTGAGAACCATCCAGCCGGCAGTTTTTTTGAGGGCTGTACATGCTGTACATGCTGGGGTCTACACTTGGGACGTTGATAGTGGCGCATCCTCCCACTTATGTTATAAACGAGACAATTAGAGCGAAGGACATATCCCATTGGAACACTAAAACAAAAAGATTTGATGTAACATTGAAACATGTTCTTTATGTACCTGGAATTCAGTGCAACTTTATTTCTGATTTGCGAGCATAACTAACGCAAACGGCGATGGCATACGCATGGCACGTAAAGTAAATGAAGTACCACATGCGATATGGACACTTATAATTATTAAGTTTGAAGCAGTTGGCAGAACATTTAGACTGCAATTTTTTTATAATAATTTTATTTGCAATCTGTCCATTGGGCAATAAGCTAATTGCATAACAATTAAAAGTTAATTAGCAGGAATAGGTAATCTTCAGTGAGACTATCTATTATACAAGTGAAACTAAACTTAGGTCTATATACAATGCTTAATTTTTGATGTCTTGATTAATACCGAGATGGTATATCTAGGACATAACATCTTTTAAATCTTCTTAATGATTCGCTTTTGTCGAGTTGCTAGTTCATTTTCGCGATATCTCAATCTTTGAAGATAGTTTTGAGTTAATCTGACAGAAATCTGAAAAAAGGAGTTTTTTAGATTTTATCTCAGCTTCTACTTCTGCAAGCGTTGTTTGAGGAATAGGCATGCTCATTTGGCAAGGTGACTCAAGGAAGTTTGATAAGTCGTCCTCAACAGTCGCGTTGGTAATTTCCTTAGGCTGGAAAACTAAGTGGAGGTGGCTAGCAAAAGCTTCAGATTTTTCCTCATCAGATCGACATCTCTCGCCATTGCTGTTTATAATTACAGCGCTTCTTTTAGGACGCTTGAGATTCTTTGTAGCCTTCCAAAGACTGTATTAGCCATCTGCAGAAAAAGGGTCTAGTTGCCTTAAGTAACTAGCAGTGCTTTAATTTTTAATATTCTGGAGTTGCTGCTTCAAATTGCTGCTTGCCTTGTTGGACACCAGGTAATTTGCCAGATCTTTCGTAACCTTCTTTTGGTTTTTATTAGTTGCCTTAACTGAACCGGTATATAAGGTTGCGGCTGTATCGCTAGCTCTTTTCTCTCAGACTTAGTGAAGAAATTTCTACCGCTACATCAATTTCATATCCATTTTTGAGTGAAATATCTAGACTGAGGGAGTCTTCCAGCCAGTCTTTAAACGCAGTGAGATCGGTCGATTTCGAAATAATTTTATATGGCTTTTCTTTGGGATAAAAAGAAGAAGCATATGTTACAATAAATCGAGAGTGGTCAGAGCTTAGATCAAAGTTTTCTGCTATTTGAAAATGCCCTGAATATACAATAAAGTCTAGTAAGTCAGGAACTTTTCTGGTATCTGTAGGGAAGCCTACATACTGTTTCCTGTGGATAAAGTCTAAAAACTATTGTCGAATAAGCACTTATAAATCTGCCTTCCTTTTGGATTAGTTAATCTTGAGCCCCACCAGGGGTGTTTGGCGTTGTAATATCCACCAGCAATAAATATTGGGCCAAGTCTTTGGAAAAATCTTTCATATTCCGTCGAGTTAAGCGTATATCTCGGCGGGAAGTAGACTGCTGTCACTGTTAAAGTTTTATGCATACATTGAACTTTTATACTGGCAGCCTGGATAGAGTTGTCAGCAACACTGTCCAAACTTTTGAATTTTTATTCGTTTTTAACGATTACTGCAGCCCCTCCATGAGCTTTACCGTCAGGATACTTTGCATGAATGATTTCACATCCTGGTATATACACATATGAGCGGCTGGTAAAGTGCGTCTCTGATATCAGCATTATATCGATGTCGTTAGACTTAATAAATATTACTATGTCTTTAATATGATTGGAAAGCCCATTAGCATTCCATACTGCTATACGAAGATCTACTTGCATAACTTGTTTATAAGAGACATTATCATGGTTAGCAGATTATTTGTAAGTTCGTATTGCTTTCCTAGAAGCTGTTCAATCCTTTCAAGCGCACTATTGTTGGTATCCTTTCAGCATGTATTAAAGTTCCGGATCTGTTTGGAGGTGCAAAGTTTAGCAGGTTATCAATGTAATTTTTATTAAATTGATGAAGAAATGCCGAATATGGTGCTTTCTTTGCAGTTATTTGTTGGTAAACTTTGCAACCTTTGTAGCTAGCAGCATGATTTAAAAAACAGTTGGCACATTTAGCTGGCAGCTCTTTATCCTTGGGACACATTTCACGCATTCGAATTTTTTCGTGCAGTAGGATTTTGTATGCCCATATTCCTGGCACCGAAAACACTGAACGGCATCATTTACCTTTTTTGGAGGTTTAATATTAATGATAGCCTTGCCAATTTGTCTTAATTTGTAAATTTCAGCGTTTTTGTTATCTGGTTCGAGATCCACAAAGAAAAGGTGTAGCGGCTTTTAATATTATTAATACTTCTAACTTTATAGCCTAGAGTCTCTATCTCATTTCGTATCTCTTCGCAAGGGGTAGAAAATGCAAATTTTTAATAACTACTCTAAATGCTCTCTCCTGCTTAATTTGGAAAGTATGAAATTTAATTTTGTCATCTCTTATGATTTTAACTAGTTTTATATAGCTCTCTATTGTCTTTATCATTATTCTAACATGACCATCCCTTTGAGACTTATAGCTATAGTTTTGCTTACTTATTTTAGACGTAATATAATTCAGCGTACTGTTAATGTCGTTTACATCGGGCAGAAAAATAGGTGGTGGCTTAGCAGCTTCTTCAACTTCAGCATTTGCAAGTGGATGCCTTCCTTGCTGTTTTCACTTTGCTTCGCCTGCTCAAACTCCAAGTCTTGGTTGTCAAATGGCGTGCAAAGAACTTTCCAAGCTTTGGAAGCAGAGCTACAGAAATTTTGGAAATTATCCATACCGACTTATGTGGGCCGTTACGTTTGGAAAACACTATAACGATTTAGAAGCAAGAATTGAAGATTGATAGAGAGTTGTTGGAAGAAAACCCTCTATTAATTTGAACGTGGATTAATTTATATTATTTGTATGTAAATGTAGTTCGAGGGCAAATCCATGTATGTTAACTTGCGAAAGTTGAATGAAAAAATCTGATAAAATTAATAATTTAGACAGCTGGTTTGATGAATCTCTTAAATCAAATTATTGATTATTCAATCAAGTGAATGTTCAATCGATTATGTATTTTTTACGTAAAAGGTGCACAAAAAGTTAAGGACCTTAACCTGCTATCTTGCTAACAAATGCTTTTTTAATTACAGGTAAACTTGAACCACACGCATCCGCCTTCAACATGGGATATCTTGTATCGCCGTATACGTATTCGAATGGCGGTGCTGGTGGGCTGCCGGTAACAATGGTAAGATTTTATCATTTTCTATATAAGATCTTAAAAAAGAATTAGGGGATTCATAATTGACGAGGATGGTTCATAAAATCAAAAAATATTAAATTAGCTCTAAATTTATTTTAATTATTATTGTTGAATTGTAGAGGAAAAGAAATTTAAAAAAATATAATTTCGAGGATATTATGAAGAATAATAAAATACTCTAAAATTTTCATATGCATCCACTAAAAAAAAGTATGGTTTATTTGAACGTTTGGAAAACAGTTAATAATAGCAATTTTGCAACAGATAAGTTTTTCTGAACAAACCTATAGTGAGCACGTCTTAGTTCTCTCTTATTTGCACTTAAAGGTTAAAGGGATCTCAATGGGTATTTCACCACAAGTAAAAACACGAAGAGTCCTTATAGAATGGTTAACATTTTATTTCTACACATTGACCCGCCACCAACCCAGTAGTAACGTTAAGTAAAATATTAGTAACGACTTTATATTATCGCTTTTGGAAAAAGCTGAAGCAAATTACTGAACGGAGGAACGGTGGCACGAGAAAGTGTAGAAATGAAATGTTGGTCTTTTTACAATGAACGAAATTTGTTTTGGCACCAAGGCTGCAACTCTTCAAGTTTTTGTACTCTTGGTACAAAGACCGATTGTGACTCACTTAACCTTAAAGTGTAAATAACAAAAGACGCAGACGAGCTGAAATATAAGTTTTTTCAGCTAAAGTAATCTAAATAATGTCGTTATTTACTTACTTAATTGGCGCTATTTATAACCACCAAGTGGTTTTGGCTGAACTCAACACATTACCCAGTCGTTCTTTTTTCATGCTAGCTCGGGCCAATTAAAAGTACCAAGTACCTTTCCACCTGATCCTCCTTCCGAAGAATGTTTCTTTCGAACACTTCAAGGGTCATCTTCATAGATAGCTAGACACGAAACTCTTTGCTTCGTTAGAGCGCGGTCAAAATGTGCATTTTTTATAACATTCTCCAATGGTACCTCCATGGAAAACTTCAAATTTGGGAGTTTTAAAAGGACATTTCGCAGCTTCCACGCTACCGTTGAATAAAGAAAAATGCAATAAAAAATAAAAGTAGACTGAAAAGGTTTTTGTTTTTAAATTCGAGAAATATGAAATAAACATGATAACATAAAAATATCAAAGAAATTTATCAGTTTATAATGCCAATATAAAAGTTATGTATTTACATATAATCTGCTGTATTATTGTATATAATATTATATATAAATTTATAAGCATTTAAAAATCAATACATACCAAGTTCTCTAAAAAAATTGCATCAGCATTGTTAGTGGAAATTTTTTAAGTAAACAATAATTGCATGTGAAATTAATCACTATATCCTTTACTAAGGTTCAAAAATCAAATGCACGCCCTTCTTAATATTTCAATATTTAAATACCACAATTTTTTAGCAAAACAACATTCACTCCCTTTTTCAAACTAATTAGAAAGCGCACTGGTTTTGCCAGTTATTTCGTATTGTTTCGCCTGTTTGTCAGTCAGCTGATAACTGGGAGACTGAAGTGGCAATGTTGCCATCATCAAACACGAGTTCAGTCCCCGTATTTTGTGGCCAAGAGACAAAGGGTATTTGTACTCGAAAAAAAGATCAAGATTTGGCGTATCGTGAAAATCTGGTCGATGTCATACTTGCCAGTAGTGCGATTCACTAACTTATTTTAACGATATCCGCATGGTTAAGTCATCTTAACGAAAACTTTAACGATATTGCTATTCAGCAGTTATTTTTAACGATTTTCGCTATCGCCGAATCAGCTGTTGTCGTTAGTTAGCCGATTATCGAAAACTAAACGAGTACAAATTTGATGTTGTTAACTCAATCGAGTAAATAAAATTTCGCGATTTCAACATAAATAAAAGGTAAATTAAAAATTCCGTGATATGTTTTCTTGACTTTTACACCGGGATGTGGACAATCCCTTTCAATTGAGTGCAACAGAATTTCAGAAGCTGATCAGTTAACTGCAGACTTGGCTGACTACCTAGTTTCTCAGCTTGACAGGTTTCCTATGACCCAAGTGGAGCATCACGCTGCTAAAGAAATGCTTGCTCAGGCTCGTCACCTTTTGTGGGAGGCACAATTGGAATCATCGATTGTACTCGTATATCAATTTTGGCACCAAAGGGTCATGAGGATGCTCTTGTCAACAACCATTTCTACCATTCTATTAATGTGCAAAGGGTAAACGCAAACTTTTATGAAGGATTTCAGTATAAAACAGACACATAGTTTATTTTTAATACATAGGTAAATGATCCTAATTAAAAAATTTGAAATATAAAACCCAAACACCCTGGAGCAGAAAATGATTTATTATGAAGTGAATTTTGAAAACGAAAACCATGGCATATTTGCAGCTGATTCCAGATATTCTTGGAGTCGAATTGATTACTATTCTACCCAACCATCCTGTTTTGGCATTTAGTTTGACCAGGATGCCACTCTTTTAGTACTTTGAATAAATGCAACGAGACAGCTGTTAAGTATCGTTAAAAATAGTGAATCGCACAATCGTTAGTGCAAATGTCAAATATTGTCGACAAAAATGGCGATTGTCGGATCATTTAAAGTTAGTGAATGGCTCTACAGGTCTAAAACCACACTGACAAGGTCCAGTCAATTCGTTCTAAGATGACTGATTACGCGGTAGTTGGCGCATTTTGCAGTATCGCCTTTTTTGTGGATAGGCAGGCACGCTTAAATATCAATTAGCAGACATGCGTTCGTCCGACCATATTTCGCAGATGAGCTGGTGCATGCACTTTACCAGCTCCCCGCCACCGTATTTTAATTGTCCCCGCTGGTACTCCGTCAGCGATAACGCTGTCATGGTTACTCTGTTGCAAAAAATTTAGATTGGTGGACTGTGCTATATTTGTATAAGTGCATTTTTTAGCGCTTCGAAAGAAATGAATTTAAGCTAAATAGGTGAATTTGTATTTAATATGTTAAATGTCGTTGCTATTTAGACATGGTTTTCTTTCTATTGGATTTTCATAAATCACGATTCCTTTTTGTGATCATTTTTTGCAAGATTTTTCTACCTCGAAAAAATCAAGCATTTTTATATTGAACGACGAATGGGCTATTTTTGAAAAGGTTTCAACAAAATTCTTAAAATTGGAAAGTGAGGAGAAAATGATGTGTTTTAGAAATTGAACGGTTCTTCAAAATACAGTCCCCAACGAATAAAATCTATTAACTTTTCACACGTTTGATATTTTTCAAGAAATCGCAAATAAAATTTCGTTCATTATAAATTTTACATTGATTTTTCAATACCGAATGATTTTTCGCATAAATGAATTTTAGTTCAAGTGAATAGGTGCTGATGATAATCCGGCCGATTGTTTCCGTACCAAAGTCTTTATCGACTCAATTTTAAAATAAAATATTTATATTTTTGTAGCTAATACGTGCCTTCAATTTTAATGAAATCCGGCCCTTAATACGGCGTTTGGAAATATCGCCACTAAAACGCCACCTATTCCTTCAACTTCCATATTTATTTAATTTTATTTATTTAGCTAATACATGATTTACATAAATTTGAATCAAATAGGACCTTCAATACGGTTTTCATAGATATCCTAAATTTATATTTACATATGTATGTAGCGAATACGTATTTTGTATTTGAACCAAATTTAACTGTAAATACGGGTTTTAGAAATATTCGACTCCACCGCCACAGACGTTGTCTTGCCTATATTAATTGCCCTTTGCATATGTGCCCAGAAAACGCATTTCAGTTTCCCTCACGTATAACTTGTGTAGAATTAAATTAAATTTAAAACATGTAATTACTTATATAATTGGCGCTATAACCGCCTAACCGCATTTGACCGAACTTCTCCCACAATTTGTGGTGTGCATCTTGTTGCTGTAACACAAATTGAGGGACTTGCAGTTTAACGCCGACTCCGAACGCGAATGTGTTTTGAGAGAAGTTTTTTCATGGCAAAATTACACTCGGAGGATACCCCATTGTAACACACTCGGCTACGGCGGCCGCACATTATTATTATTTCGATGGGAGTAAAAAAATTCTTTTAGATTAAGCGTTTCACCAGTTTTGTGAGACACAGTATCACCTTTACTTAAAAATACTGACAGATTTTAGAACTAGGGTTCACATAGAATTAGAGGTCACATCGGGGAAAATCAGAAATCAAGAAACCTGCGACTTAAAAAGAAAATGAAGGGCGTAAAAAGTTGAAAATAGGGGACGGCATTTACGTCAGGAACGAACAGATTAAGGGTAAACAAAAACCGCTCGTAAGGATAACCGCGTAACTTTAGAGAGGGCACCGGTAGGAAATCCACAAGACACAAGTAAAACAAGAAGAAATTATAAAAATGAAAAATATAGCAAAACAAAGTTTATAAGAAATATAAATATGAAAAGTAACAATGACCCTAATAATGAGAAAACGACCAGGTAGAAAAGAGTGAAATGGCCCAAAACATTGAAAACTACTATACACACAAAAGACACGAAATGGCTCAATACACTGAACACTGTTGTTCCAGTAGGCGCAATAAAAAACGTTAAAAGAAAAGAGAAGAAAGGAACATTAAAATATTTAAAAACACAAAATTTACTTTTTTGTTAAGAATTCACAGAAGTAGTCATCGAAATAAACTTACATAATATGGGAATATTCGGATTCATTTGTATGTTTCAAAGGACAGAACCCATTCGAAAGCTATAATTTTAATTTTAATTTAATTTTAACAGTATAAAAACAAAATCAATTTAGCCTATATATCTTATAAGCTAATAAAAATTAGGGACGGTAGATATAAAAGGTAATTACGTAAAAATGATTGTACTCTATTAAGTAAATAATAACGAAACAGTGAGCCATTGTAACGCTATTATTCATGCATAAATAAAAATAAGGTACTACGATTGATGTATTTTAAACCATCATTGTATCCGTCCCTGAAACTAAATAAATCTTAATATTGAAATTGTAAATCTACGAAAATTTAGGAATAAATTAATGTTCTTTGTTGCAAGCACTTTGCTCTTCGTGTCCGGCGTATGCACCTTCAATATTTGGAGTTGTAACTCCCACTTCAGTTTAGTTCACGTGATTGACCTTAAGTAGTTTAACATACCATTGGAGAAACAAAGAGAATCAATACGATATGAGGTCGACACCGAAGCGGTAAAACAGTGAGAAAGTTTCCCCTATACTAGACTGAGAGCCATCTCGAGGAACTTCAAACGATCAAGTTGAGAAAGACACGTTCTATCGACTGGATCGGCTCAGCATGGAAGTGGATTGTCGGTTCTCCGGATGCAGCAGATTGGGGCTACAACGAATTGATGAATAACAATAACCATCAATATCGCGTCAAGGAGAAGCGCAACCGGCAAGAGTGTCGAAGAAGAAATCCGCGAACTTCTGGACCTGAGTAGGGTCCTTAACAGCTGTAGGTAGTGCAGCAACGCCTCTCGTGCATTTTTTACATGACATCCCTGATGCCACTTACCGTCCCTGCTATGCTTCGCCCTAAAATTGCATGCGGTTCAATAGGCTCTGCCACTGATCCAATTCGTTTCCCTGAACACCGCTGTGTCCCGGCACCCACATGAGTTCAAGCTTATTCCATTTTTCAACAGAGTTCACCCTCAACTTAGTCCCTTGAACAATTTTTGAAGATATGTGAGCAGCCTCCAATGCCTTCACTGCAGCTGGGCAGTCATTGCAGGCTCTGATTTAGAATTCATGTCACCTTTCGGCAATTATTTTGTCCACTATCTTAAGTAAAGCAAACATCTTCGATTGCCACATTTTCCTTTTGACTTGTCAGTCCAAAAAGTAATTATTGGGTCTCCCTAGGGATTTTATGGATCCTTCCATTGTTCCCTTATAGGAAAGCTTACGGTCCGTAATTCTCATTATCGCGCCACAAACAAAAATAATATAATCGGCACATGGATTTCATTGTCTCCTCTTGGATCGTTAAATCCAAAGGCAATTCCAACAAGGCATTCTGAGCCGCTCCTGATGTCGTGCTCATGGCGCCCGTGATTCATATAAACACGCACCTCTGCAGCCTGTTTAACGAGAGAAACCATGGATTTAATCATGGTTCTAAGCCACCAAACTACAGCAGAATACGTGATGATTAGTGTGATTAGGGCTATGTACTTATACCCAAACTACCGTAGTTAGTCTTATTAAAGGTTCTCCGACACTGTAGAAAAACTTTCAATACCTTATGTAAATTTATTGGCCTGAAGCTTTTGGCTAGTCCGTAATCGTCTTTTCCTAGTTTGGGAATGAAGAACACCCTAACGATTCTCCAAAGCATGGGAATATGACCAAAAGCCAGACAAGCTCTTGTCTCTCACACATTTGCATTTTTGGGTACACGCCGTCAGGGCCTGGGGACTTGAAAGTCATTGAAAGAGGATATAGAAAACCTCACTGACTCCTTAGACACCACCCATGATGCAATGTACCAGTTTATTCTAGTGAACCCTCCCGTCGCGTTATCTGCCCCCATATTCTGGTACTCAGAAATTGAGTTTCTAGGAGAGGTTTGTAGGTCTCTGGCAACGACCGAGTCGCATAAGGTCCCTGAGATCTTTTAAGAGAGTCTAGTCTGACTGTTTGTTCTTGTCGAAATACCTTGCACAGCCTTTTCGACTGTTTTATGTTATCAGTACCACTACAGAAGTTTAATTTCGATAATGGATGATGCGTTGTATTTCTTGTGAACGATGTGATATCCGCACCAATCTTCTTCTTTTCAAGTGTTAGTGCTTTATTAAGAAGTTTTCTGGACAGTTTCAATTTGGTAAGTTTGGCGTTCTATCATGGGACCGCATTGCACTGTCTTCTCAGATGGCACATTTCTTCAAAACAGACAATTCGATTATTCGTTACCCTGTAGGTCACCTCTTCAATTGATTTTAAACATTTGAGTTTTGGGAAGTCTGGTATTCTCGTTTTAAGGAGCAACCCAAACACTTGCTAATGTGGTTGTAGAGGATACCATATTAGTGTCAGTGCCCAGCCGAATCTCAATGAATCGATGATATGAAAGAGTTTTCTCTTCCAAAACCCTCCATCTAACCTCTACTAACTAAAGTCAAATCGATCACATTTTGTCTTCTGGAGGTACCAAATGAAAGTCTATTACTTATCAGCCCGTAGGACGGAATAAAGTCTAGTTGCTCGTTCCCACGAGAGTTGCGCTTCGTGCCACTCCGCATAGTGTTCTGGGAGTTTGCATCACCGCCCATTATTAGGCCCAGATCAATTGACTCGTTCTGCACGATGCCTATAATTTCCATAACACATGTTCGCGACCTTTTTATTCGTCTAAATTGAAAGAGGTTACCCCAGGAAATCCCTTCAGGACCAGCAATACGCCCACGACATTCCCATAGTTTTCGGATTAGGATTATATGATTTGTATGCAGGCTTGCATGCCTACTGCATGGGAGAGCAGTAAACAATTTGCTATGGTGCGGATTACTTTGCGTGGTAATAAGTTCAGTCAAGAAATAACAACACGAATTATTTATTCAATAATTTTTCAGTCAATGAAACAATTTCTTACAGACTATTGATAAAAAGCATTAAAATCACCAATAAAATTAACATTAAAAATAGTGTTTAAAATATTTATAAAAGATTGCTTCGAAAACGCGAAGTTGATTGCTACATTTTCAGACAATTCATTAAGTTCACGCATAGATCTGGCTAAAGGTGCATTTATAGCAAACTGAGTTTTAACATTTGCACAATAGAAAGGGTGAGAAATGTGAAAAGTACGTTTAGGAACATTAAAACTAATCCTTTTCCAAAGATAGGGACAATCAATTAAGCCTTGAATAAAGTTAAATGTAAAGGTCAATGACAAAACGGATCTACGACTTACCAATGGCTTTAGGTTTATCAACATCAGACGGGATGTGTACGATGGCACTGGGCTTGTAAAGTTCAGGGACTTTAGAGCAAATTTGAGGAAAGTTTTTTGTATACGTTCAATTCTCCCCGTAGAGAGCTGACTATAGGGCCTCCAAACAAACACAGCATACACTCGAGGCGAGAGCGAACAAAACTAGTAAATAATATCTTTAAGGTGTATGGGTCTAAAAATTGTGTACTAGTACGACGCACAAAACCAAGAAGTCAGTAGGATTTCGCTACAATATAGTTGATATGACTACTAAAAGACAGTTTAGGGTCATATACAATTCCTAGGTCTTTAATTTCGCTAACATTCAGCAGAGTATAGTTCGAGATGTTATAAGACGTATTGCGCGCGCTAAAGATTTTACCAAAAGTCATTTTAAAGAATTTTTTTGTTTCAGATAGAGGCGGGACTTTAGGCACCAAGAGTGGAGAGCATTAATGTCTCGTTGCAGTTTAGATTCATCGGAGGAATCTTTGATCGCTGCAAATAATTTAAGGTCATCAGCATAAAGTAAAAAATGTTCAAAGGTGAAACATTTACTTATGTCATTTATAAAAATAACAAAAAGCAGTGGACCTAGAATGCTTCTTTGCGGAACCCCTGAAAAAGCTAAGAATCGGTCAGAAAGCTCATTATCTACTGTAACAAAGCAGCGTCTATTGGACAGGTAGGATGTGATCCAGTCCAAAAAACAAGAATGAAAGCCCAGACAAAATAGTTTGTTTATTAAAATTTTATGCGACACAGGGTCAAAAGCTTTTCAAAAGTCCGTGTATACACAGTCCACCTGCAAAACAGCTGAGAAAGAAGATATGCAAAACTCAGTAAAAACAGCCAAATTCGACACCGTGGACCTCGAGGATATATACCCATGTTGATTAAGACAGATATAAGACTTTACAGCAAAGTACAATTTATCATAGACTATGCATTCAAAAAGCTTAGCGACTGTTGAAAGCTTAGAAATAGGTCTATAGTTGCGCACATCATTTTTCTTACCGTTTTTCAGAATCGGAGTTATGAAAGTTATTTTCCAATCGTCAATAAACTTTCCGGTCACTAAAGATTTATTAAAAATTATTTTCAGGGGCAGAACCAGAGCTGGACAGTTTTTAACAACACAGCAGAAACCCCATCGATGTCAGTGTGCCAGGATGGCTTAAGTGCAGTTAATCCCTTTGCAACATCTTCAGAAGATAATGTAAGGGAGCCAAAATTAAGGCATGAATCAATGTCAGACGAGAAATTTGGTAAGGGTTCATTGCCATCTGAAACAAAATTCGACTTGAAAAAGTCAGCAAACAAATTAGCCACGTCTAGCGAAGACTCAGCCACTTTATCATCCAAAAAAACTGAGGTTCGTATATTCGAGCCGGACCGTTTCGACTTGATATTCTTCCAAAAATATTTAGGATTAGATTTAATGTTTAACTCTGCATTTCGAATGTAGTTATTATAAAGAAATTTATCCAATTGATTGAATTCCCTTACATAATATTGATACTTGACAAAAAGTTGTAATCTTTAGTTAACTTAAACTTTTTATAAAATTTATTCCTTAAGTTTTTTTAGCTTTTTAAGGTCGCTGGTGTGCCACGGTATTTAATAACGCAAATTTTTCCGGAATGTTTGAAGAACTATAGCCAACAATTTTGATTTAAAACCGGAATAACACTCAGAAGTATTAGCACCACACAGCAAGTCCTGATTTCCGACTTCGATCTAATGCCACCCATATTTTGAAAGTAGATCTTCAAATTTTTTGTTTGTGCAGTTGCCTCATTGACTGAGGCAATTGTTGATTGTTGGGAGGAAGTCCCCGTTGAAAAAATTGAAAGGGGCGAACTTTAACATTAACTGGCCAGAGTGCTGGATCCAAAACTGTATCAAGTAATGAAGGAGAAACACTCAGTTTAAAATTAATGCTCTTTAAAGAAGAAGAGTCCGTATCTTTTTTAACAAGCTTAAAACATGCCAAATGTTTCCTATCAATATTTGCATTATTCACAACGAAAGATAAAATATCCTCTTCATCCACGCTTGGCTTAAATGACGAAATATGGATCAAGTTCTTTATAGGAACAACATCCAGTACAGTGCTCGTATTGGTGCCCATCACCAGGTCACGGGACATATTTCGCATTTTGCCCTTCTTATTTTGCGCAGTTACCCACTGTGGCTTGGGCTGAGAGCGAGCAGCAGCAGCAGGCGGTGGAATTGTGTTAGAAGAGGAGGAAGCAACAATAGGCATAGGCAGAGTAAGAGAGCTATCACTTGCATTTGGTACATCAACACTGCGTGAACCAGCATTCACATTGAGCAAGCCTTTAGCGATGCTAGTGTTAGCAGCGGCAGCAGCAGCAGCACCAGCATACGTGGGAGAGACATTAGAAGAATATGAAGATTTACGATTGTGAGGCGTAGTAGCAGAAGGCATTACTGGCGAAGCAGCAGGCGAACAATTTACCAAGTTGATGGTGCGAGGAGACAATTCGGAGATTATGTCACTGTTGTTGTTCATGCAACTTTTAACACGAAGTTCTTTAATATCAGCAGAGAGCAGAGAAATCGCTGGAATTAACCCATCAGTGCGGAAACTGTTCCGCAGCGAGTGAAGCTCAGTTTTAAGCGTTTCAGTTTCGGTTATTAGACGTTCGTTATCCACATGAAGTGCATTCAGAGAACTTACAACAATGAGAAGGTGCAAATTTTTGAAATTTTGAAATTAATTTTGAAAGATTTTGTCTAAGGAATCCAGAGCTGCTAAATTTTTATTTCGCCGCCGACTTAACAGGCATGAAAAATGTGAATTAACATTTCCACTATTCAAATTGTTGCTGAAATGTTAATAAGTGGCAGATGTTTATGGGAATGTTGTTACAAATGTGTTTATTAATACATTTGAAATCTTGTTTCCAACAAAATTTTCAGGAAAAATTATTAAAAAATTATTTCTTAAATTTTCCATAAACTTCATTAAAGTTACAAATTTAAAAAAAATATAAAGAAATAATTAAAATTAAATTGAATATGAATGTATTTATGTACTGTACATATGCACAATATGTAGTATTTTTACTTGCAAGCCATTATGGCATTCGACATTGGACATTTTTTTTACAAAATATGAAATTAATAAATCTTTAACACTTGTTTAAATTTTTCAAAAAATTTTCAGGAGAAATTACTCAAAATAAAAGAACAAATTTGTTGAAAAAGGAAAATATTTGTTGAAATTTTACGAAAAAAAGCATAAAATGGTATTTTTATCATGACATCATGAACATTTTAAAAAATTAAAAAAATTTGAAAGATAGCATATCCAAGCATATCTATATTTTTACTTACAAACATGAATTTAAAAAATTTTTATGTTCGTTTAATTAAAAAAATTGTTTAAGATGATTTTTTATAATATAATAAATATTACTATGAGTTTGCTTCCAATTTAATATTTTATTTGGTTTCCTATGTTGATTTCCTTTTTCTGTAGATGCGAAATAATATGCGATCTACATTTGTACATATCGGGTGTTTTTTTTAGGGGTATAGAACTTCGAATTGAAATAAAACACAAGAAAATCGTTTTAAGGTCCATCAATTTGGCTTTATTGGCAGATAATTTTATGCCATTAATGTTTAAATATGATTTCGGGCATGTGGCCGCCGCGGCTGGCTCGAATAAAGCCAATTCTACAGGTCCAATTTTCAACCACTTTTTCGAGCATATGGGGCCGTATGTCGGCAATAACGCCACGAATGTTGGCTTCCAATTCCCCTAACGTTTCTGGTTTGTTGACGTAGACGAGCGACTTCACATATCCCCAAAGAAAATAATCCAATGGTGTCAAATCACACGATCTTGGTGGCCAATTTACAGGTCCATTCCGCGAAATTATGCGCTCATCGAATGTTTCCTTCAATAAATCGATTGTGACGTGCGCTGTGTGGCTTGTAGCGCCCTCTTGTTGGAACCACAACTCATCCACATTCATGCCATCCAATTCGGGAACAAAATAGTCGGTTATCATGGCTCTATACCGGTCTCCATTAACGGTAACTGCCTCTCCAGCATTATTGCGGAAGAAGTATGGCCCAATGACTCCACCAGCCCATAGAACACACCAAACAGTCAGTTTTTGTGGATGTAATGGCGTTTCAAGGGTCTCATGTGGATTCTCTTCACTCCAAATGCGGCAATTTTGCTTGTTGACGTAGCCATTCAACCAAAAATGAGCCTCATCACTGAACAAAATTTTGCGATGAAAATCAGCATCGCGATCAATCTCATTTTCGGCCCATACACCAAAATCACGACGCATTGCATGGTCTCGTGGCTTTAATTCTTGCACAAGCTGGATCTTGTAAGGTCGCAAGCCAAGATCTTTGCGCAAAATCTTCCATAAAGTTGATGGACAAAGCTCCAATTGCTGTGTACGGTGGCGAATCGATTCATTCGGGTCCTCTTCAACACTTTGCTCTACAGCGGCAATTGTTTCTTCGGTGCGCACTGTTCGACGTCTCTGCGGATGCGTATTATCACATAGAGTAGACGTAGTGCGAAAACGATCCATGGTTAACCGAATTAATTGCTCTGATGGACGATTATGTCGACCATAAAATTGACGGAGCTCGCGGTAAACTTCGCGAACTGAACCATTATTTTCGAAATAAATTTGCACGATTTGCAAGCGTTGTTCTTTTGTCAACCTGTTCATGATGGAATGGCAAACCAAACTGAACATAAATGACATTAGAGTTGCCAGATTTGACCACAAAATGCCAGTTTTATCTCTATTCGAAAAACAAACCTGTAAAAAAAACACCCGATATATTATAAATTTGTTCGTTTGTATCAAAAATTTGTCTTGGCAAAAAATATTCACGTGAAACTGTATCAAGTAGTGATTTAGATCAGAGAATTTAATTGTGTTCTGTGGTGCAGTTGCTTCGAGAGACGCCGCAGTGTTCTTTATGCTTTCGTTTTGCGCGAGTTCGGAACCTGGCCACGCGCTTTTGGCTTAAAATTTATTTAGATTTTTACTTTTTTGCAAATTCTTGCACTAGCGTGCACACATACGTATGTACATACATATGTATATTGATATAAATATGTATACTTCCAGACATTTGACTGTACAGTCATAAATAACTAAAATGCCATCAAGTATACAATCATATATGCACACATCCATATATGTACATATGTTTATGCATATCTATATACATACATACATATGTACTTATATCTAAAATTTAGATTCTAAATCAGTGCTTATCAGAATTGCTATTTCCAAACACGCGTGTTTGCTTTGCCTCGGCACTGCTTGCACACGTATAGTGTAAGCAATGTACTCAATTGAGCGATTCGCTCTCTTGTTGCTGCCGCTACGGCACATCAAATCATTTCAGTTGCTGTTCAGCTTTCATCAAGGCAAGACCTCGCTACGCAACTTTAATAAAATACACGCAAAAAGAATGTATGACACAAATTGGGAAATCCAGTATTTTTGTATTGAAAATATGGAAGGCGAGGCACAATGCATAATATGTTGCAGAGTTCTCAGCCGAAAAAATTATTTTAATATTAAAAGGCATTATAATTCTTGCCATAATAATTATGACCTCATAACGGGAGATGAGCGTACCCATAAGCTTTATGAATTAAAAGCTGCTTTTTTTTTTAATTCCTGGCCTCTGATTGCCATTATCATCAAATTGATGCTGAACAAATTGGTCAAATTGATTCTGATGATGATGATGGTGATATTTATGGCAAAAAAACAAGTTTGCTAAAGGCTTCGTATGTATTTGCGTTGGGACTGGCAAAGCAATGTCGCCCATACCAAGATGGCATATTCCTGAAAGATTTGTTACAAGACATTTTAAAATGTTTTGGCCAAGATGGGGAAAATATGGCCATGCTTGTCAATAAGATAAAATTATCTAACTGCACCATCCAACGACGTACGGAAAAAATAGGTCATTTCCTATTCCAAAACGTCAAAAAAAACCTTCAAGACTGCTTATTTTTTTCTATCAGCTTGGATGAAAGTACGGACATTACAAACACAAGTCAGTTACTGATTTATTTAAAAACAGTGCATACGAATTTAGAAACTTTTGAAGATTTTTTGGGGCATGTAAACGGCCAAACATTGTGGGACTCTGTCAAAGAAAAAGTTTTCAAAATTGCTGACAAAAATAAGTTAAGTTCTGTATGCACTGATGGAGCTAATGTGATGGTGGGAAAATATAAGGGTTTTTTTGGGCATTTGACGAAAGATATTGACGTGCCATCCTTTCATTGCATCATACATCAGCAAGCCTTGTTTGCCAAACACCTTTGCTTGAATGATGTGATGAAAGTATGTGTGCAAATTATTAATAAAATTAGAGGAGGACATAACGCGCTAAGCCATCGTAAATTCAAGATATTTTTGAAAGAGATTCAGGCTGACTACGGCGATTTATTGCTCTTCACAGAAGTAAGGTGGCTTAGTCGTGGACGGAGTCTACAGAGATTTTTTGATCTTCGGGCGGAAATTTTGGAGTTTCTGAAACTCGATAAATCTCCAGAATGTGTGATTTTTGTATCCCATTTAACTGATGAGACTTTTTTAATAAGATTGGCATTTTTATGTGATGTGTGCCAAATGATAAACCAACTAAATCTTGTATTGCAGGGTGAAAACAAACATATATTCCAACTTTTTCCTTTAATAAATCATTTTTATCAGAAAATTACATATTTTAAATGATCAATTGAAAAATAAAGACTTGAAATCACTTCCAAAAACTGCATCCCTAAACCTGCCAATATCAGACCCCTTATATGAAGAATTTGGAAAAATAATAGAATCAATTTTAGACAACATAAACAATAGATTTGCAGATTTTAATAAAATATCACCAATAATAGACTTGCACAACAACACATTCGCTTGTAACATACAAAATCAAAACCCTGCAATACAAGAAGAAATCAAAGAAATGCTAGAAGATATGGCGATACCTTTGGCGACGGACAAGGAGTTTTGGCAACAAATTTCTAAAGAAAAGTACCCCAACAGTTCGTTAGAAATTTATAAGTTGTATTCGATGTTTGCATCAACCTACAATTGTGAAAACGCCTTCTCAATTATGAAAATTATTAAAAGCAAACAAAGAAACAGTTTGACAGATACAAACTTTGAGCATCTCATGAGAATAAAACTCTATAAAAGTGATATTAACATAGAGGAAACCATAGCAGATTAAAAAAAAATTAATTTTTTTTAATTCTAAAATTTTTACAATTCACAAAATTTGCACAGTGTACACACATTGAGACTGACAAGTGAGTCACAACAACTACTGTGCTTACGTCAGAGCTACACAAATACCAGCAAGAAACCGCACACATGCTCAAAAGCCCGCAGTTACGTTTGATAAGCACTGTTCTAAATACATAAATTCATATGCATACACATACATATGTATATGTATGTACTTATGTACTTGCATGTGCATAAATTCAACCTTGACCTACGCTAAATCTAAATCAAATCACAGCGCAATCACAACCGCAGCTGCACTTGTGCCTGCGCCGCGTAAAATATTCTAAAATATCTGCAACTACATACAACAACAAAAAATTCATTCATAAATCCAGGAGCGTATTTCTAAAAATAAATGTCGTTCATTCATAAGCGCAAGCATTTCATCTCCCCGCGCACGAAAATGTTCCCCTCAACGATCTTTTTCGCGACGAACACAAAAATGCTAAAATCTTCAATTTTACAAACCATCGACGGTCATTGAAAATTTCAACACTGCAATATCAGACAATAATGCAGTTTGCCAACGTAGTCTGACAAATTGCTGGCATTCTTCTGACCAAATGCGCATCAATTTATTTGCGTTCACGTGCACGCGCAATTGGCAAAGCGACACAAAAATTGCCGAAAAACAGAAAAGAATATTCTTTTGCTTACCGTCCCTTTCGCTTTCAACTCTTCTCTTATCCACAATTGTTGCATAACTCCTCTTCCGTCTCTACTTGCCCCGCTGGCAATCAAAAAACAGCTTTTTTCGCGGACTACAACTTTTTCGTCTTTGTTTCGTTTTTAGTTGGATTCGTAAATTGTCTTCTTCTTTGCGTACACAATGCTATGATTTGCATAATTAGCCGTTTAAGCGAACGCCATGAGGTGTCTCCTGTGGCTTAGTGCGTTTAGTCGCCGGCTGCATTATCATATTGCACGTTTGAATTTTAGCCCCATAGTTCGAAACCTAGCTTTTTTCTCGTGCCATGTCTAATTTTTACGGATTTTTTTTTTTTAAATTTCAATAACTTTCATAAATTTTTGGAAATCTTTTTTCATTCACATTCCTATTCTGATTTCATTTCGTTACGAATGAATATACAAAATTATTGAAAAGTTATCATTTTTTAAATAGTTTAAGATGTGTAATATAAAGAAATTGGAATAAAATCTTTTTTTAAACTTATATGTTTAATATTATTTAATATTAAAAAAAAGATTTAAAAAAAATATATCAATTAAAATTAAATTTGAATTATTTCACTGCATCAGTTACTAGAAAAAGAAAATATTGAAATAAGTTTTAATGAAAAGATCCATTACATTAAATTCGTTTATATTACATTATATATAAAAATTAAATTTTCAATAAATTATTTACTTTTTTAAAGTTATTTAATTCGGAAAATGTTCCCGCAACATTGAATTTCTGCAAATGTCTGCTTTTTTATACATGCATTTTACATTTTACCATTTCGCAGCGTTTTAGCATTGGCAAAAAATGTTAATCTAAAATTCCGCAGCGAAAACGTTTCAACTCTGTTAAGAAATAAATAAAAATGCTCGACCTGAGTCGTTTGCACCTTCTCATTGCAGTACTGCAGAGTTAGTTGTTGATTGATATCAATTGAATTCTCCATGCTTACACTGTCTTTGTCAATATCGATGGATGCAGGAACTGATATCGGCAGTTTTACATGTTGATGGTTGTTGGTAATATCAGAGAACTTGTAAGAAATGAGAAGGCGCAAATGTTAAAAGAGCTTTTTCATTAACAAAATTTGTAAGTGCGATGGAGAGAATTCACCTCCGAAAAGTACTGAATTTAATTCTACCATACCAATTAAAACCATTTTCACCATATTTTGCTATATTTAGAGCAGAGGGACTCTTTTGCGGAGGCGAGCGGCTGCATGTGTACAAAAAGAAGATAAATAATAAATCAAAACAAAAACCATAGAAGAAAAATAAGTAAACAAAAAACCCGTTCCTGGATCGCGAGGAGCAACGTGAGACGGCAGATGAGTTATGCAACAATTGAGGATAAGAGAAGGGTTGAAAGGGAAAGGGGGAATCGTCAAAAGAATATTCTTTCGAGTTTTCGGCCTTTTTTGTGTCAATCGCCATCAACGCGTGCACATGTACGCAGATGCGCATTTGGACAACAGTTCTAGAATATTATAGAAAAATGCCAGAAATTTGTCAGACTACGATGCCAAAATACAATATTGTTTGATATTGCGGTGTTGAAAATTTTCAATGACCGTCGATGGTTTGTAAAATTGAAGATTTTAGCATTTTTGTGTTCGTCATGAAAAATATTGTTGAGGGGAACTTTTGCGTGCGCGGGGAGATGAAATGCTCGCGCTTATGAATGAACGCCATTTTTTTTCAGGAATACGCGCACGCGTTTATGAATGAATTTTTTGTCGTTGTATGTAGTTTCAGATATTTTAGAATATTTAGCGCTGGTG
Source organism: Anomoia purmunda (assembly GCA_951828415.1). NCBI lineage: Eukaryota > Metazoa > Arthropoda > Insecta > Diptera > Tephritidae > Anomoia > Anomoia purmunda. Next base: position 24,464,870 of record OX639998.1, on the reverse strand, counting down.
CAGGCACAAGTGCAGCTGCGGTTGCGAAGCGCTGTGATGTGATTAAGATTTACCGTAGGTCAAGGTTGAAGTTATACACATGCACATTGTATGTACATATTTGTATACATACATATGTATATATCAACTAATCTTTATTTACTAATTTTTAAGTCAAAAATAAGTTTAATAAAAACATGACAAAATTATATATTTTAATGAAAAATCGACTATGGTTCATTACACATACATATGTACTTACATAAGTAGAATCAATAAAAGATTCATTCACACATGCGCAATTTTTCAGCGCAAGTGCACAGCGAAACATTTAGGAGTTCACAAGTCGTGTTATATGTCGTATATATTTAGTCCGTTATTGAAATAACAGTGGAACGTGTGAACGCACTGTCCTATTTCGTTAACTATTGTATGTCGTATTCAAGCAATTAATCAGCTGAGTAGAAGAAAAGAAAACAAAACGAAATAAAAGTATAAACATTAAAATACCTAATGTGTTTGTTTTTTATTCAAAATCACTTACTTCGTCATTTAGATGTATTTCCATTCTTTTTTTTGTAATATATCTCCTTCAATTGTTTCACTGGCCGCTTTTGCAAAAATAATAAAAAAAAAGTGACGATAAAAAGAAACAGCTGATCGAATAACACACGCAAATAAAACACTAAACATACCTTTCAGAGTTGTATTGAAATAAGACAATTTTACATGTGAAACAAAAACAATAAGTTTACAACTGTTGTATTGTAATAACACGATTAAAGAAATACGACAAATAACACGGCTTGTGAACTCCCTAATTGTATATACATACATACATGCATATCTACATATTTACATATGTACATACCTACAACAACAAAAAATTCGTTCATAAGCGCTCGCGTGTATTTCCGGAAACAAAATATGTATGTTCATTCATAAGCGCAAGCATTTCATCTCCCCACGCATTCGAGAATATTCTAGAACTTTTGGCCAAATGCGCACCAATTCATTTGCGAACATGTGCACGCGTTGATGGCGATTGACACAAAAATTGCCGAAAACTCGAAAGAATTTTCTTTTGACGGTTCCCAGGAACGGGTTTTTTTGTTTACTTATTTTCCTTCTATGGTTTTTGTTTTGATTTATTATTTATCTTCTTTTTGTACACATGCAGCCGCTCGCCTCCGCAAAAGAGCCCCTCTGCTCTAAATATGGCAAAATATGGTGAAAATAGTTTTTATTGGTATGGTAGAATTAAATTCAGTACTTTTCGGAGGTGAATTCTCTCCATCGCACTTACAAATTTTGTTAATGAAAAAGCTCTTTTAACATTTGCGCCTTCTCATTTCTTACAAGTTCTCTGGTATGGTAGAATTAAATTCCGTACTTTTCGGAAGTGAATTCTCTCCATCGCACTTACAAATTTTGTTGATGAAAAAGCTCTTTTAACATTTGCGCCTTCTCATTTCTTACAAGTTCTCTGGTAATATGTTCATGGGTGATTTCAGCACTAATTGCAGTCGGAGAAGCAGCAATACTATCACTCAAGACGACGGTAGGCGGCGGCGAACGGATAGAGTTGCGCTGAACCACAGTACACACCTCGCAAAGAAATGCAGCATCAGAGTTTAGGAAAAACTCAGCACCATTTATTTATTTCAATATTTATTTATTCAATATATATAATCTAAAAAATAAAAAGTTTCTTACAGATTATTGTGATAAAGAAAGACACAGTTAACAATTACTTAAACAATTCATTTAACAAAAGCTTAAATTTAGTTTTTGGTAAATAGAATTCAAGTGCAGTGGAATTCATGATTTTATTATATTCATTTAGAGTCCTTAAAATAGGAGAATTAGTTGCATATAGCGTTCTTGCTCGTTCTAGGAAGAAAGTATCATGATTACGAAGGTTCCTTGAAGGGATGTTAAAGTGAATACGATCTAGTAAGAATGGACAGTCAATCGCACCTCGAATGATATCAAAGAAAAAAGTGAGAGAAAGCATAGCCCTTCTAGAGTTTAGAGATTTTAAGTTAATTAGCTGACACCTAGCGCTATAAGAAGAAAGCGGGTCACTAAAATGTAAAGAGCGTAGGGCAAACCTGATAAACGTTTTCTGAATTCTTTCGAGTCTCAATATGTGGCGTTCAAAATATGGCCTCCAGATGAAGACTGCGTATTCTAATTTAGAGCGTACAAGTGAGGTAAATAATAGTTTCAAGGTGTAAGGATCACTAAAACCTGAACTGAATCGGCGAATGAAAGCAAGCATAGAATATGACTTGTCAACAGTAAAGTTTAGGTGGCTATGAAATAAGAATTTAGAACCGAAGACCACACCGAGATCGCAAATTTCGCCCACTGTGCATAGCTGAGAGCCACTGATGTAATATGAAGTAGCAATAAGGGAGCGAGATTTGGCGAATGAAACATGAAAACATTTTTTTATATTTAAATGTAATTGGTTCTTTCTACACCAGAAAGCAACATTATCAAGATCCGACTGAATCTTAAGAGAATCTGAATTACTTGAAATAATCCTGAATATTTTCAAGTCATCAGCATATATCTAGTAAAAATTGAGAATGCTTAAAACAGCTAGATATATCATTAAAAAAGATAATGAATAGAAGGGAGCCTAAAATGCTCCCCTGGGGAATACCAGAGGACGCAATGAATGGACGGGAAGCCGCATTATCTACCACGACGGTAGATCTGCGGGACGAGAGATATGATTTTATCCAAGAAAGAAAAATTGAGTGAAAGCCCAGGCTTGCTAATTTTGAAACTAAAATTGAATGGCTGATCTTATCAAAGGCTTTGGAAAAGTTGGTATAAACTGCATCAACTTGAACTCGATCATTAAAAGCGGACAGGCAAAATTCGGAGAAAACTGAGAGATTTGTTACGGTAGACCTACCCGACATAAAGCCATGTTGTTCAGTCGAAATTAAACGATTAGTCACGAAATATAACTTCTGCTTGACAATAAACTCAAACAATTTGGAAACCGTCGACAGTTTAGAGATTGGTCGATAATTAGAAACATTATTCTTGTTACCACTCTTGAAGATTGGCGATATAGAGGAAACTTTCCAATCATCAATGAACACCCCACAATTAAGAGATTTATTGAAAATTAATAAAATTGGATACGCAAGTGCAGAACAATTCTTTAATAGAAAGGAGGATAGCCCATCAACATCCGTTTAATATGCAGAATTCCATCAATCACGTCTCGAGCGTTAAGGAAAGAGCCCCAAAATTAATTCGGGAGTCGGTACTGACATCTGGTATAAAGTTATTAGCTTGATCCGAATCCTGTTCAAAGTTTGAGCTAAAGAAATCTGCGAAAATTTATTTCTTAAATTCTTGAGTCTTTTTAGCTCTTCGGTATACCAAGGAATTTTGTAGCGACTCCTTTTAATTAGCGGAATAAAATTCAAGCAAATGTCCTTTATTATGGTTTTGAAGGCATTGAAACATTCAGCTACTTCGAGCCCAGAAATTATCGAATCCCAATCAATCAAGGAAATTTCAGCATTCACGGCACCAAAGTTACAATTTTTAAAACAAAAATTGGTGGATTCGCTATCCGGATAAATCGCGTTAAAATCATAAAATTCCAACTGCAGAACAAGTGGTACATGGTGCATGCAGTGGTCCGACAGAGGATCCAGGCATTCACGCAATGAAAAGTTCATATTGTCGCTAATAAAAATAAGATCTAGGATTTTACTTAGTTTGTTTACAAAGTTATTTATCTGCATAAGATTAAGACTTAAAAAATTATCAACTAAATACGATTCAGAACAGCAATTGATATTTATTGGAATCAAGGCAGAACTATCATGCATATTAGTCCAGGCAATATTACCTAAGTTAAAATCGCCTAGAATACAAAAGTTACCATTTGGCCGCTCAGATATAAAGTTAACAATATTGTCGACGTGCGCTATGTAAAGAGTATCCACACTAGATGGAGGGATATAAGACGCACAAATAAAAAGTTTAGAAGTGCCATGTACAGATACGCAGAGTTGGTCCAGAAGCGAGTCACGATTTTCCAGCGGCAGAACTGATGACCGAAATTTCCGCTGAACAGCGATGAGAATACCACCGCCTCTAAGAAGCCCTGTTTTAGAAGAATCGCGGCCTTTTCGGTACACGTTATACAGCTTAGAGTCAAAGAATTCGCTGTCGCAGAAGTCCGTATTTAGCCAGTAGTGCGATTCACTAACTTATTTTAGAGATATTCGTTTGGTTAACTCAACTTAACCAAAATTTTAGCGACCCTGCTATTCAGTAGTCATTTTTTTTAACGATTTTCGCATTCGCCGAATCAGCTGTTGATGTTAGCTAGTCGATGACCGACAACTAAACGACAACAAATTTTATGTTGTTAACTCAATCGAGAAAAGTGAAATTCGCGATTTCAATTTAAATAAAAGAAAAATTTTAAATTCAGTGATTTGTTTTCTTGTAATTAAAGAAGGAACATTAAATAATGTCGTTTAAATATTTGGCATATGATTTATCACGAGGTGATGAAGAAGTAAGCGCTCCAATAGTGGATCGACATTTACTCCGAGATGTGGACAATCCCTTTCATTTAAATGCAACAGACTTTCAAAAACTGTATCGGTTAACTCCAGACTTGGCTGAATACCTAATTTATCAGCTTGATAACCAAATAAGAGGATCCAGAATAACAGCAATATCAACTGAGAAACAGATAGCTCGTGTAATTTTTAAGCCTGTATGCAATTTTAAATTTTACTTTTATATTGGTAGGTTCTAGCGGCGTTAAGGTTCTTCGCAACTGGTTGCTATCAACGACTCGTAGGTGAGCAATGGGGAATATCCATGAGCCAGTTTTCCGTAAGCCGGCATTCATCGGGTAACGGATGCAGTCAATGATTCGTTGTTTCACCAGAAAGTGAGGTTTCCTATAGCCCAAGTGGAACGCCAAGCTGCTAACGAAATATTTACTTCAGCGTCGTCTCCCTCTGTGGGAGGCGCTATTGGGACCGTCGATTGCACGCATCATATCAATTTTGCCACCAAGGAATCATGAGGAGGCTTATGCCAACCACCACATCTACTATTCAATTAATATGCAAATGGTAAAAGCAAACTTTTACAAGGATCCATGTATAAAAACAGAGATATAGTTTAGTTTTAATATATAGATAAATGATTATAATTAAAAAAAATTTAATATATGTATGTAAATCCTAAATACGCTGGAGCACAACGCGAAGTTTGAAAACGATAACCATGGCATATTTGCAGGTTATTTCGCATATTCCTTGGAGTCGAGTTGATGACTATTCTAACAAAACACTCATAGAAGAGTCCGGAATTCTGCTGCAATGGATCATTGCAATATACATATATAAAGAATTTTAAGTGTTTGTAGTTTGAAACAAACTAATATCTATGTACATATTTCACTTTAATGAAATATAACAACATCGCTCAAATTTTTATTTGGCAGCAGGCATTCGTTTGTTTTTTTCTATTCCTCTTTGTGCTTTTCGCTTATTTTGGCATTTAGTTTGACTGAGATGCCACTCTTTATCACTTTGAATAAATACAACGAAACAGCTGTTAAGTGTCGTTAAGAATAAGTTAGACTTTGTCCTTATACCGGAGGCGTTATGAAAATAAATATTAAGATTTCTGGAACGAATTTCAGGATGAGAGGACGCATTTATGATTCTTGCTGAGGGGCACCGTTTCTGGGAAAAAACTGGAACGGTCGGATTTTAACATTCGCAGGCCAAATATCTGCATTCAACAACTTATCGTAGCACCATTCAGATACGCCTAGCTTAAAGTTGACTCTTAAAAGATCGTCAACCCTGGTATCTTTCTTAATAAGCGTAAAGCAAACCAGGAACTTTTTGTCGATAGCTGCATGCTTCGAGACATATGCCAAGATATCATCAGTTGTCACACTGGGCGAGAAGGAGGAAATACGTAACCACTTCATTTTCGATACGACGCTTAATTCGTTATTGACGCTAGAGCCAATAACTAAGGGTTGTTTTAACTTACGGCGACTATTCTTGGTTGAATTTTTCCAATTGGGGCTTTTGTCAACACTATGCATACGAGTATTAGCAGCAGTTACAGCATTTTGGCAAGATATTAACACGGGCAAGGTGAAAAAAGTTATTGCATTTAGCACATTTAATTTTTTAACCGTAACGGCCACAAACACATGGCATTTAATTTTTTTTTTTTTATGAGCACAAGCACAAGAACAATAAATACGAATAGAACGCAGAGTATTCGCCTTTTTCCTCTCCTTATCCTTTGCATCTTTCCTGGTCAACGAGTACACTCGCCATTTGCTTGTATTCAGCCCTTCATTCTGGACACCGATACGTTTCCGAACATCACTTGGTTTCGGACGATTCGGCGGGGGGATTCCCAGCTTGCTAGTTACCTTATGCAGAGATGCGTGGTTTAGGCTTCACCATGAATAACTTTTTGGAAAGTTAGGAAATTAGCTAAATATGATTTCCCTCAAACAATAACAATTACAAACTTAAAAGATATGTCAGTGGAAGCAAGTAAAATACTAAAAATAACAACAAGATCAGCAACAAAACATACCAGCAGTAATATTGAAAATAAAGAAAGTCACAAAGAGAACCCCAAAATATACGAAGCGCTAAATAAATTTGAAGTAAAAAGACATGTCGAGCTCGTTTTCAATCCTCCGAAATTATATTTCAAAAAAGGAAAGAAAATTTGTAGCGATTTGGATACAAGCAACCTAATTGTTGAGGATAAGATTGACTTAGGGCAATTCTTTACCAGGCTTGAGAGAGAAGCCGGCAATTTAGGACTTGTACAAATACAGTTGTCCTTAGGAGACAAATTGTTTAAAAGAAATTATACTGCAGTAGGCAAATTTATACAAATGGGTAATAAAGTTCTCAAAAGTCTAACAATCGCTCTAACCCCAGAGGTTATTTATGTGACACATCCCGGGAAAATTAAAGAAATTCTGCACAAATATCATGACGATCCTATTAGTGGTGGCCACCCAGGAATAAATCGCATGACAAACAAAATCCAACAGAAATATAGCTGGCTGAATATGAAAAATGACGTAAGAAAATACGTAAAACTGCATCCACTGTAAGAAAAATAAGACAAATAAGCATATAAAAGAACCAATGACAATAACGGAGACACCTCCGAAGGCATTCGATATTGTACAAATCGATACAGTAGGCCCATTACCGAAGTCGATAAATGGAAACGAATATGCAGTTACCATTATATGCGACCTAACCAAATATTTGGTAGCTATCCCAGTTCCAAGCAAACACGCAACAACAGTCGCTAAAGCCGTGTTCGAACATTTCATCTTGATTTATGGACAAATGAAAACAATCATGACGGGCATGGGCACAGAATACAAAAATAGCTTATTTAAAGAACTGTGTAAATTGTTGAAAATTGAACATAAATCTTCAACACCGTATCATCATCAAACTTTGGGTACTGTAGAACGCAGTCACCGAACATTCAATGAATATATACGTTCATACATATCCAGTGACAAAAATGATTGGGATGAATACCTCAGGTATTTCGCGTATTGTTACAATACGACCCCATCTACCACACACAAATATTGCCCATTTGAATTAATATTTGCAAAGAACCCACCGAAATACGAATTTTTAAAAGAAAATAAAATAAGCCCATTATACAACCACGAAGCTTATGACAAAGAAATGAAATATAGACTTCAAATAGCACAGCAAAGAGCTAGGAAATTAGTCCAAGAGGCTAAAGAAAAACAAAAAATAAATTATGATAAAAGTAGCTATAGTAAGGAAATTAACATAGGAGATTTAGTATTAGTTAGAGAAGAGGCCTCCCATAAGTTAGAAAATAGATATAAGGGACACTATAAAGTTAAAAGTATTGATAAGAATAACAATTTCACTGTAATACCACATAGCATAGCAAATAGCAATATAAACAAAAAGGAGATTATAATTCATAAAAACAGACTCAAAACAATTTAACACCGCTAGTAATAACAAAAAAAAAAAAAAAAAAAAAAAAAAAACAATAAGCACTCCAGTTTACTCATTTAGATAAACAAGCACACACGCCAAAGAAAGCAAAATACCACATATCATTTTCAACACACAAAAAAGAACAAAATAAAAACAAATGTAAAAAAAATGAAAACAAATACACCAAAAAAAAAAAAAAACCACTTTATGCAATAATGACAATAAGAGCCGAAAAGCAATCAAAATTTTGTAAACGCAGGCAAACCTTAAGTGGGTCATTAAGTCATTTTAAAAATAGATATATATTTGGCTACAATTATATACATCTATTTTTTTTAAGGAGGAAAGGTGTAGTATTACTTGTATACGCTGCGGTTTACAAACATTTGGCATGCACATGCAAATAATATTGTGACACATTCAAATGCCATTAAACCCCGCAGCGGGCGAAGATATTATTACACATATGCTGATGTAGCATATTATGTATACGTAAGTAGTTTGTAAGTATTGTAGTTACATTCATAAGTAGTTCGTATGTATTGGTGTAAATTAGAGTAAGAATTTTGCTATAAAAAGAAAGCAATTGTATAATATATTTAATTTTACAACAAAATCCACATAACTTATTTTTTTGTCGTCACAAAAAGCAACAAAACTCAATACACAAGAATATTCTATCAATTGTGATTAATAAGTGTTCCATTTGCCATAGTTCGAAAATTTTTTTTATATCGAACTTGCTGTAAAATGAAATATTAAAAAAATGAACTACATTAAAAAAAAAACTATCCAGACATGGCAACAAATCGCGTTCTAACAATGTACTTACATTCATACATTCTGTGAAAGTGTTGCATTTTAATATCACACATTGTGGTTCATTTCACATTTGTTATTTGTTCTCTTCTAATTATCTGATTCCTTATTATCAGATTTTTTAGCTGAACATAAACCGTATGAAAGTGAGGTTAATGCTAATTATATTTTATAGTTTTGAGGTATTTAACGTTGCGCAAATTCACAAGTCAAAATTGAGTAAGGAATCAGACGGCAGGATTCATTTTGCGCACTAAATGTTCTCTAGAAAAATGTGTTTCTGAATTTTTGTTTTCTGAATTCAAGGGAACCCATTAGATTTACTCAACAGGATATCAAAAAGTTTTGTGAATCCTTTTAAATTTCCTTTTATGTGGATTCCGTTAACCTTTGTCATTATAATTAAATCAATCGCAAAAATATTTACGAATTTTTGTGAGGTTTCCTCTTAAAAAGTTTTTCATTTCACGCCAACTCCAACATCAGTCCCACCAGGCGGCCCTAGTTTTGCTGCATGTGCACCTATTAAACAATGCCCAGTTACGACTGCAGTCGTCGTCTCAATGTCCTGTATCCCCAAGTTGATTAGAAATTTCGTTTGTTGGTCACTCATCGCTGGCCAGCAGTCGTTTGCGATGCTAACAAATTTCTTGTCTATCAATTGCCTTTATGTCAGTGTCCGGCAGAACCGTGCCTTGGCGAGAAAGCTCATCAGCTTCGCAGTTACCCCGTGTATCGCGGTGGTCTTCAACCCACACAATATGTGTTAAAGATGTCTCAGCCAAGAGATCGGCGACAAAGCTTCCCTGACACAGTAGCAGCTATTCTTGATGCCAGCGCTATCACACCATACCAGTAATGCGCCCTTCGTAATTTTCATCAGCTCCGCCTGGAAAATACTACAATAAACAGGTAGACGGAAGCTCATGCCCAATTCTTCCCCATATACCCCGCCAAGCTTGGACCCACGCGTGTAAAGATGGATTGTTCCGCTCTTCCTGAATTTGGTTTCGGTCGAGTCGGTTGGAAGCTCGTAGTAGGCTATCGTAGGAGGTCCGTGAGTTCGGTCGTTATTGGATGGGCCCATTTCCTAACTGAACTTAGTCTAATGTCAGCAGCTTTCGTAGCATATCGGTCTACCGTTAGAAAATTAAGTAACGCACTAACTGCCTTAGTGGCTCTCCCTTACATAGCTCTACCCGCTGAGCTCTCTCTACTTCCTTAATATTTATTTTTTAGTGAGAACATCCCACCCAACTACTGTAATAGTCTCACAACCGCCGTATAGATCCTTGCAACAATATCGGGTCCTAAGCTCCAGTTCTAGCCTGCGATCCTGCTACATAAAAATAGCCATCATGGCTTTGTTAGCGTTGGGGCCCTAATTAGTTTCCTGTCCCGGATAAGGCCTGTATACTTGACTACTTCCGCTCCCCTTCGACGCTTTCTAGGGGACTGCGGCACGAGCGCAAAAAATTATTGAGTGGCCCCTGTACCAGGCATGTCAGTGTATCCACACGATGAGATAACTGCCTCTGGACTAATGAAAAAAGGCCCCTTATATGTCTAGGAAGGCCGCTGAGGAGTATTCTTTGTAATGCAAGGATTTTTTAGTGTTGAAGATAGGGATATGAAGAGCAGTTTCCACACCTATCCCTTAGAGCATGCGTGTTAGGCATCGAAGAGTTCCGGTCTTACTATCCCTCTTACGTAAGTGTCTAAGATGCGCTCCTATGTTTTCAAAAATCAGGAGGATAGACTTATTAGTCTGAAATCTTTGGGATTGTTATGTGAAGCTTTTATCTATTTTAAGGCCTATGTATGTGATGGGAATTTGCATCTGCTCTACAAGTCCCTCATTATTCCCGTGGTACTGTATGGTGCAGAATCATGGACGCTATCAACGTCAGATTTTATGACCCTTGGAGTGTTCGAGAGAAAGATCTTAGGACCTTTACGTCGTTGCGAACTTTTACGTCTGGCGAATATTGCAGACAATCGAACGATTACCTGTATTAGGTTTAAAAAGACATTGACATAGTTCAGTGAATTAAGATTCAGCGGATATGCTGGCTAGGTCATGTTGTACGTATGGAACAAAATGCTCCAGCCCTGAAAGTATTCGACGCGGTTCCCGCGGGTGGTAACAGAGGAAAAGGAAGGTCTCCTCTACGTTGGAAGGACTCGGAGAAGAAGGACTTGGCTTAACTTGGTGTCACCATTGGGCGCCAGCTAGCAAAATAAAGGAACTACTGGCGCGCTTCACTAGAATCGGCCAAAATCGCCTAGGCGGTTATAGCACCAGTTATTAATTGATTTGATTCCCCATTATCTTACACGCAAACATAAATTTCCTTCATGCGGTATAAGGAAAAAAACGTGTAACACCTCCAGGAAAGATATTAAAAATCAGCGCGAACTACTAAGTGCTTAAAACTTGCTCTTTCCTACTCTGGAATTGAATGGACTACAAAATCGCAAACCCGACTTTATTTGACTCTAAATAGAATGTTTGAAGTATTGTCAATAAATTTTCGAAATTTCTTGAGTTTCGAACAGTTTTAACCTTCGGTGTATGTATTGTTTATGTGTAAAACTAACTTTATAAACAATTACTAAAAAAATATTAACATGGAAAACATTATGCATATTGAAAAAAGTTACTGATTGAGACTTCTGCCGCCTAGTGTATATACTTACATAAATTATATTACATACTATATTTTACCTTTCAACTGATCTATAAGATAACAAAACAATATAAGAAACCAATTTTTACTAATCACTACAAATATAAAGCATACGTACTTTGGATAGGACGATTGTCCTCCGCATCCGCATTAAAACGCACTAGTTGTTTTCTATACATTATTTACGATCTAAGAAGCAGAGGTATAACAAGAAACTTGCTTTTGTAAAGCAAACATGTAAATTTGATATCGATTTCGCTAATATTAAAATTTATATTTTGGCTGATTATAATCAAAGTTAGAAAAACAAATACCAAAGGATAATAAGGAATCCAACAGTTCCATGAAAAAGTTTTGCACGTTAGTTTTCACGTTGGACTACACCACTTGTCTTAATATGCAAACCACTAAGAACGAACTATGTATGAATGTGTATTAATGTTTCTTTCACTAAAACTATCGCTTACACCCATCAGTTAAATGTACTACTTAAGTTATTTGTTGTTAAATTGCATACAAACGCTTCAATAAAAAATTAAAATTTTAACTTTTATTAAAAAAAAATTTGATTTGTGATATATTCGCTCTCATTTTTGTTTTTACTGGATTCCTTTTACTTTTTACGATGAACAACGCGTTTATAAATTTCTTTTCCCTCCACTGTCAACAAAGAACCGCGAGGAAAATAGCCACAAGTGTCAGTAAGAACGTGTTGCCAATGTACGTTTTGTAATGTGTTACCACACGTTCAAAGAGTAAGCCTTTATAATAGGAAAAAAATTAAAATTTGCAAGTTATTAAGAATATTATGTTTGTGTATTATGGCTCTTTTCAGAAAAATGATAATACTTCTTGATATATGATGGAAATAAACATCATATTTTCAATATAGTGATTTTATTTTTATTGTTGAAGATTTTAGAGCCTGTATATCTTGTATATCACATTTGATACAAAAAACAAACGAGTAAAATTCAACCCGTCTATGCGGAGAGGTTCCACGTAAAAATACGGTGGATTGCGTACTCAGAGTTGGACCGATCAGGGTTATTTTTTAAGCGCCGCCGAAGTCCGCCTACCCAGAAAAGTGTTCGAAAAAATTACTATTGTTATAATCAATATTTAAAAAAATTAAATAATGATTAAAATACCAAATTTTCACCTGCGGCACTTTTTTAGCTTTAACATTGCTCTACAGTATTTTACTTTTAAAATTAAAACTCACTACGATGGTTTGAAAATTAACTATTTTTATTTCTCTTCTCTGGTAGCTCTGATATGTTTGTTGACAAACGCATTAATAAATTATGTCGTTTACTTTATAAAAAATCTTCATTTCGGTGAAAATAGCTATTGGCTTGTGTTTAAACAGGTGCTCATTAGTGATATTAATGTGTTCTGCGTACTTTGCTTTGTTTAAATCGGGTTAATTGCAAAGATTTTATTCGCTCAATTTCGTAACTTTAAAAACAAATTACTAAGAAACTAAGAGTTTTCTAGCGGACAATTTTGTGATGTGTACGGCCGACACATTTTTTGATGAATTTTATGCAAAAACCCTACAGTCTCGGTTTTTTTAGCATTCGACAGGCCTATTTGTGCATGGATACCTCTTTGGGGATTTACTTATATTTTCAAAAGCCGTAGAAAAAATAAATAATGGAAAAGACGACGAATTTGCAGAGTTCGATTCTGATACTTTGACAAATTAATGGACGATTTCAGACTTTGGAGTGATCGCCATAAACATGATCGCCGACAGTTCCGTTAAACTCTGCAAAATGGTAAATAACAACGGTATTGATATTGACGATGTTAGCAGTATTGAAAATGGGCAAACTTGGGCAATATCCAAACCTACCTCTCATGTAACGGTAATTTACAGAAATACTGAAACTGCGATAAATCACTAAATACTGAAGCTGATTCAATCAAAATCGATATTTTCAATAATATCTCGGCAATAAATGAGGATGTTACAAAGTTATACCAAATAGGGCTGACACCGCCTATATTTTGACTATTAATTCTACGAAATCGGTACAGTTATTGCCCATAAAATAAAAAAGCTGTATGTTAAAAACTTTCGAAATCTGGTTCAAATTACGCACACTTCCCATATAGGGGTAAATTTAAAAAAAAAAACGGAATAACTAGAATTATAATTTACTTCAATTTAGTTCTTACATTTATCTCTTCTGAAGATATAAGATTTTTAAAGATTTTTAGGAAATGGGCGTGGCTCCGCACACGTACGATAACATAAGTGTATATCCGTTACCGCTTTATCGATTTATGCCAATCTTGATTAAATTATTTCTTTAAGTCTATCTAAGATTTATATCGAAAATGTTTGAAATCGGACAATAACACCCCTGCTTACAATATAAAGATAAATAGCTTAGACTCCAAACTTTAGAGAAAGGTGAAAAAGCGATGTTTCTGATTGCATAGCTGTTGCAGGTTGAAGTGGAGTGCAGACGAGAGAATTTCTGTTGCAGACTCTGTGTTCCAATAACAAATTGATAGCATTGGACGGAAGATGATAAAGAAATAAATTGAAACAATAAACCTCAGAGAGAAGTTCAATAATGGCAACTTTTGAACGTTTAGTATTTATAAGTTAAGTATAAAACTAGGTTAACTTAAGAGGCTATAATTATAAGCTTATATATACTTACATGATTGTTATTGTAGATAAACACAAAGCAGATAGATTTCTCAAAACTCAGCAGTGAAACAAAATTGACCTTACGAACAGTGCCACTTATAACACAACATACATGCTTTTTTTCAAATGAATAAAGTTCTCGATTTGCATTTTCAAACGCCGCATAGACAATGATCTGTAACAGTGTAACTCCAGTTACAAAGCAAGAATGATAGAATACAAGATTGCGCTGATTGATCTGAAATTCTGAGAGTAACTTGGCTGTGACGTCACACCTGATTTACTGGTGGAGAGAAATGAGAGGAAACACGTTGGTATACATATTAGAAAGAATACACATTAAAATTGTTAAATACGTTGGAAATTACATGGTTACGAGTATACATACGAACACGAATTTTGTAAACAAATACTGTCAAAATTTCCAAAAGAGGATAAGCGGTACCACAATCTGCGCCACCTTCTGTATTCTTTTCACCATGGTAACAATGTCAACTTCTATGGTAGGGGATAAAGGGGGAGCAGAGTTGATCCCTTAAAATCCCCTGTACATACAGGCCTGATTACACGCAAATATTGTTATGTACTTGATGATATTATATGAAACAAATGATCCATAAAAATATATTTGAACACTTTATTTTATTTATTTTAGTAAAAACAAACAATTTTGACTGTCAGTAAACATGTGTTTGCTCTTAACTTAACAGTAATCTTGTAGTTGTATAAAGGATTGAGGAATTAACATAAATATGTGGTTAAACCATATTGGTATTATTGATAATTATCAGAAATATGTGGCAAAACAACAATCATAACTGTTAAAAACTAACAGAAATTTTGTTGGATTGTGAAAAGCTAAATTGACAGACGATTTGTAAATTTAACAAAACTCGTAAAACTTTTAAATATCTAATAAACAAAACAGCATTTGTTAACATAACATATGAAAAAGTTTGTTACTATAAATTTTATTGAAAAATGGACAAAAGTAAATAAAATTACATTAATTACGGCAAATATGGCGAAATTTTGTCCGGTAAATATCTAAGTCTTCATCCCAAAATTGAATGTTACCTTGCTCTAGGGACCAAATATCGTTTAATTTAAGTGTAATGTGATTGGACCTTGATGTTGTAACACAGATTGAGGGACCTACAGTTTTTCGACGACTATGAACGGCGGATAATGTTTGTGAGAAGTTTTTTTTCATGGCAGAAGTACTCTCGGAGGTTTGCTGATGCCTGGCGAGGGGCGACCGCTATTAGAAAAAACTTGTATATAATTTTTTGGACTAACCCACACCATGTCCAGCATTCACACTATCGGTAACAGTACAGTTGCGGTCCGATCCCATTCTAGTCACGGTCGGTCCCGCTACACATTCGACTACGGCGGCCGCAAAATACACATTGTTAATATTATTAAAGCTGCATTTTAAGCAGCAGCTTTGCATCTTCA
Organism: Anomoia purmunda; assembly: GCA_951828415.1. Classification (NCBI taxonomy): domain Eukaryota; kingdom Metazoa; phylum Arthropoda; class Insecta; order Diptera; family Tephritidae; genus Anomoia; species Anomoia purmunda. Next base: position 24,449,184 of record OX639998.1, on the reverse strand, counting down.
ACTATTCGTCTACCTCGACATAACCGACAATTAAATATTTTTATATCATCTCCTTGAACATTTTGTCTTGCGTAAGGTTGCGCCATAAACGATTTTAAAGGGAAAGCTTTATCACCTAATATTACATATGGAGCCAAGATATTTGTTCCTGGAAGAGGAGATTTTTCTGGAATATTCAGTGTTCGATTTTCCAATCGTCTTCCAGGAGCAGAACTGGCCAAAATAACTCCTTTGCTATTTTTTCCTAAAGACCCAATGGCGATGAATACCTACTAATGCCGAAAGTAATACGTTCAATGGATGGAGCATCTATTGCGACATGATTTCCATCTAGCAGTTGTTTTATAAAAGTCGCCTGGGTCCAAAAATCTGAAAAGATATAAATACAATAATGGTCCTGTTTTAATGTAACCGAGTGGCAAAAAAATGCTGCAACTCGGATGAAATTTCTTTTAGTTGCAAAAGCAACCCTGTTAGTCTCTTTCATGTAATTTGCGATTTGTTGAGTGCTATTTAACAACGGAAAATAGTTGCACCGGCAATTTTTAGGTTTATGTAGTTATAAATTTACAAATATTATGCAAATAAAAAGATTTAGGTCTAATTGGGGCTAATTCACAATAGAGCCGTTTTTTCACTGCCTAACACTACATCTCTGGTCGGATATCGTTTAACCAATTTGGCTCAACTCACATACTTTTCCGAGTTAGTGTTGTTGCTTTACATGCAATTCGTTATCCCACCTAGTGTTTTTTTTGCAACTAGGTTACAAAGAAACGGGCCCAATATTAATAATATAATTTTTGGAACGAAGTTTCTCAACGCTGCTTTCGGTCGAAGTTAACAGTTGGAGAAATCATAACGTTACAAAATAGCGAATTGTCGTTGACGGTGAAGATAATAGAAAAATAAATGCTAAATGCTTACAGTTTTAGTAAAATAAAAAAAATTTAGAAAACTAATAATAAACTTCTTTAAATTTTCCATTTATAATTTTAGCTTCGATAAGAGGTTTCATAATTTTTTTAATAGAAAGCTTGGTACCGCTGCAAAGAGTCGGAGGATTGATATTTAGTAGAAGTAGAAACGTTTTCTTATTTCATCTTACCAGAAACCAATAGGATGAAATCAGATTCTAATATCAATCAGCAAAAGTCAAGTTAGTTCTTGTATGGTGGAATAAGACAAGATTTTCTGTTTCTTGCTTATGCGTTGCCGCTTCTCCTGGTATTTTATTTTGAGTACTAGTTTTTGTTACCGTCAATACCGTCAAACCACCGATGGTTTTGGTAAGTATGTAACAAATTTGGATTAACTTTTTGTCCAAGTTCGTCTATGGATGATGTTGTCTTATAGAAATTTGGTGCCAATTTATATTGTTTCTATCTTTGTCAATTGGTATAATCTCAGTCCCAATATCTAACAATTGTTTTTCGAAATTTTCTGCACACTGGTTATCTTATAAAAGTTGCGCTTAGAAGTTGCCAGAGTCAACTTTTGTACGTGCTGCCATAAAACTGAGGTAAGTTGTTCAGCGATAGTTAATCATGGTGTAACAGGCAGTGTTTGTCAATAAAACTACAGCTCCACCGAAGTTTTCATTTCTTCTTATGTCTTTGAGTGTTATATCAAGTGCTCTAAGTGCCCCTTTGGTGTCATAGAGCCTTCAGCACATATCTCATGTTGTCAATATTTCACCCATTCCAGATTTTTTTGTGTTACGGTGTATCAGATATTAGCATATTTAATGGCAACGCATTGAGACCAAAATAAATGATATTATAATCCAGTACCTCCAGGTGCATCCAGAAAATCCAATCCACCTCTGCGATCTTTAATTTCATGAACATTTATGCCACATATTTAAGAATAATGTATATTATTAAATATAAGAAATCATAATCGCAGTCGTTCAATTCATAGTTTCAAATAAACAGTGCTTGTTGTGTGTTTATAGGCTTCCAAAGTGCTTAGCCGATCTTTATGAAATTTTTACAGTAGGTGAAAATTGCGGCTCACCATAGGATATAGGTATATAATTTTGGAAAAGCTGGCGGTGTCACGCCCCCATGGAAGAGAAAATTTGAATTCGTCCTATCTCCGCATCTTTTCGAAGCAGATGAATGATATTTGGGTCTCTATACGTTTTATAGACCAAACTGTGTTTCATGTTGGAAAAATTGGAGTGCCAAATTTCTTGTACATAGCTGGTATATGTTCTATATATCAGGCTATACATTGTTTAAGAGGAAACTACTATTCGCCACATCTTCGCAACTATTTGACGAAGATATATTATATTCGATCAACACATATTTTCTTTACACCAAAGTATATAGGATATTATAAGTTTAAAAGCACTTTTATAAAATACCTATTCAATGTTTTAATGTTTTTCTTCTGTAAGTTTTGTGTTGATGTATTACTAGGTCCGTTTTTTTGTACCCGAGTTGCAAAAGAACACTAGGTAGGGTAAGAAATAGCATGTAAAATAGCAACAGTAACTCGGAAAAATATGCGAATTGAGCGAGCTCGGTAAAATCATATCCGACCTGAGATGTAGTGTTGGGAAGTGAAGAAACTGCGCTATTGTGAATGAGCTGTTATTTCAGTTTATCACCTAATCCGGTTTTGTTTGCTCAGTATTTTTAAATATATAGCCAGGCCAACCAAAAATTTTCCAGCACAGCTATTTTCCGTTCGTAAATAGCACTAAACCAATATCATGAAAGATGCTAACAGGGTTGCGTTTGCAATTTTATCCGAGCTAGAGCGTTCTTTTAAAAGTCGGTTGCAATAAAGCGGGCCCAATGTATAAATATATCTTGTAATCCCAAAACAATATTAATATTTAATTTGTTCATATGTCTATGATTTTTCGGCCTGTTTTTATTAAACGATAATATTAATTTGTGAGCTCACGGCCAGTGTATGAGGAAAAGTATATTGGAAAAAAGACAACAACAGTCAGGAGTGGTAGAAATTATAGCTATTTCGGAGATCACCACATCTCCTCATCAGATTTCTTTCATGACTCCACCGGCACTCGAACCAACAACCTACGACTTGCTGGGCAAGTGCGTAGCCAATGGACCACAGCCGGCATGTAAGCTGCTGTTGCTTTTTACCACTTTTCCTTATGTCCTACCAACACAATTCAAGTACGACAGTCTGTCGCTATTAAGTGAATGTGTGGTTTTCAATTTTTGTTGTGTAACACAAATTCTATTTTTAGAATATTGTTAGAATTGTTGTTACGTTTTGGGCGTGCTCGTCCGTTTCAAATATTCATATGTCTATGATTTTTCGGCCTGTTTTTATTAAACGATAATATTAATTTGTGAGCTCAAGGCCAGTGTATGAGGAAAAGTATATTGGAAAAAAGACAACAACAGTCAGGAGTGGTAGAAATTATAGCTATTTCGGAGATCACCACTTCTCCTCATCAGATTTCTTTCATGACTCCACCGGCACTCGAACCAACAACCTACGACTTGCTGGGCAAGTGCGTAGCCAATGGACCACAGCCGGCATGTAAGCTGCTGTTGCTTTTTACCACTTTTCCTTATGTCCTACCAACACAATTCAAGTACGACAGTCTGTCGCTATTAAGTGAATGTGTGGTTTTCAATTTTTGTTGTGTAACACAAATTCTATTTTTAGAATATTGTTAGAATTGTTGTTACGTTTTGGGCGTGCTCGTCCGTTTCAAATATTCATATGTCTATGATTTTTCGGCCTGTTTTTATTAAACGATAATATTAATTTGTGAGCTCAAGGCCAGTGTATGAGGAAAAGTATATTGGAAAAAAGACAACAACAGTCAGGAGTGGTAGAAATTATAGCTATTTCGGAGATCACCACATCTCCTCATCAGATTTCTTTCATGACTCCACCGGCACTCGAACCAACAACCTACGACTTGCTGGGCAAGTGCGTAGCCAATGGACCACAGCCGGCATGTAAGCTGCTGTTGCTTTTTACCACTTTTCCTTATGTCCTACCAACACAATTCAAGTACGACAGTCTGTCGCTATTAAGTGAATGTGTGGTTTTCAAGTTTTGTTGTGTAACACAAATTCTATTTTTAGAATATTGTAAGAATTGTTGTTACGTTTTGGGCGTGCTCGTCCGTTTCAAATATTCATGTGTCTATGATTTTTCGGCCTGTTTTTATTAAACGATAATATTAATTTGTGAGCTCAAGGCCAGTGTATGAGGAAAAGTATATTGGAAAAAAGACAACAACAGTCAGGAGTGGTAGAAATTATAGCTATTTCGGAGATCACCACATCTCCTCATCAGATTTCTTTCATGACTCCACCGGCACTCGAACCAACAACCTACGACTTGCTGGGCAAGTGCGTAGCCAATGGACCACAGCCGGCATGTAAGCTGCTGTTGCTTTTTACCACTTTTCCTTATGTCCTACCAACACAATTCAAGTACGACAGTCTGTCGCTATTAAGTGAATGTGTGGTTTTCAATTTTTGTTGTGTAACACAAATTCTATTTTTAGAATATTGTTGGAATTGTTGTTACGTTTTGGGCGTTCTCGTCCGTTTCAAATATTCATATGTCTATGATTTTTCGGCCTGTTTTTATTAAACGATAATATTAATTTGTGAGCTCAAGGCCAGTGTATGAGGAAAAGTATGTATATTGGAAAAAAGACAACAACAGTCAGGAGTGGTAGAAATTATAGCTATTTCGGAGATCACCACATCTCCTCATCAGATTTCTTTCATGACTCCACCGGCACTCGAACCCACAACCTACGACTTGCTGGGCAAGTGCGTAGCCAATGGACCACAGCCGGCATGTAAGCTGCTGTTGCTTTTTACCACTTTTCCTTATGTCCTACCAACACAATTCAAGTACGACAGTCTGTCGCTATTAAGTGAATGTGTGGTTTTCAATTTTTGTTGTGTAACACAAATTCTATTTTTAGAATATTGTTAGAATTGTTGTTACGTTTTGGGCGTGCTCGTCCGTTTCAAATATTCATATGTCTATGATTTTTCGGCCTGTTTTTATTAAACGATAATATTAATTTGTGAGCTCAAGGCCAGTGTATGAGGAAAAGTATATTGGAAAAAAGACAACAACAGTCAGGAGTGGTAGAAATTATAGCTATTTCGGAGATCACCACTTCTCCTCATCAGATTTCTTTCATGACTCCACCGGCACTCGAACCAACAACCTACGACTTGCTGGGCAAGTGCGTAGCCAATGGACCACAGCTGGCATGTAAGCTGCTGTTGCTTTTTACCACTTTTCCTTATGTCCTACCAACACAATTCAAGTACGACAGTCTGTCGCTATTAAGTGAATGTGTGGTTTTCAATTTTTGTTGTGTAACGCAAATTCTATTTTTAGAATATTGTTAGAATTGTTGTTACGTTCTGGGCGTGCTCGTCCGTTTCAAATATTCATATGTCTATGATTTTTCGGCCTGTTTTTATTAAACGATAATATTAATTTGTGAGCTCAAGGCCAGTGTATGAGGAAAAGTATATTGGAAAAAAGACAACAACAGTCAGGAGTGGTAGAAATTATAGCTATTTCGGAGATCACCACATCTCCTCATCAGATTTCTTTCATGACTCCACCGGCACTCGAACCAACAACCTACGACTTGCTGGGCAAGTGCGTAGCCAATGGACCACAGCCGGCATGTAAGCTGCTGTTGCTTTTTACCACTTTTCCTTATGTCCTACCAACACAATTCAAGTACGACAGTCTGTCGCTATTAAGTGAATGTGTGGTTTTCAATTTTTGTTGTGTAACACAAATTCTATTTTTAGAATATTGTTTGAATTGTTGTTACGTTTTGGGCGTGCTCGTCCGTTTCAAATATTCATATGTCTATGATTTTTCGGCCTGTTTTTATTAAACGATAATATTAATTTGTGAGCTCAAGGCCAGTGTATGAGGAAAAGTATATTGGAAAAAAGACAACAACAGTCAGGAGTGGTAGAAATTATAGCTATTTCGGAGATCACCACATCTCCTCATCAGATTTCTTTCATGACTCCACCGGCACTCGAACCAACAACCTACGACTTGCTGGGCAAGTGCGTAGCCAATGGACCACAGCCGGCATGTAAGCTGCTGTTGCTTTTTACCACTTTTCCTTATGTCCTACCTACAAAATTCAAGTACGACAGTCTGTCGCTATTAAGTGAATGTGTGGTTTTCAATTTTTGTTGTGTAACACAAATTCTATTTTTTGAATATTGTTAGAATTGTTGTTACGTTTTGGGCGTGCTCGTCCGTTTCAAATATTCATATGTCTATGATTTTTCGGCCTGTTTTTATTAAACGATAATATTAATTTGTGAGCTCAAGGCCAGTGTATGAGGAAAAGTATATTGGAAAAAGACAACAACAGTCAGGAGTGGTAGAAATTATAGCTATTTCGGAGATCACCACATCTCCTCATCAGATTTCTTTCATGACTCCACCGGCACTCGAACCAACAACCTACGACTTGCTGGGCAAGTGCGTAGCCAATGGACCACAGCCGGCATGTAAGCTGCTGTTGCTTTTTACCACTTTCCCTTATGTCCTACCAACACAATTCAAAGTACGACAGTCTGTCGCTATTAAGTGAATGTGTGGTTTTAAATTTTTGTTGTGTAACACAAATTCTATTTTTAGAATATTGTTAGAATTGTTGTTACGTTTTGGGCGTGCTCGTCCGTTTCAAATATTCATATGTCAATGATTTTTCGGCCTGTTTTTATTAAACGATAATATTAATTTGTGAGCTCAAGGCCAGTCTATGAGGAAAAGTATATTCGAAAAAAGACAACAACAGTCAGGAGTGGTAGAAATTATAGCTATTTCGGAGATCACCACTTCTCCTCATCAGATTTCTTTCATGACTCCACCGGCACTCGAACCAACAACCTACGACTTGCTGGGCAAGTGCGTAGCCAATGGACCACTGCCGGCATGTAAGCTGCTGTTGCTTTTTACCACTTTTCCTTATGTCCTACCAACACAATTCAAGTACGACAGTCTGTCGCTATTAAGGAATGTGTGGTTTTCAATTTTTGTTGTGTAACACAAATTCCATTTTTAGAATATTGTTAGAATTGTTGTTACGTTTTGGGCGTGCTCGTCCGTTTCAAATATTCATATGTCTATGATTTTTCGGCCTGTTTTTATTAAACGATAATATTAATTTGTGAGCTCAAGGCCAGTGTATGAGGAAAAGTATATTGGAAAAAAGACAACAGCAGTCAGGAGTGGTAGAAATTATAGCTATTTCGGAGATCACCACATCTCCTCATCAGATTTCTTTCATGACTCCACCGGCACTCGAACCAACAACCTACGACTTGCTGGGCAAGTGCGTAGCCAATGGACCACAGCCAGCATGTAAGCTGCTGTTGCTTTTTACCACTTTTCCTTATGTCCTACCAACACAATTCAAGTACGACAGTCTGTCGCTATTAAGTGAATGTGTGGTTTTCAATTTTTGTTGTGTAACACAAATTCTATTTTAATAATATTGTTGGAATTGTTGTTACGTTTTGGGCGTGCTCGTCCGTTTCAAATATTCATATGTCTATGATTTTTCGGCCTGTTTTTATTAAACGATAATATTAATTTGTGAGCTCAAGGCCAGTGTATGAGGAAAAGTATATTGGAAAAAAGACAACAACAGTCAGGAGTGGTAGAAATTATAGCTATTTCGGAGATCACCACATCTCCTCATCAGATTTCTTTCATGACTCCACCGGCACTCGAACCAACAACCTACGACTTGCTGGGCAAGTGCGTAGCCAATGGACCACAGCCGGCATGTAAGCTGCTGTTGCTTTTTACCACTTTTCCTTATGTCCTACCAACACAATTCAAGTACGACAGTCTGTCGCTATTAAGTGAATGTGTGGTTTTCAATTTTTGTTGTGTAACACAAATTCTATTTTTAGAATATTGTTAGAATTGTTGTTACGTTTTGGGCGTGCTCGTCCGTTTCAAATATTCATATGTCTATGATTTTTCGGCCTGTTTTTATTAAACGATAATATTAATTTGTGAGCTCAAGGCCAGTGTATGAGGAAAAGTATATTGGAAAAAAGACAACAACAGTCAGGAGTGGTAGAAATGATAGCTATTTCGGAGATCACCACATCTCCTCATCAGATTTCTTTCATGACTCCACCGGCACTCGAACCAACAACCTACGACTTGCTGGGCAAGTGCGTAGCCAATGGACCACATCCGGCATGTAAGCTGCTGTTGCTTTTTACCACTTTTCCTTATGTCCTACCAACACAATTCAAGTACGACAGTCTGTCGCTATTAAGTGAATGTGTGGTTTTCAATTTTTGTTGTGTAACACAAATTCTATTTTTAGAATATTGTTGGAATTGTTGTTACGTTTTGGGCGTTCTCGTCCGTTTCAAATATTCATATGTCTATGATTTTTCGGCCTGTTTTTATTAAACGATAATATTAATTTGTGAGCTCAAGGCCAGTGTATGAGGAAAAGTATGTATATTGGAAAAAAGACAACAACAGTCAGGAGTGGTAGAAATTATAGCTATTTCGGAGATCACCACATCTCCTCATCAGATTTCTTTCATGACTCCACCGGCACTCGAACCAACAACCTACGACTTGCTGGGCAAGTGCGTAGCCAATGGACCACAGCCGGCATGTAAGCTGCTGTTGCTTTTTACCACTTTTCCTTATGTCCTACCAACACAATTCAAGTACGACAGTCTGTCGCTATTAAGTGAATGTGTGGTTTTCAATTTTTGTTGTGTAACACAAATTCCATTTTTAGAATATTGTTAGAATTGTTGTTACGTTTTGGGCGTGCTCGTCCGTTTCAAATATTCATATGTCTAAGATTTTTCGGCCTGTTTTTATTAAACGATAATATTAATTTGTGAGCTCAAGGCCAGTGTATGAGGAAAAGTATATTGGAAAAAAGACAACAACAGTCAGGAGTGGTAGAAATTATAGCTATTTCGGAGATCACCACTTCTTCTCATCAGATTTCTTTCATGACTCCACCGGCACTCGAACCAACAACCTACGACTTGCTGGGCAAGTGCGTAGCCAATGGACCACAGCTGGCATGTAAGCTGCTGTTGCTTTTTACCACTTTTCCTTATGTCCTACCAACACAATTCAAGTACGACAGTCTGTCGCTATTAAGTGAATGTGTGGTTTTCAATTTTTGTTGTGTAACGCAAATTCTATTTTTAGAATATTGTTAGAATTGTTGTTACGTTTTGGGCGTGCTCGTCCGTTTCAAATATTCATATGTCTATGATTTTTCGGCCTGTTTTTATTAAACGATAATATTAATTTGTGAGCTCAAGGCCAGTGTATGAGGAAAAGTATATTGGAAAAAAGACAACAACAGTCAGGAGTGGTAGAAATTATAGCTATTTCGGAGATCACCACATCTCCTCATCAGATTTCTTTCATGACTCCACCGGCACTCGAACCAACAACCTACGACTTGCTGGGCAAGTGCGTAGCCAATAGACCACAGCCGGCATGTAAGCTGCTGTTGCTTTTTACCACTTTTCCTTATGTCCTACCAACACAATTCAAGTACGACAGTCTGTCGCTATTAAGTGAATGTGTGGTTTTCAATTTTTGTTGTGTAACACAAATTCTATTTTTAGAATATTGTTTGAATTGTTGTTACGTTTTGGGCGTGCTCGTCCGTTTCAAATATTCATATGTCTATGATTTTTCGGCCTGTTTTTATTAAACGATAATATTAATTTGTGAGCTCAAGGCCAGTGTATGAGGAAAAGTATATTGGAAAAAAGACAACAACAGTCAGGAGTGGTAGAAATTATAGCTATTTCGGAGATCACCACATCTCCTCATCAGATTTCTTTCATGACTCCACCGGCACTCGAACCAACAACCTACGACTTGCTGGGCAAGTGCGTAGCCAATGGACCACAGCCGGCATGTAAGCTGCTGTTGCTTTTTACCACTTTTCCTTATGTCCTACCTACAAAATTCAAGTACGACAGTCTGTCGCTATTAAGTGAATGTGTGGTTTTCAATTTTTGTTGTGTAACACAAATTCTATTTTTTGAATATTGTTAGAATTGTTGTTACGTTTTGGGCGTGCTCGTCCGTTTCAAATATTCATATGTCTATGATTTTTCGGCCTGTTTTTATTAAACGATAATATTAATTTGTGAGCTCAAGGCCAGTGTATGAGGAAAAGTATATTGGAAAAAGACAACAACAGTCAGGAGTGGTAGAAATTATAGCTATTTCGGAGATCACCACATCTCCTCATCAGATTTCTTTCATGACTCCACCGGCACTCGAACCAACAACCTACGACTTGCTGGGCAAGTGCGTAGCCAATGGACCACAGCCGGCATGTAAGCTGCTGTTGCTTTTTACCACTTTTCCTTATGTCCTACCAACACAATTGAAAGTACGACAGTCTGTCGCTATTAAGTGAATGTGTGGTTTTAAATTTTTGTTGTGTAACACAAATTCTATTTTTAGAATATTGTTAGAATTGTTGTTACGTTTTGGGCGTGCTCGTCCGTTTCAAATATTCATATGTCTATGATTTTTCGGCCTGTTTTTATTAAACGATAATATTAATTTGTGAGCTCAAGGCCAGTGTATGAGGAAAAGTATATTGGAAAAAAGACAACAACAGTCAGGAGTGGTAGAAATTATAGCTATTTCGGAGATCACCACTTCTCCTCATCAGATTTCTTTCATGACTCCACCGGCACTCGAACCAACAACCTACGACTTGCTGGGCAAGTGCGTAGCCAATGGACCACTGCCGGCATGTAAGCTGCTGTTGCTTTTTACCACTTTTCCTTATGTTATTAAGTACGACAGTCTGTCGCTATTAAGGAATGTGTGGTTTTCAATTTTTGTTGTGTAACACAAATTCCATTTTTAGAATATTGTTAGAATTGTTGTTACGTTTTGAGCGTGCTCGTCCGTTTCAAATATTCATATGTCTATGATTTTTCGGCCTGTTTTTATTAAACGATAATATTAATTTGTGAGCTCAAGGCCAGTGTATGAGGAAAAGTATATTGGAAAAAAGACAACAGCAGTCAGGAGTGGTAGAAATTATAGCTATTTCGGAGATCACCACATCTCCTCATCAGATTTCTTCCATGACTCCACCGGCACTCGAACCAACAACCTACGACTTGCTGGGCAAGTGCGTAGCCAATGGACCACAGCCAGCATGTAAGCTGCTGTTGCTTTTTACCACTTTTCCTTATGTCCTACCAACACAATTCAAGTACGACAGTCTGTCGCTATTAAGTGAATGTGTGGTTTTCAATTTTTGTTGTGTAACACAAATTCTATTTTAATAATATTGTTGGAATTGTTGTTACGTTTTGGGCGTGCTCGTCCGTTTCAAATATTCATATGTCTATGATTTTTCGGCCTGTTTTTATTAAACGATAATATTAATTTGTGAGCTCAAGGCCAGTGTATGAGGAAAAGTATATTGGAAAAAAGACAACAACAGTCAGGAGTGGTAGAAATGATAGCTATTTCGGAGATCACCACTTTTCCTCATCAGATTTCTTTCATGACTCCACCGGCACTCGAACCAACAACCTACGACTTGCTGGGCATGTGCGTAGCCAATGGACCACAGCCGGCATGTAAGCTGCTGTTGCTTTTTACCACTTTTCCTTATGTCCTACCAACACAATTCAAGTACGACAGTCTGTCGCTATTAAGTGAATGTGTGGTTTTCAATTTTTGTTGTGTAACACAAATTCTATTTTTAGAATATTGTTAGAATTGTTGTTACGTTTTGGGCGTGCTCGTCCGTTTCAAATATTCATATGTCTATGATTTTTCGGCCTGTTTTTATTAAACGATAATATTAATTTGTGAGCTCAAGGCCAGTGTATGAGGAAAAGTATATTGGAAAAAAGACAACAACAGTCAGGAGTGGTAGAAATTATAGCTTTTTCGGAGATCACCACATCTCCTCATCAGATTTCTTTCATGACTCCACCGGCACTCGAACCAACAACCTACGACTTGCTGGGCAAGTGCGTAGCCAATGGACCACAGCCGGCATGTAAGCTGCTGTTGCTTTTCACCACTTTTCCTTGTGTCCTACCAACACAATTCAAGTACGACAGTCTGTCGCTATTAAGTGAATGTGTGGTTTTCAATTTTTGTTGTGTAACACAAATTCTATTTTTAGAATATTGTTAGAATTGTTGTTACGTTTTGGGCGTGCTCGTCCGTTTCAAATATTCATATGTCTATGATTTTTCGGCCTGTTTTTATTAAACGATAATATTAATTTGTGAGCTCAAGGCCAGTGTATGAGGAAAAGTATATTGGAAAAAAGACAACAACAGTCAGGAGTGGTAGAAATTATAGCTATTTCGGAGATCACCACATCTCCTCATCAGATTTCTATCATGACTCCACCGGCACTCGAACCAACAACCTACGACTTGCTGGGCAAGTGCGTAGCCAATGGACCACAGCCGGCATGTAAGCTGCTGTTGCTTTTTACCACTTTTCCTTATGTCCTACCAACACAATTCAAGTACGATAGTCTGTCGCTATTAAGTGAATGTGTGGTTTTCAATTTTTGTTGTGTAACACAAATTCTATTTTTAGAATATTGTTAGAATTGTTGTTACGTTTTGGGCGTGCTCGTCCGTTTCAAATATTCATATGTCTATGATTTTTCGGCCTGTTTTTATTAAACGATAATATTAATTTGTGAGCTCAAGGCCAGTGTATGAGGAAAAGTATATTGGAAAAAAAGACAACAACAGTCAGGAGTGGTAGAAATTATAGATATTTCGGAGATCACCACATCTCCTCATCAGATTTCTTTCATGACTCCACCGGCACTCGAACCAACAACCTACGACTTGCTGGGCAAGTGCGTAGCCAATGGACCACAGCCGGCATGTAAGCTGCTGTTGCTTTTTACCACTTTTCCTTATGTCCTACCAACACAATTCAAAGTACGACAGTCTGTCGCTATTAAGTGAATGTGTGGTTTTAAATTTTTGTTGTGTAACACAAATTCTATTTTTAGAATATTGTTAGAATTGTTGTTACGTTTTGGGCGTGCTCGTCCGTTTCAAATATTCATATGTCTATGATTTTTCGGCCTGTTTTTATTAAACGATAATATTAATTTGTGAGCTCAAGGCCAGTGTATGAGGAAAAGTATATTGGAAAAAAGACAACAACAGTCAGAAGTGGTAGAAATTATAGCTATTTCGGAGATCACCACTTCTCCTCATCAGATTTCTTTCATGACTCCACCGGCACTCGAACCAACAACCTACGACTTGCTGGGCAAGTGCGTAGCCAATGGACCACAGCCGGCATGTAAGCTGCTGTTGCTTTTTACCACTTTTCCTTATGTCCTACCAACACAATTCAAGTACGACAGTCTGCCGCTATTAAGTGAATGTGTGGTTTTCAATTTTTGTTGTGTAACACAAATTCTATTTTTAGAATATTGTTAGAATTGTTGTTACGTTTTGGGCGTGCTCGTCCGTTTCAAATATTCATATGTCTATGATTTTTCGGCCTGTTTTTATTAAACGATAATATTAATTTGTGAGCTCAAGGCCAGTGTATGAGGAAAAGTATATTGGAAAAAAGACAACAACAGTCAGGAGTGGTAGAAATTATAGCTTTTTCGGAGATCACCACATCTCCTCATCAGATTTCTTCCATGACTCCACCGGCACTCGAACCAACAACCTACGACTTGCTGGGCAAGTGCGTAGCCAATGGACCACAGCCAGCATGTAAGCTGCTGTTGCTTTTTACCACTTTTCCTTATGTCCTACCAACACAATTCAAGTACGACAGTCTGTCGCTATTAAGTGAATGTGTGGTTTTCAATTTTTGTTGTGTAACACAAATTCTATTTTAATAATATTGTTGGAATTGTTGTTACGTTTTGGGCGTGCTCGTCCGTTTCAAATATTCATATGTCTATGATTTTTCGGCCTGTTTTTATTAAACGATAATATTAATTTATGAGCTCAAGGCCAGTGTATGAGGAAAAGTATATTGGAAAAAAGACAACAACAGTCAGGAGTGGTAGAAATTATAGCTATTTCGGAGATCACCACATCTCCTCATCAGATTTCTTTCATGACTCCACCGGCACTCGAACCAACAACCTACGACTTGCTGGGCAAGTGCGTAGCCAATGGACCACAGCCGGCATGTAAGCTGCTGTTGCTTTTTACCACTTTTCCTTATGTCCTACCAACACAATTCAAGTACGACAGTCTGTCGCTATTAAGTGAATGTGTGGTTTTCAATTTTTGTTGTGTAACACAAATTCTATTTTTAGAATATTGTTAGAATTGTTGTTACGTTTTGGGCGTGCTCGTCCATTTCAAATATTCATATGTCTATGATTTTTCGGCCTGTTTTTATTAAACGATAATATTAATTTGTGAGCTCAAGGCCAGTGTATGAGGAAAAGTATATTGGAAAAAAGACAACAACAGTCAGGAGTGGTAGAAATGATAGCTATTTCGGAGATCACCACTTTTCCTCATCAGATTTCTTTCATGACTCCACCGGCACTCGAACCAACAACCTACGACTTGCTGGGCATGTGCGTAGCCAATGGACCACAGCCGGCATGTAAGCTGCTGTTGCTTTTTACCACTTTTCCTTATGTCCTACCAACACAATTCAAGTACGACAGTCTGTCGCTATTAAGTGAATGTGTGGTTTTCAATTTTTGTTGTGTAACACAAATTCTATTTTTAGAATATTGTTAGAATTGTTGTTACGTTTTGGGCGTGCTCGTCCGTTTCAAATATTCATATGTCTATGATTTTTCGGCCTGTTTTTATTAAACGATAATATTAATTTGTGAGCTCAAGGCCAGTGTATGAGGAAAAGTATATTGGAAAAAAGACAACAACAGTCAGGAGTGGTAGAAATTATAGCTTTTTCGGAGATCACCACATCTCCTCATCAGATTTCTTTCATGACTCCACCGGCACTCGAACCAACAACCTACGACTTGCTGGGCAAGTGCGTAGCCAATGGACCACAGCCGGCATGTAAGCTGCTGTTGCTTTTCACCACTTTTCCTTGTGTCCTACCAACACAATTCAAGTACGACAGTCTGTCGCTATTAAGTGAATGTGTGGTTTTCAATTTTTGTTGTGTAACACAAATTCTATTTTTAGAATATTGTTAGAATTGTTGTTACGTTTTGGGCGTGCTCGTCCGTTTCAAATATTCATATGTCTATGATTTTTCGGCCTGTTTTTATTAAACGATAATATTAATTTGTGAGCTCAAGGCCAGTGTATGAGGAAAAGTATATTGGAAAAAAGACAACAACAGTCAGGAGTGGTAGAAATTATAGCTATTTCGGAGATCACCACATCTCCTCATCAGATTTCTATCATGACTCCACCGGCACTCGAACCAACAACCTACGACTTGCTGGGCAAGTGCGTAGCCAATGGACCACAGCCGGCATGTAAGCTGCTGTTGCTTTTTACCACTTTTCCTTATGTCCTACCAACACAATTCAAGTACGACAGTCTGTCGCTATTGAGTGAATGTGTGGTTTTCAATTTTTGTTGTGTAACACAAATTCTATTTTTAGAATATTGTTAGAATTGTTGTTACGTTTTGGGCATGCTCGTCCGTTTCAAATATTCATATGTCTATGATTTTTCGGCCTGTTTTTATTAAACGATAATATTAATTTGTGAGCTCAAGGCCAGTGTATAAGGAAAAGTATATTGGAAAAAAGACAACAACAGTCAGGAGTGGTAGAAATTATAGCTTTTTCGGAGATCACCACATCTCCTCATCAGATTTCTTTCATGACTCCACCGGCACTCGAACCAACAACCTACGACTTGCTGGGCAAGTGCGTAGCCAATGGACCACAGCCAGCATGTAAGCTGCTGTTGCTTTTCACCACTTTTCCTTGTGTCCTACCAACACAATTCAAGTACGACAGTCTGTCGCTATTAAGTGAATGTGTGGTTTTCAATTTTTGTTGTGTAACACAAATTCTATTTTTAGAATATTGTTAGAATTGTTGTTACGTTTTGGGCGTGCTCGTCCGTTTCAAATATTCATATGTCTATGATTTTTCGGCCTGTTTTTATTAAACGATAATATTAATTTGTGAGCTCAAGGCCAGTGTATGAGAAAAAGTATATTGGAAAAAAGACAAGTCGTAGGTTGTTGGTTCGAGTGCCGGTGGAGTCATGAAAGAAATCTGATGAGGAGATGTGGTGATCTCCGAAATAGCTATAATTTCTACCACTCCTGACTGTTGTTGTCTTTTTTCCAATATACTTTTCCTCATACACTGGCCTTGAGCTCACAAATTAATATTATCGTTTAATAAAAACAGGCCGAAAAATCATAGACATATGAATATTTGAAACGGACGAGCACGCCCAAAACGTAACAACAATTCTAACAATATTCTAAAAATAGAATTTGTGTTACACAACAAAAATTGAAAACCACACATTCACTTAATAGCGACAGACTGTCGTACTTGAATTGTGTTGGTAGGACATAAGGAAAAGTGGTAAAAAGCAACAGCAGCTTACATGCCGGCTGTGGTCCATTGGCTACGCACTTGCCCAGCAAGTCGTAGGTTGTTGGTTCGAGTGCCGGTGGAGTCATGAAAGAAATCTGATGGGGAGATGTGGTGATCTCCGAAATAGCTATAATTTCTACCACTCCTGACTGTTGTTGTCTTTTTTCCAATATACTTTTCCTCATACACTGGCCTTGAGCTCACAAATTAATATTATCGTTTAATAAAAACAGGCCGAAAAATCATAGACATATGAATATTTGAAACGGACGAGGACGCCCAAAACGTAACAACAATTCTAACAATATTCTAAAAATAGAATTTGTGTTACACAACAAAAATTGAAAACCACACATTCACTTAATAGCGACAGACTGTCGTACTTGAATTGTGTTGGTAGGACATAAGGAAAAGTGGTAAAAAGCAACAGCAGCTTACATGCCGGCTGTGGTCCATTGGCTACGCACTTGCCCAGCAAGTCGTAGGTTGTTGGTTCGAGTGCCGGTGGAGTCATGAAAGAAATCTGATGAGGAGATGTGGTGATCTCCGAAATAGCTATAATTTCTACCACTCCTGACTGTTGTTGTCTTTTTTCCAATATACTTTTCCTCATACGCTGGCCTTGAGCTCACAAATTAATATTATCATTTAATTTGTTGTACATAATGTACTAAACATTTTAATATTCCAATAAATCAAATGAAATGAAGTGAAATATATAAAATTGTCTTATTGGCACATCAAAGCAAACCGGGTTCGTTAGTATAAGAATATTTTGAAAACTTAAACGGTGCTTATTGGTTTAAATAAAAACAAAAAGAATTTAATAAGATTGTAACGTACCACACCTTTTTCACAAAGTTATGATTTTTTAAGTATTCCTCTCCCCAATTAAATTCTTCGTACCACATTTTGAAGAATTCGCTACGTGGTTTATTAAAACAATTAATTTTTTCGATTTCTTATACACCACCGTTATATGGGAGGTGAGCGTGAGGGTCGTCTGATTTCTATAATTTTCAAAACTGAGCTTTCAGGCTAAAAGTAAAAAGTGTGTACGTAATTTGAAAAAATTTTACAAAGAAGTTTCGGAGGTTTACCTGTTTGCTCTAAGATTAGCGATACGATACCATGGCCATTCCTATGTATTTTACTCTCAAACCCAATTTTGCATATCAAATGTGAGCAAATTACTTTGTGTGGTTTTCAAACTATGGAATTTTTCTGATTTAAAAGTTTTAATTCAGTACATTTTGTCTTCTAACCCATTCCTGCTTGTGAAATTTAAGCAAATTGTCTTAAATAGTTGCTAAAATATCGAACTTTTGATTTTTGTAAATTACCGCTTTGAGTTGAAATGTAAAGTGTGCAGCAAGTTTGTTAGAGTTTGCAATCATAACTTCCGAGATATACCTATTTGTTTGGACAGAGCCACGCTTATTTCAAACATTTCTTCATTTTGCTGTTGGACTTGAAATTTTAAGTTTGGTAAGAAAGTTTGCGAGAAAAAATTGTTTTTGCTCTTAAGTCGCATTCGTTCGATTGTCACAAATGTGAGAGTGATTATTAGCAGATTTCGCAATACCAGCCTACTTGGGTCTAGGTCAATGTGTATGCCAAGCTTCGTAGATATAGCTCAAAATTCACGGACGGACGGATAGACAAACTTAATCAATTTCACTCAGAGGATTTTGGTATATATACATGTCTTAATCTAATGCTGCTATAAACAACCGTTTGGTGAACAAAATTATAATTCCCCTTCAATAATACGAATTCTCAATCACAAAAAACTTGCAGTTCATCCTGAAATTTGGTGGGTGTATGCATTTCATAGCATATCTTGAGGCGTTATGGCAATTCTTAATAAAAGGTTTTTATTTGTTAATAAATTAATTCTTTTTTTCTAATGTTTATGACTAGACTAGACTAGAAAAATGAAATGAGCAAAAGAAAAGTTTCTAAAATCTTTAAAACGTTGTGTTTCTGCTACTTTCGTTCCAATATACATCATCTTTCCACCCTGTCGGAAAAACAGATATCAAAAAGAAACCGTTCTTTATATCTTTTTTTGGTAATTTTTACTTTATTACAGTGTAATAATCTTTTATAGATTTTATAAACTTTTCATTTTAACCATTGGAATCAATGGTATCTTGTAATCATCAAAACTACCGCGTCGGTCATCTGACAATACTGACTTGGGCAGGCGACTTACCTGGACGAGACACATGCTTGCCAAAATAAATGTGAAAACTTCAAACTCTCTAATTTTAAATACATACATCTGGGGCCTATTTCACTAAACTACAATTCTACAAGTTTACAAGTTACAATCACAAGTTTAATTTTCACAAGTGTTGATAAATTGCGTTTCATTAAAATTTTGACAACACTTGTAGTTTTCTGCACTTGTAAACTACAATTTCTACAATTACAAGTTCTTGTATACTTGTGATGTCAATTTAACAATTGTTATTTCTAATTATTCAAAATTCTACAATTGCTTATAAAAAACGCAATATAAAACATTTGCATAATTTAAAATTAATTTTTTAAATTAAATAAAATATTTTTATAAAGTTATTTTGATAAATTAAACATTTGTGTAAATATATGTACATATATCGATAATTTGTTTTGATTGTTATCGCATCCCTAATTAATCAAAAAATATGTTGTGTGTGTTTAGTGTTGTTTGCCCACTTGTTGTGTTTATAAAAAAGTTAAAAATTGTTTAATTGTAAAAATGGCCAATGTTTGTTATGTTTGTTAGTTCATTAGTGTGGTGCGGGAGATCTTAGCTGCCAAAGACATTCTCTTTGGTAAGTTTAGCGATAGAATTTAGCGATGTATGGAAAATGGTTCTTCCGCCCGCGGGGATGCAGAAAATAAAAAATTGAAGATGGATGAAAAGGTGGAGTGGCAGATCGAAAACTTTAAGCTGCAGAATAAAAATTTTCACTTGAAAAATAAAGCTCGTCAGATTCAAATTTTGGAGCAGAAATTTATACGCCGTAAGGGGGCGTACACCCCCTTATTTTTTTTAGTTACAACTTTTTGTGCTTTATCATTTTTTTATTAATATTTTTCTTATTTGTAAATTAATTAAAATAATTTAAAATAGTTTGTAGCCTAGCTTGGCCTCTAATGTCTGTTATGGTTTGACTGCCTTCTTCTACATTATCGGAGTAACTAGGGTTAGTAATTGTGAAGTTTTCATCTTCTTCAGTGCGTGAAAAATTGCAAAGTGTGACCGCACAACTAAAAACATCGCTAGCCATTTCTGGGCTCACCCGCAAATAATTTAAAATAGGAAATTTTTCCTTTAAAATACCAATTGTATTTTCCACAACTCTTCTGGTTGATTTATGGGCATTGAGGAATCTTCTATTATTAGATAGTGGAGGAATCAGCCAATCTTTCAGCGGATATGCTGAATCACCTAGAATGATTCCATTCTGAATTGGACGCCAGCCGTTTTCCGGTCTGCGGAACAAACAACTATTCCGCAAGACGCGAGAGTCGTGAGTACTCCCCGGCCAATTTGCATAGGAGCAATAGAACTGGAGATCGGGTGTGCAAACCCCCATACACGAAATGGAGTGATTACCATGCCTATCAACATAAGCTTCTTCATGCTCTTTGGGTGCATCTAATTTTATTAAAGTGCCGTCCAAAAAGCCGCAAACTAACGGCATGCCTCTGATGGCGTAGAATTTAGTAACCACTTGATCCACATTTTCTGGCCATCTTACATACGTTGCAAACAAAGCGGTACATATTAATTGCAGTAACTACGCTTTTTACCACTCTGCACACTGTGGCTTTGCTCACACCATGGAAGTCACCTATTGCGTAATCAGCAGCTGCTGTTGCACCGTTAGAGAATGGCTTCTACTTGTCTTCCTCTCCAGTATTGGACACAACAAATTTAACAAGAAAACAAATTTTTCACGTTTTAGCCTAAAGCGCTCATTATACTCCAACGTGGATTCCAGGAATTCATATTCCAGACGTTGCCTAAATAGCCTTCTCCTTTTTAATGTGATTTCATTATCGCTTTCATCACTAAAATCGTATATAAAGTTCATTTTGCACACACAAAAAAAATATGAGCGTCTTAATATAATATAAGTTTCACTTGCTCACTAGTGGTGTTGCCGCTTATCGATAATTTGTAATAAACCAACAATGCGATTCGATTAATGTGTGTCATAAAATATTAAATATGTTTGATTTTGTGTTCATTTGAACTAACTTTTAAGAAAAAATTGTTATAAATCAAATTCTAAATCAATTTATCATTCACTTGTAACTTGTAAAATTTTTTCTTAGGGTCTCCGTCGACCCTAAGGTTTTTTTCCACAATTCTACAAGTGTACAAGTGCAAATTTTGTTTAGAAAAACAAAATCACTTGTAAAAGTATCATTTGTAGACTTGTGACTTGTAGAATTCACTTGTAGCTACAAACTTGTAATTGTATTTTTATAAAACACAATGATTCACAAGTTCACAATTTCACATGCAAAAACACTTGTAATTGTGAACTTGTAGTTTAGTGAAATAGGCCCCTGGTTGTACTTATTTTTGCATCAGGTATGTTTGCCCATTCCTGATTTATATTTACGTTTAGACAGAGGGAAATGTACATAGATAAGATAAGGACAGAAGATGTGAGGAAGAGGCAAATTATACACGTACGCAAATATTTACATCAAGTTTGTCAGGTTGCTCCTAAGAAACTGAGAGAAATTTTGCTTTACGGCCTGGTGGAGATTTCAATTAGCAATGATAGTCAGATGATTGCTCAGATGATTGGTAGTGTTCTTGTTGGGCCGTTGCACGAACGTATGGCCAGCCGGACCTGGCGTAATCAATTCCGCTATTAGTTCTTAAAGTGCAGACACACTATCGCAATTTAAGGCGCATTCTTAATTTTTGAGCAAATTACGATGAATCTAAGTTATTTTGCCTTGTAAAATCTCTCAGTAAATTAAGATGAACTGAGGTATTTTATCATAAATCAAGAACAAAATCACGAACGCATTAGTATCGGATTTAAATGATATCGATAATAACTGACAAATATGTTCTCCCTTAACCAACCTGGCCCATACTTTTTACATTATTAGCATTCTACTCTCCTGTTCTCTTGATTTTTACTGGCTCTAGAAGCTTTAATTCATTTATCACTCTTAGAGAATGACAATACATACTGTTCATCAAAAAGCACTGTTTGCTGAAAGAAAGAATCAAATTCGAGAAATGTTAGAACTAAATTAATCCAGAAGGTTCTCGAAATGTCATTGACGGTAATATTGCTCCAAAAGTATTTGAAAATGTATAAATATTTGATGAATATCTTAGGTAGGGAGGAATGGCTGCTGCCTACGGCGGCTAATTTAGGCCATTAATAGACGGTCCATTGTGTTTCCACAGACATTTACCCCATCCACCGAAATACTACCATTTTGCCTCGCTGATGAGTCTCATCAGGCGGTTAATCTCGGTTTTTGAAACCTCACTAAGATTTTCCAGAAACGGTGATCCCACGTACCGCAGCCTGCTTTTGCACAGCGCAGGACACTTACACAGAAGATGTTAGACCGTTTCCTCCTCTTCATAGTTCTTACAGCTCCTGCAGCATCTTCGGAAAGGTACGCTTAGTCCTTTACCGTGTTTCTCTATAGGGCAGTGCCCGGTTAGAGCGTCCACCAAGCTAGCGATATTTTATCCTTTTAGAGAGTATACTCTTCGTGGCAGTTTCCGGTCCAATTTGAGGTTCGACAAGTCATTGTTTGACTCTATCTATCGTCAGCTTGTTGGTATATAAATATATTCACTAATTAACAATTTGCAAGTGGCAAACAACATATCAATGCGTTCTTTTTCTTGAAGAGTCTGCTTGGTCGTACTTTGCTTGCAAGTTCGTCTGCCATGCTGTTTTCTTCTATGTTCCTGTGGCGTGGGACCCAAATGAGGTACAGTCTGTTCCGCTTGGCCATCTCCTATTGAGATTGGCGGCAGTCCAGCGCGATGTTCGAGTTAAACGTGAAGGATCTCAGAGCCTTGACTGCAGCCTGGCTATCACTAAAGATGAAGATATCTCTTCCTAGAATTCCAGTCCCAAGCTTTACCACCGTTTCCATAATAGCTAATACATCAGGCTGGAAAACGCTTCAGGGATCTCGTAACCTAAGGACATTTGCAGGGGAGGGTTTCGCGAGAAGAGGCTTCTTCCCACCTTACAGTCGAGTTTCGAGCTATCCGTATAGATGGCAATACCATCATGTAGGGTGTTGAACTCTTGGTTCCACTTCTTCCTTCTGGGAATACTCATCATAAAACTGGTTTCACAAATTGATTTTCAAGAACAATGGTCCGTGTTGCTGGGAATGAAGTTGAACTTATTTAACATTCAAGAGTGGCCCTTGATTTCGGGTGGCCACTGAGGTTCCCCTTAATCGCAGAGCAGTCAGCGCCGCGATATGTTGTCCTATCAAACCCAGTGGCAGGAGATTTAAGATAGCACTCAGAGCATTGGTTGGTGCGGTTCTGAGCGCCCCGTTTATTCAGATCATACTAGATCATTGTATCTTGGTGAACAGCCTTAAGTTAGTTTCCTTATCTAATACAGGCCACCATACGATCACTCCATATGGGAAAATTGATCTGACGACCGCGGTAAAAATCCACCGATAGATCCGAGGATAAAGACCCCATTTCCTGCCTATGGCTCTCTTACAGGTGTAGAGGGCTATGGCAGCATTTTCATAATGTGGAACTATATTTTCTTTCCAGTTCAACTTCTTATCTAAACTAACGCCTAGAAATTTGGGCCTTGTAGAAAGACTTAACCAGATGCCGTTTAGTACCGTTGGAGTTACCGAAGGCATTTTATACTTTCTCGTGAAGAGTACAATTTGTACCTTATTTAAGCTGGCCTTAAGCCCGCAGCAGGTGGACCACTTGGATACCTCTCGAAGCGTTCTTTGCTTCAGCTCGCATAGTGTTTGCGGAAACTTTCCCCTGATCACGACGCCATCAGCACAACTTTTGCGCCACCCCCAATCCGTATCTCGCAGTAGCGTATTTATGGCGAGGTTCCACATAAGTGGGAATAGGACAGTACGCTCACTTAGGCCAGTATTAGGAGGCCCAATGTGTTACCACAAAGAAAAATTTTGTACCATCCAAGAATAAGAATTACACCTCACCAAACCATTTTTCCTCACTGATGAACCTCAACTAAGGTCATCCAAAAACGGTGATCCCAGATATTCTGCTTTTACACAGTGCAGGAGACTTACACAGTAAATGCAAGACCGTTTCCTCCTCCTCGTAATTTTTGCAGCTCCTACAGCATCTTCGAAAGGGTACTCCCAACTTTTCAACATGTTTCTCTATCAGACAGTGCCCTATTAGAACCCCGATCACGTTAGAAATGTTTTACCTTCTTTGAGAGAGAACGCTAAGCGACCGTTTCCGATCCCATTTAGGCCACGTCTGCCTTGAGGTTTCGACAGATCGTATTTTGCATCCATCAATTGTCAGCTTGTTTATATGTACAATCTCTGAGTAGCAGTTTGCAAGTGGCAGTGACCAGGGACCCAAATGAGGTACAGACTGTTTTGCTTGGTCATCTCCTGTAGAAATAGGCGTCAGTTCAGCGCGATGTTCGAGTTAAACGTGAAAGAGCTCAGAGCTCTGATTGCAGCCTGTCTGTCACTAAAAATGAAGATGTCCCTTCCTATGAGCCCGCTCCCAATCTTCTCTACCGCCTCCATGATAGCTGAAATCTCAGCCTGGAAGACGCTGCAGTGATCTGGTTACCTAAAGGAAATTTGCAGGAGAGGGTTCCGTGAGAAAACGCCTCCTCCTATCTCGAGTTTCGAGCCATCTGTATAGATGACAAGGCTATAAGGTGGAGTATGAAACTCAAGTTTCCACTCCTCCCTGCTTGGAATTCGTGTAATAAAGTTACTTTCAGAAAGCGATGTCAAGGCACACCGATCCGTGCTATTCGGAATAGAGCAGAACTTGTTCAAAATGCAAGAGTGCCCTTGGCTTTCAGGGTGCCACTGGGATGACAGCTTAGCCCTTACTACTCTACAGCAGAGTAGCTGACCGATAAACTCCAACAGTGAGTGTTCCTCCCCTAGACCCCTAACGGCGCTAGTTATAGCCTCTGGAAGCACGTTGTTAAAAGCGCCTTCAATGTCAAGAAGGCTACGAGACAGAAATCCTTGACGCTGAGAGACTTATCAATATAGCCGACCAAGCTATGGAGGGCAGTCTCAGTAGATTTGCTTTTGCGATAGGCATTTTGGTCATTAGACAGTAGTCGACTGTCGATGGTATCGGACAGGTGGCTACTAACAGTCCTTTCAAGTCTATTAAGAGCAAAGGATGATAGACTGAGAGGCCTTAGATCCTTTGGATTAGTGTGTGAGGTCTTTCCGGTTTTAGGAATAAAGGCGGCCGTGACATATCTCCATGCCAACGGTAGATGTTCAGTTTTAAACAGGCCCTGAAAACAAAAGAGATCCATTTTGCAGACAGTTCCAGTGTCTTAATTATTATTAATTAATTATTTAACCTTTTCTTCCGAAACCGGTTCGTTGACAGGGCCGGAAGAAATAACAGTAAGAATTATTTGCTTCACAGTTGTGTTCCCAAGAAACTGGGTATCTAGTAGCAGTTCCAGGGGTTCCTTTCCTGTTAAGGTCCAGGAACCGTCTTACTTTTGTAAGAAACCTATAAACCTAGGGTTAGAGGATCCTGAGAGAACCTTCCTCAGCCTGGTTGCCTCGGAAGCATCCTCGATGCCACCGCAGCAGTTTCTCCACGAAGATCTTTTTGCCACCCGTAAAGCCTTTTTATAGGTCTGGAGAGACTTTTTGTACTACTGTCATACACGCTCGTGACTAAGCCTCTTCGCTTTGTTGGATTGTTTCCTGCCAGATTTACGTAGTGAGTCCAACTCACTTAACCACCAATGGGTTTTATGTTTGTCCCATAATTTAGTCTGAGGGAAAGCCTGACTTAGGGCATTTGAGCAGGCCAGCGCAAAAACTTTGACCATGTTCTCGAGATCCCCGATACAATTGGATACAATTGGGTTCATTAAGAGTTTCTCTGGTTAGCTTATCCTCAAATAACGTTTCACAAGTACTCCAATCTTTTTTTTTTTTTTAGGCTTTTTAGGACTTTTCGGCTGATAAGAGAAAAGTTCAGTTTAATTTCAATATAACGATGGTCAGAAATAGACTAACACTACATAGAGTTATATCTAATACTTCTTTACAGTTGCTAGTAACAAAGGTGGGATCCCTACTTTTTTTTGCACATAAGTAGGTTAGTTGTTAGAAGGCTTTCGAAAAATAGCTCACCTCGATCATTTATGTCCGTGCTTCCCCACTGAACGTGGTGAGCATTCGCATCGCGGCCGACCAAAATGTGGACACCAAGCTCCGCACCATAGAGTCAGGAAGGTGCTCGACTGCGTACGGCAGTTATACCGATGCCAAAACCATGAACACGCCCCCTATCTCCGCGAGGATAGTCGTGACATAGCTATTACTGTAATTATGTACTCGTATAAGAAAGATATTTAAATCTGCTTTAGCCAGAATACAAGATCTAATTTTACCTTTACCACGCTCCACGAAAAGCTTAAAGCCTGTGGCACTCAACCCACATACCCTTTAGCTGCAGCAATGGTTCCTGAATGAGTACCACCGTAACGTCAGGTTAGCTCAGGCGACCGAGGAGAGCAGGTGAGGCTGCTTTAGAGCTGTGGAGGTTTATCTGCAGCACTCTCATATGATCAAACCGCCTCCTCCTCTCCGGCTACGACGATGACATCAGCTTCGCACTCCCCGTCACTGTTAAGCAGTTCCTCCTCCACAAACATCCATTACCACACCCGCACGAGAGGCACGCTGAGCGCCCCCGCGGCCTCGACCTGGAAGACCACCCACTCACTTGTCGGGAGATCCGAGTTCATCACCTGAAGCATCTTTAATGTCCACCACCTCCAACTTAGCCCTAGGGTAGACTGGGCTCAACTGTGCAAAGGCGGCCATGTACATATTTGAGGCCTCTGCCTTTGTGAGATTTGGCTCGCAGCCGCACCTGTATTTGGTGGGCCGGCGTGTTGCCCCCACTTCTATTCGAGCGAAGCGGAGCGTTAGGCCCTTGCGCCTGCGCATAGTCTTACCCCGAGATGGGGAAGATAACTTTTTTGTGTTTTGTTTGTTTTTAATTGAGGCAAGCGCAGCGGTCTGAAAATTATGGATGGCACACCACGACAGCGCCCCTGCCGCGGTAAGGCCACTTACTCTCTGAGTTGGCCCGGTGTCAGGGAGACACCGTTAAAATACAGCCGGATTTTAGACCCCCCAGCTGCAAACCGACCAATGGGTACGGTAACGCGTAACACCCTGGATTAGGGGTGATGAGTGTCTTGGAATTACTTAAACAATTTTTTTTAAAGAGAAAAATACCAATTTGATTGCAATTTCAATCCAGGTGATAATGCTGCTAAGAAATACGTCAGTCTCTATCCTTGGTACTCTATGCCGCAGGCATTGCATAAACTGCTTCCACATAGTACTCGTATCAGTAGTACCAGCATAAAGAACGTAGGTTACAAAGAAGTAGCTAACTTTCACCGGATATGCCAACAGAATATTTTAGCTTATTTCACCATATAAGGACAAATTTAACTTTTGCTGATTGATATTAGAATCTGATTGTATCCAATTGGTTTGTGCATTTTGAGGAAGAAACCCATGAAAGTAGACTATCTGCTAGTTTACGCATTATTGATGAAGTTGTACTGTCAGATGGTGAAAAAGAATAAAATATCATTGACTGTTAACCCACGTTTTAATTCTCTATTTCATCTTTACACAGAAATTTAAAATACATTTTTTCTATAATGAAATAAAATACTTACATGTTTTATATCAGCCGTATTGGATTCGCTGCTTTGAACTTTCTAAATCTAACTTCATATTCGTAATAAGCGATCGATATTCTATTATTTATTCTAAAACAGATTTTTAAAATTAATTTTTTCTTTCAAACACCTTACTACATTGAAACATGTACTACTAGATAAAAAAAATCCAAGCAAAATAATAAATAAAAAGTCTAAGTACGGGTACAGCCGAACTTTGAATACCAAGGGCAAGTTTTTATTTCAAATAAATGGTACTATTGTATGCAATCTAAAATGTGAATCTTATATGTATATCAAAAAGAATGTGAGTCCTTTAAAGGCGTCAACCCAACAATCAACCCAACATAGGATATATATAAATTTGAAAAGTGGGCAATGCCACGCCCCATGGGAGAGAAATATTGAATTCGTCTTATATCCGCAATTACTCTGTGCATATGCATGCAACGAAACAGCCAATTTCCTTATAACTCCGCAACCATTTGATGCAGATGCACAACTGTTTGTATATATTACTTGTCGTTTATTGATTTAAATAAATGATTTAAATAAAAACAAAAGGAAATTAGTATGATTTTAAAGTATCACACCCATCCTCCAAATTTTTTGATTTTTTAATTATTTATCTGCCTATTTAAATTCTTTATACCAAATTTGAACTGATTCCCGACATGATTTAGTAGAATATGATATATTTTGATTTGTTGTAAATTACCGTTATATGAGAGGTGAGCGTGATTACTCTGATTTCTAAAATCTTCGAAATTGTGATTTCTTACTAGAAATGTAAAGTGAGCGTAATGTGGTAGAATTTGAGAAGATTTGGAGGTATACCTATTTACTCTAAGGAGGGCGATACAGTAGCCATTCCATGTATTTCTTTCTCAAACCCAATCTTGTCTTTCAAATTACCTCGTACCTCGCATAGTTATTAAATGCCGGATCTTTCTGGTCATGGTTTTTATGCAACTTTTGTGATTTTCGAAATTTTGTTTATTGACTTAAACATCAGGTTTTTTTATTGTTGAAAATTACCGTGAAAATAAGGGGGGAAAATGCTCTCACCATCCCATTTTAAACATTTTCGAAATTGTGCTTACCGACTTGAAGTACAATATGTGTATCAAATTCCTTTCACCAACTATATATCAAATTTGATCAAATTACTTTTACTGGTCTCCGAAATATCGAATTCTTTTGATTTTCACAAAGCACCGTTATCTGGGCGTGGTTATTATCTTGGCAATACCGAAGTACGTTGGATCCAGGACAATGTGTACACAGCTACCTCTAGATAGCTCAATATTTAGTCGAGGTATCCGACTGACGAATGGACGGACGGACAGACATAGCCTAATCGATTTCGCTATTAATTCTAAAAATTTGGTATAAATATGTGTTGGGTAGGTGCACTAATCGTCGGACAGAACTAATATTCGGACACCTTTTGTTTTTTATTGTAAAGCAAATTAAATATCGCATGATTTGCTTTGAACGTTTTTTTCCAATTTATTCAATGTTGTTCAGAAAGTTAAAGTTACAAAATTTGATCTTTATTTTAAACAGATGAGTAAAGGATTAGTAAGCATTCCTGTCAAGGAAATATTAGAGAGGGCTCTTTGTGAAGTCCGAAATAGAACCTTTTGTTTGAGTGCTACTGCTAAAAAGTATGGCATTTCTAAGTCCATACTTCAAGATAGAATTACTGGAAGAGTTCCTGAAGTTGTTGTAAAATTAGGACATCAGTCGTATTTATAAGAAGTGGAAGAACTGAAAATGCGGTTTTCCGCTAAATATTTGTGATCTTTTGAATACAGTTCAAAAAATTATTGTCGATTGCAAACGAAAAACTTCACTCAAAGATGGTAAACTAGGAAGAACTTAGCTTAAGCTATTTTTCTTGTTCAAAAGGAACTGTTGTTTGGTAGAAAAAGATGCTGAGAGTGCCTCTAAAGGAAGAGCTTTGGTAACGGAAGAGTATATACGATAATAGTTCAAAGAATTAGAGGAGTACCTTTTGGTTAATGCTAGGGAAGACATTTTAGATGAGCCATGACGCATATTTGATGATGGTCAAAGCCGATTAGCTCCAATGCTGTGGATTACTCGAAATGTGTGAGCAATAATTTTACGAATCTTCAGCAAAATGATAGTTATGAAGGGAATGTACTGCAAACAGAGAAATTTAAAATCGCATCTAAAGTTATTTTAACTCTGAAGTCACAATTGCGCGATAGGAGATTAGATCCAATCTTGGACGGTATCAATTCAGCTAAGCTTGGCGCGGAAACGCTGAGTATATTTCCGGACGTATGCGAGATAAATGTTCCAGCTGGTGTATATGCAATGACTAACGACGGTATGTTGGAACTATGTGAAGATAATCCAATTAAAACGAGTCAATCGGCTTAATTCCCAGCTGTTATTGCTTCTTCCCTAAATATGAATTCCTCGAGTAAAACAAGACCACTTATTTTTTACAGTTTTTCTTATATAACAACAAACCGGAGATATTTATCATAAAAACAATTTTCGATCATAAGTTGTAATAAACAGAAGCGTTTTTAACAATTTGCTTCTATTTGTTTCTGTCAGTAGACTTTAAATGTTCGCTTAAGCAAATCATCTAACGATCTAAACTGTCCGACGTTCTGTTATGCTGTTACAAACAATCGTTAGGTGAACAAAGTTATAATAACCTGGGCACCTAAGTGCTTGGGTGTTAAATTACATTTGATGTAGGCTAACCATGTGCAAGGTTATTTTGTTATGTCGGCCGTATTGGATTCGCCATTTTGAAGTTTTGAAATCTAGTATCATATTTTAGTATCAAATTTTAAGTCATTCCGTTAAGATTTCTAATATTGCCCATTTTTGAGCTGGGGTGAGCAGCACTCTTTCAAGTACAATTCCGTTTAAAGGAAGTTCTTCTAAAACATGGTCAATTGCTCGTTATACTTTCTTAATCTATGTGGGATGGGTACTTGCTGGTTGGTTGGTTTAGAACTTAACTGGAGTTATTGTTCTGTTTAATATGCCCCATGTCAGGACGGTTGAGTCGACATTACCCCTAATTCTTGGTATATATTGGTCCAAGGGCCCCTGGTTTATTTGACGCAGCCTGCCCAGCAGGGATAATATAGGAATGGACGTAAGAGTGATCTGCTTGATTGTTTTTTCGTCATTTGGCCGAGTCGCTGGGTTAGGACTTTGTGTTGGCCTACTTTTTCTATGGTAGATGAAATGGTAGTACAACTTTGGGTCCGATAGTTGCAAGTTCAAAAAGAG
Source organism: Anomoia purmunda (assembly GCA_951828415.1). NCBI lineage: Eukaryota > Metazoa > Arthropoda > Insecta > Diptera > Tephritidae > Anomoia > Anomoia purmunda. The sequence goes on along the minus strand of OX639998.1, from coordinate 24,418,320 downwards.
AAGGAGATAGAGCCATAAAAAAACTGTGCCGAAATGGTTAGTACGTCGATCTGAGTCGATTTAGCAAATGTCATCTGTCTGTTTGTCTGTCCTTCTGTCTATCCGAATGTAAACTTATCCCTCAGTTCTAATAATGGTTTAATAATAATAAAGTTCTTTGATTAATCTCCACTGGGCTGGTCTTCGCACTCACCTTTTTTTGGTTCATAATTCACCTGCACTGATTTCTTTTGATTACAAATTAAACACGTTTAAACCGATTGCAAGATTTAGACTTTATATTTTGCCATTACATATATATTGTTGCAGTTTCGAAATTGACAATAACTCTAGACGCGCGGGTGTGTAAATCGCGCAATCGTGATAAATGATAAGTTATCTCAAATATATTCTGATTTAGATTTCCGTTTGCGTACGTATATGTTTAAGTCAGGCGAGTGCGCATTGACTCCTGTTTGTAGATGAACTAAAAACTTCTCCCCCCAGGCCGTCGTTTCGCCCAAGCTCCTGGGCGGCGGTGTGGGCTCGGTATTTTAGTTCGGAGTATGCGCCCGTTTGGGGTCGGACGGTCTGTCGCGCGTGCCCATCTGCGCAGGAACACACGCCTTACTACGCGCTTTCTGGACAGACGCGCGTTGTCTGATGGGCTGCCGCTTCTTCATACCCAAGCATGCTGGGCTGAAACCTATGGTACACCAACTCACACATCTTACACGCCGCACTCACCGGTGGTGTGGCATTTGGTGCAGTACGCTTGACCTCGGGTCACAGCTAACCTCTGCGGTGGCTTCATTGCTTTGAAGGCCGGATACATCGGAGACAATTTTCGATCTCCGCCTTTGGGACCAATGGACCTGCCCTCCGCGCAGCCATGATAGGAGTCAATCTAAAAGGAGAAGAACAAACAAAGAAACAAGAATTATTTGGGTATAGCTCCAGGGTCAGAACTCGTGAAATCGTACAATAAAAAATCTGTCGGCTCTTTTCCTATAATTATTATTTTTTAAACTTTTTCAAATTTGAGTATATCTATAACCACTGATTCTATTTAATAGATTTAAAATGCTTTATGACGTATGACTTAAAAGCTATTGCAATTTCTTTTAATATAGAGTAAGACCCTTAATATTTTAAATAATAAAAAAATGCTATTTTTTGATGTAATAAAAAACTGTCTTCTCCATCAGCCAACGGGGCCCCTATGCTTTTTTATGAATTTTATACCTTTGCCCATATTAACTGCCAACTTACGTGCATTATCAACAGTTACAATTAAAAGTTTAATGCGTTGAGACCAATCAGTGTAAAGTAGGGAAAAAATTTCACAGCCTTGTCAGACATATGCAGAAAAGAACTGAATATAAAAATGGTTTCAGGAATGGGTCAATGGGATCCAACAGAAGGAGTTCGAATTCACAGAAGGAGGACGGCTACTTCAGCCTCATTCCCCATAAGGTTATTTAGTATATTCTACCGTTGCAACAACAACAACCATACGCGTGATCATTCTTTTCAAGGTTAACTTTTTATGGTAAGGAATCAATGAATTTTATTCATAAAATGTGTATGAGTATGTGCCCTAAATTCCTATAGAAGTCGAATTTGTAGCATCCAAAAAAAAACCAACCAAAACTTTCAAAATATCGAAATATTTTGAAGACAAGGGTATATCCCATGATATTAAATTGGCATTAGCTAAAGAGCACAAACCAAGATTCAGCCTTTAAATACTGCTCTTGTTAGTGACAATATTCGTCAGATCCAAACATGCTTCGACTTATCGTTTCCCATGATTCACGCTCCAAAAAAGGTGGCAGTTTTGTACAAAGATTGAAGACTTTTAACAGTCCGATTAATATTGCCGAATAATACCCGATAAAAAGGACTGCATTTTTATTGCTGGCAATGGAAAGCGGAAGCTTGTTCAAAAGCGTGACCTCTGTTTTTCATACCTGTAGGATCGAGTGAAATTCATACTCATACTAGCAATTTCAATATAAGATTAACACTTTCTACATACGGATAAGTAAAAATGCTATAAATAAATTAAAAATGCAATAAACTCGAAAGCAAAATACTTACTTGCAAGAGGGCAATGCGCAGGCATAGCTCGACACATACATAGGTACCCAGTTTGCTGATGTCCGTACTATTTACATTCATCATCCCAAAAATTGGAGAATGGCATTAAGTTCTTCATAAACAGGTCTTTGAATTTGGATATTTATTTTTTTTGAGACAGAGAAGACAATGTTTTATAACCCCAAAATGGTAACTCAGTAAGTCCTTCTAAGGAAAACCACTATCTGGCTGACGACCGCATAAATGGCCCACGATAGCCAAGTTTTTCCAACCAACAGACTGCAGAATGCTGTGAAGGAGGCGAACCACAGGAACTATTCGGTCATAATTGGAACCGACTCTTATTCTCTTTAGTGATCTTAATATATGCAACCGTGGGAACGACCCCATCTTTGTGACATCTGTCAGAAGAAAAGGGGTGGACATCGCACTCGTATCGAGCAGTCTCTCGGATTAGATAAAAGACTGCCAGATGTCCAAAGAATACTCCTTTTCTGATCATCTCTATATTAGTTTTAAACTTTCTCTGGATCCTGCTTCTCTACCATCAAACTCGCACAGGAACAAAAAACGAAACAACTGAACAAAATATAAAGATGCACCGTCGGTCTCTGTAAGAATGAACGCTTCTCACGATAAGTCATGCTTATCGTTAATACCCGATGAAGCGACTCTCCCGAATATGAAGGTTGTTTCTCTCGGTAAGCTGGACCCATGGCTAAAAATTGTTGAAGCAGTGACCTTTTTGACTAATTCCTGTAACGCTATTATTAATGGAATTCAGAAAGCGAAAAGTCCTTTCAAAAAGTTCCTCAAATATGAGCTCTATCCAGAAGCCGAACGGTGACTGGACATCATGGTGTACCGAAGTGATGGACATACTTATGAACACCCATTTCCCAGGATGCTCAGATGTCATCTCTAACACATTGACATGCCCTAAGGCCTCCACTTCGCTAGGCAATTTCGTAAGGGATACCGAATGTTACACTAGAATGGATGGGCTATAATGTCTTTCCAACCCTACAAATCTCTGGGACTGGAAGGAATCTTTCCCGTCAACTACAAGCAACTAAGGACATACTGTGCACGCTGCTCTCATTGAATCTTACCATAACCCAAGTCCCATACGAGTGGACAAGGCCAAAAGGGGGGTTTCTACCAAAAGGAAGTAAGGCTGCTCATATAAAACCGAAGGATTTTAGATCCATAAGCCTAACTTCGTTTCTCCTTATAACTCTAGAGATATGCTTAGCTTAATATATTTGGCGGAATATAAAAAACGGCAACCTCTCCGAACCAGCCTACATACTCTAAAGGCAAATCAGTCGAGACCGCAATTCATGAATGGTTTAAAAAGATTGGTCTTCATGGAGTACACGCTGAGAGTTTTCCTCGATATAGAGGGAGCCTTAAACAATGTTCTGCTTGAAACGGTGATCAAGTCACTCTTCAGAGTGGCGGATTTTGTTGGGATCCTTCCCAAAAAGAGAACTATTCTTTTACGGGGTTACGGTGACGGGAGCTACCCTCTACACCTATTTAAACTATGAAATTAATTTTAAACCTTCCGACGGCTATCATTACAGACGGCTCCAAATTTATCGGAAGAGCAAGCAATTCACTTCGGTGAATTTTCGCTGGACTTCTACTTTCGCTTACCGGTCCACTGCAGGGTTTTTTAGGAAGAACTAAATGACATAATGGAGGCACTATATACTCCGACAACTAAACGGCAATTAAATCCTTAATTCTCACAAAACAACGTCCATGGTTGCCATAAAATACAGAAGTGGTCTCAATCTGCTCGCATCTAAACGCTCCATGACTTTTGCATATGTCCCAGGGCACAGTGACATTTCCGGCAACTGCGCTGCAAACGAGTGTGCAAGGAAAGGGGCGCAAATAGCTGTTGTAAATTCTGCTCTAGATGCGGGCACGCCTCGACCTTCCTGCAGGCACAGATTAAGGACAAAACTCAGCGAGGAGGTGAATACCAGGTGGGCCATTGAACCTGTTGGATTACCAGACAAGTTTGCCCGAAGATTGAAGTAAAGCGATCTAAAGCTCTCATTCGCCTCTACCGTCCTTCTTTCAGACTAATGGGCCGGAAAATATTCAGACACCGCTTTATGGGCATACGCAGGAAGAGGCTGGGATGCCTAACCATCGATTTATGTCGAAGATTTGGAGGCGAAGAGGAAGTGGATACCATCGAACACTATCTCTGACACTGTCCCGCCTTAGCTAAGGCCCGAAAGCAATTCTTAAATAGGTACTATCTAGACTATTTGGCCGACCTGAGCTCTGTAAACATTCCCGATTTTCTGTCCCCACTTTCTAAGGGAAAGAAGGAGAGACGTAGTACTGTTGCCTAACGATGTGGAACATTAACAAAATATAACTTGTTGAACGTCGACTTCGTGGGAAGAATAATTGAGTGTCTTTCGTTATATGACAACGTGGAATGTGACAATCTTTTCACTCGAAAAAGGTTGCGTCTGCGCTGCACTGATAGGACTCGTTTTCGCTTGATGGTTGCTATCTTCTTGCGGGCATTGGTCACGAAGCGCAGCTTCTCCACCATACACAATCTCCAAATCAGATCATATGAATGTGTTGCATGTCTCTAAGCCGAGCTGTTTGTGAACAGCCGTAACCCATCTTGCCAGTATTACTGAGCCACAAAGCTCAAATAGTTGGAGTGGAGAGATCCCCCATGGAAATTTGAAGGTGCTTCCACAACCAAACTCCTCGGAATTCGATGGAACACATTCACCGACAAATTCTATTATATCATTCTGCCAGCATCGACAACAAATTCCGTATAAAATGGACTAGATTATACTGATCTGTTCTTCGCACTCTCCTATTTTGGTCCAGTTTACTGGAAAAAGTTTGTCAAATGTCATTTTAGCTTTTTTGGGATCTTATCGGCGAATGTTACGACGGTGCAACTGCAATACAAATTAACTATGCGTTCGCATTGTGCAGCTCTTCGTTTCAATTTGGTCGTTAGTGCAGCATGCAAGATTGTTCCTTTCTTGGCACAATTCAAAGTGTGTACACTTTCTTAATTTTTCTAACCATTAGCTTGCACTGCAAGACGCAATTTCTAAAAACGAAAACCTTCACGAGAATTCAAGGACTAAATTGAAACAATCCTGTACAACGAGGTGGATGGAACATCACGAATGAGCAGTTATAGGTATCTTGGAAATCATCTCGAATACCTGGGCAGATTCAAAAACAACTGCTAAAGCGTTTCAACTTCTAACCACGATCAAAACTTGACATTTTCAGGTATCGTTGCATGCGCTCGCTTCAATTCACTATCTGGCTTTATCACTGAGTCAAGTTATGCAAACTGAAAATTAAGATCTCGATGAAAGTTGGCAGATATGGCAAATAAGAATTAATAATCAGTAGGGAAAAAGAAGAAGAATATTTTAATAGTACAAGATATTTCAAAGAGTTAATACGATATTGAAGTAGAGAAAACTCATCGGTGCAATGTGGAGATTAACGAAATTTAAGATCATTATTTCGGGCTTTGTATGTATTTTTGTATCGGAAACTCCTGCGCTATATGCAGAAGCCAGCAAGAAATTATGTGAAAAGTACTATGCGATTTTGCTTGACGATTGTGGCGAGGTAAAACTTTGGCGAACACGAGTTTTGGATAAAAATATCCAGAATCACTTGATGTCTGAAACGAAAATGCTTCCTTTAATGCTTATTAAATCTGGCTTTTAATGGATGCTCTACTAGTAATGACATCGATAAGCGAACGCTCGCTCAGACTATTAATTGGCTGCATTTAAAATTCATCGAGACGTAAAATCAGATGAGAGAATCAATTTAATAATTGAATAATTATTTTAAAGTTCGATTTTAACATTCAGTTTGTTTAATAAGTTGATGGGAAATTGTTAAAAGGCAAAGTTCAAGAAATATTCGAAATGGATTTTAATTCAGTTTACACATCTAAAATTTGGTTTGTCTAAATTACGAAAAATCTCAACGACTTATCTCAGTATTAAGAATATTAAACGATTTTTACGTACACATCTTTACAAACAGAGTTTTCGAAATGATACCGGATTGATATACGCTGTACACATTTGCTATTAAAAGTGATTACCTCTTTTATTTAGTTATTTATTTAATCAAACAATATACGCTAGTCACCTTAGTGAAAATTTTTTGCAATTTTTAATTTAAACTAAAACAATAAAGTGTTCGATTTATTAAATACAATGCATTAATTTTAAAATTTAATATATATAAGTAATGTTTCGAGTGTACTTATTCAAATTAAATCCACTTTAACATATTTTTTGGCCAGATTAATTTCCCTTAATGGATTATGGAAGTATTCCAGAAATGATTTCTAAGCTATTTCGAATTTAAAAAAATCAACTAAGATTACTTTTAACTAAAGGGATTAAATTTGTCTTTGCCTGACAATTGTTGTAATTAGAAAACAAGACAATATTGTAATTTAACTGCACTTTTAGTCAAAAAAACACTTTCCAACTGAAATTTGCCACCTGCATTATTTTGGCCCATATAAATTTTGCTGCATTTATTTTCTTTCGTCAAAAGTGGGGTTTACTGCTCATTTTCCTACTCTGCCCAAAGTAGCACTTGTTGGCAAGAGCGAGGGACATCGCTGCATATAGGCAACTCCTCTTCGTGTAGTCGAAAGATGTTTTAATGCCGACAAATAGATGGTGTATGTCGATGCGCTTCTCACGGGCCTTTTCCAATATTTGGCGTATAGTGAATTTCTGGTCGATGATAGATTTAACAGTTTTAAAGCCACACTGATAAGGTCCAATCAGTTCGTTGATGGTTGGTTTCTGTCTTCCAGTCTTGTATGAAATGTTAAGGAGGCTGATACCGCGGTAGTTGGCGCCTATGACATGATCACCCTTTTTGTGAATTGGGCAGATCACATACAAATTGCAATCAGCGGGCATGCATTCCTCCAAACATATTTTGGATATGAACTGGTGCATGCAACTTACGTGGCTTTGTTATTCTAAAGTGAAACTACCTCGATTAATTCCTCCTAACCAAAAAAGCACTACAAAGGAACACACGATATTAGTGCTGCCAAAAATTATAAGTGCAATCATCACGAGCATGAAAAGTAAAGTAAAATCTCTTGGAACCGATGCCAGCCAAATTAAAATGCCTCCGCAAACGAGGTCCCCGAGTACGTAAGGAAAGAAAAGAATCTCTACCAGCTGGAGCAGCCGCCGAGTGGCGTGGAGATTTTTTATCTAAGTTTAAATTTAAGAAAATTGTTATAAAAGAGGTATATTAAAAATTGATAGCCGTATGTCTACATACATATAATCAAAAACATATATTTGGGAATAGTAAGGACATTTCCTTACTTAAATCCTAGAAAGAAACCAAAAATATCTAAAATGAATACGGATAATGAAATGGTGGCACAGCTCATTGCAGTGCAGATGTACGATTTAGGAGCAAAATTAGAGCAATTGCGGCTACAGTTTAAGAATTCGATACAGATAATGTTCCGGAATTCGAGATACAAACTATTGCAGAAAAAATGCATGGTAATGAGACGCTAGGTATTAAAAAATCGTTACCCGAATTTACTGGTAAAGGCTACGTAAGCTGGAGAAATGCAGTCCATAATAGTATTTTTCTGTATACTAAGGGATTCATGAAATATTTTGCCGCATTAACTGCTCCCAAGCCGTGTGTAGAAGTCCACGCAAGTGAGGAAGGTCTCTGATCGGCATTCACCTGGGAGTGGCCAGAACGATTCTTCTGCATACAGTTCAAGCAGCTGAAAACGTCCGGGTAATTTCACCAAAGTTTCCTCTGGGTAGCTCCCGAACATTCGTTTGGGGGTGAGCTAAAGTGAGCAGTCGAACCCGATGTTTTCGGCTTAAGGGCTCACCAGGGTTTTGCAGAGTCTGTTCATCAGTAAGTACGGCTGCGGGCGTCTGACTTGGAGCAAGCGGCTCGCTATATAAATGTGTCCTAAATTAAAATATGGCCTAGAATCTGGTTGTGCGCTGGGCTTGGTACCCGCCACGCAAAAACAGCTTCCAATGAGAAATTTAAACTAAAAGCCTCCAATGAGACCCCCTTATGACGACCACGACAAACGTTTAAAGGGCTATGACTTAAGGGCACGCACATAGAATGTCCGGACCTTAAATTGTGAAGTTGCCTCAGCCAAAGGTTAACATCACCACCATCCAAGGGATGCGGTAGACGGGGCAAGGAATGAAGAGAATCGGAACTTGCGACATCTACTACAGCCGCAATGTAAAGGAGCGCAAGTTCGGTGTTGGATTTGTGGTGGGTGAGAGACTTCGTCGCCAAATACTGTCGTTCACTCTACTCGCATCAAAGCTAGCTTTGTGAACATCTTGCTGATTTGCGCCAATGCCCCTAAAGAAGACAATGACGATGTGACCAAAGATCAGTTCTATGAGCGCCTTGAACGCGCGTACGAGCGGTGCCCCCGTCACCATATAAAGCTCCTAGCACGATTTCGACGCCAAACAAGGAAGGGAACGAATTTTTGGTCCCACTGTCGGTAAATTCATCCTACACGGCGAAACATCCGTTAACGGACTGAGACTGGTCGACTTTTCCGGGGCCTCAAACATGGTAGTATGTAGTAATAGGTTCATGCAAAAAACGATACATCAAGCTACATGGGTATCTCCTGATGGAAAAACACGAAATCAAATTGATCATGTTGTGGTAGGCGGAAGGCATGCTTCCAGTGTATTTGATAAGCGCACTGATCGAGGAGCTAACATCGACTCCTATTATTATCTTATTGCCGCCACGATTCGCACGCGCCTCTGTGCAGCAAACAGCGCGCGCTCAGTGACAGAAGGAAAGCTTGACGTCCAAAAGCTGCAAACACAACAGATAGCCGACCGTTTCGACATTCGACTTGCACTCAAGCTCTCTGAGAGCAATGTCCAACAACCGGATATATGCGCGCAATGAGACTACATTTCTAGCTGATTACGCACCGTCGCTGAAGAGGTCACTGGCTTTAAGCGAGGCCAAAAAAACGACTTATACAATGAAGAATGCCGCGCCGCCATGGAAAAGTAAGATGCCGCCTACTGAGTCACGCTGCGTTCTAGCGCAATGCGAACCGTGCGGGAGAGATATCGGGAGTTGAAGTAGTAAGCGAGGCGCATTTTCCGAAAAAAGAATGGAAAACACTTGAAAATTTTACTAGAAGATGCGGAGGCTTAGAGAAGGTTTCACGAACGGGGAAATTTCCTGTAAGTATAAAAATGGCGACCTGATGGCCAATATCCACCAACGCTTAATGGTAGCTTGAAGATGATGAACACGAACCTCCAACCAGTGAAGACGGAGTCGAAGAACCGTTACCCGACCTGGACAACAATCGAACAACAAGACCGGACGAACACATGCGTGCGGATTGGAATTTAAGTGTACTTTTCATAATCCACAAAACTACCGCGGGATCAGTCTTCTTAGCACTGCTTATAAAGTTCCGACAAGCGTATTGTGTGAACGACTCAAGCCCACTGTGAACGAACTGATTGGAACTTATCAGTGTGGCTTTATACCTGCAAATCAACCATCGACCAAATATTCACGACAGGCAAAATCTTGTAAAAGACCCGAGAAAGAAAATAGAAACACACCATCTTTTTGTCGACTACAAATCCGCTTTCGATAGAACTATAGGAAGCTGCCTATTTGCCGCAATTTCCGAATTTGGTATTCCAACAAAACTAAAATGGCTATGTAAAATGACGTTGGGCAACACCACCAGCTCCATCAGAATCGGGAAGGACTTCTCCGAGCCGTTTGAAACCAAACGAGGTTTCAGACAAGGTGACTCTCTTTCGTGCGACTACTTTAACCTTATTATAGAAAAGAAAATTTGAGCTGCAGAGTTGAATCGTTCAGGAACCATATCTTACGTATACACGTATGGGTCTGGCAGCGAACGAGGGCAAAACTAACCACCTCCTGTTGTCAAATAAACAGTCAGCGCACTTGGCTCCCGCATCACTGTGGACAATTACAATTTCGAAAAAGTGGAGGACTTTGTTTATCTGATATTAGCACCTACAATAATGTCAGAATGGAATTCCAACGTAGAGTCTCTCTTGCCCACAAGTGCTACTTTGGGCTGAGTAGGCAATTGCGCAGTAAAGAGGCAAAACCACACTCTATAAGTTTCTCATCATGCCCGTGCTATTGTATGGTGCTGAACCATTGTCACTGTCAGCATCAGATGAGACGGCCCTTGGAGTGTTCGAGAGAAAGATTCACCGAAGGATTTAAGAACCTTTACGTCTTTTCGATGGCGAATACCGCAGGCAATGAAAAGATGAGCTGTATGAGCTTTGCCGCGATATAGACATAGTCCGGCGAATTAAAATACAACGGCTACGTTGGCTGGGAGATGTTGAATGGACGAAAATGCTCCAGTCCTGAAAGTATTTAACGCGGTACCAGCTGGCGGTAGTAGAGGAAGAGGACGGCCTTCTCTGCATTGGAAAGACTAAGAGGAAAAGGACTTGATATTTCAAATTGGCGACAGTTAGCAGGAAAAAAGAGTGATTAACGCAATTTTTTAAACTCGAAAAAAATCTCTTAAGAAGTCATAGCGCCAATTAAGTAAGTAAATAATTAACTGCACCCAGGAATAATATTACGCAGAATTCAATGATATTTTAACGAATCATGACTGTTCTTAGCTTTGAGGCAATCATAAGCCACCTAGATTTTGGTTATACAAAAAACGCCTTCTGCATATATTAGAGCAAGAATTGAGTCTATTGAGGAAAACGAGTTTGGACTTAGTGGGTTATTACACTGACGTAACTTAACAGCTGACGCTTATTAATAATAATACGATTAATATCTACAGTAAAAGCTTGGAAATAACTAAGGAATCCAATAAAATAAATCGTTCGGAAGTGCTTAGGGTTTTAATGGATAGACTTAATTACCCTGTAAATGATATTCGTATGGCGATTAACCCAACAGATCTAGCCAACTCGTTAGCTAAGGCTCAGGAAATAAATGTAGTCAAGCCAGAAGCTAAATGAATATAAATAGGAAGTTTGTCAATAATACCAAGGAATTTCCAAAGCGAAATCATTGCAATCACCATTCCAACAATAAACGTTTTGACCAATGTCCCGGTCAACAAAGCAACGGTTAAAGAAATTTCGGTTGGTAATCAACCTAATTGAAATAACAAATCATTAACAAAATACAGGAAAGTGCTTTCTTAGACGTAGCACCCCTTTGCTATAGTGCAAGTTAATGAAGTCCTTTTGCCTTCATTCAAAAATTTAAAGTTGGGGGACAGTCAACTTGCCCTCTTTTAATACTTACATCAATTTTCCAATGGATCCCCAAAACTAATTAATTCGATTGTACTAATTTATTGAACTGTCCAACTGCGTATCTTCCAGAAGCCTGACTGTTCTAAGACTAACCCTTCTTATATGTAAGCTAAAGCTACGCTTAGCCTAACTAACGGAGGTTGGTGAAGTTCGTTAAGCTCTTCCTTCTATTGGCTGGGTATTTGGGATGATGATGGTAGCAGTGATCTTCCTCCATATTATGTAACATACTGTGGCGAGAGTTATCAGCATCGTGACTTCGAACGTAGCGCGTGAACATAATCCAGATATAGTCTCAGCCCGTCCTCTGTTACGTTGCGTAAGACCGAAGGAAGAACTTGGAATTTTTGTATTCCACGGCTTTCGAAAGTGCGATTGCCAATGCGGATTGTCTCATTACTTGGCTGGATAAGAAAAACTCTTCAAGAGTTCTCGAGCCATTTTCACCTAGAACAGTACCATTAAAGTTTGTCAAGAACACCGTGACTCTTGACTAACTCCATAGTTTCATCGTTGTCAGTTGCAAAGCGACATTTCGCGTCACCACCTTTTAACAGACGCCAATGAGTCCACACGTTTCTTCATCATTCACCAGCAGCTGCGGAAATTCGACGTCTACCCGCTTTCCTCCTAGTGAGGTGCCTCTTGCTAGAATTAGCTGGTTATGAGTAGATTGCACTTTAGGGACATAGAGAGCATAGATGAAAAGTGAACCGTTCGAATACATGGATGGCTTAGCATATTCCATGGCCTCCACGTAGTTTTGATACGGAAGCGCTTCCTCCTCAGAGATAATTTGTGCCGTCTCAGTCTAGCCAAGGAGATTTGTGTTGATGATTCGAGTTTTCGCCAATCGGCGACATTACCCCGTTTAACAGCTTCTTGAGTGGCATTAAAAATCTTTCTATTAATAGAGATTTAGTTATTGTTGTTGTCGACAATCTTGTTTTGACTACGGAGGACAGCAGCCCAGTCACTACCATCAGGAGATCCTTCTACCCATTTCCAAGCTGATCCAAGCCAGTTTATTCATCGAGCCTTCCTAGATTTATCGCCCTGCAATTCTCTTAGGCGCAACTTTGCCTGGCTGAGGTGGAGTTCAACAATCGCTTTCATGTAGCTTTCATTTAAGTCATATTCCAAAGTGGCCTCCACCTCGGAGATAGTTTCGGCGAAGTAATCGAGATCCATGATGTGCAATAGTAACCGTTGACGATGAATCCGCTGCCTTGCTCTAGCGTTATTGGCGGGGTGTCATACTTAAACACGTTGAACGCGCAAGTGCAAGGAGATATTAATAATCTAATTTGTAAGAAAATATACATATATATCATTAGAACGGGATTTCGAGTTCCTCTAAGAAAGTCCATGCCTGTAGACTCAACAGAAATGCGTTCTGATTCGGGAGCATGATTTTTAATGGATTTTTCTCCTTAAATTTTGCTTTAAATTCAAGGCAGGAATCTTGCCAAAAGAATTCAATTTTGTATTTTTTCTCTATGTGCTCTTATTTGATTACGGGGTGCAAGCACTAGACTTTCTAGAATTCTGAAATAATTTGTTATTTGAATAAAGGTTATAATTATAAAATTATTGTACCTTCAAGAAAAATTAATAAGTACACACTTATTTACATTTTGAGCTTGAAACTTATATTTTGAGTTTAAAATTTGTGTTTTGAGTTTAAAATTTGCATTTTGGGTTTTAAATTTGCGCAGATAATTTGTTTTTTTGTCTGTATATCTGAGAAGAAAAAGTCTTGTTAGGTGATAAAAAACAGTGATTGCTTTTCAACTCTGCGTTATCATATGCGTTAGGAAGACATCTTTTCCCAAGATTCTTTTCTCAGACGTGGTCAGTTTCTTTTCGAATACAACGATAAATCTATAGAATGGTATGCAGTCTTTCAACCTGACCATTAACTTCGCTACGCTGAATGGGTGTATTATAAACACTTATTCCTAAACTCCTTACATAGTTACTGACCAAGGGGCTCACGAAGACCCTCTCGTTGTCAGTTACGATCATCTTTGGAGCAATAAAATGATGTAGTAAATTAGCGAATTTACCTCGCGCGGCAAACTTCGCAGGCCTTCGTATGCACTCTTATACGGTTCGCCATTTGCGGAAAATATAATCTTACCAAAATCTGCATTTTATTCTCTATAGGATTTCGGTGAGCTCTTTCATGTTCCCCCTCAATTATTTCCCAGATTCTTCCTTTATTTGACACATCTTCTACTAGAAGCGAAATTTCCAAATTCGAGTTAATGGTGAGAGTATTTCGCTTCCTATCGATTACCGCTTCCAATTCCTTTAGAGTATCGTCACCGATAATACCGTCGAAGGATTCAAGGCCAGGACAAACGTAGAAGGTAATTATTTAATCGTTTCCAAAACGCTGGAAGAACTTGCCACTGACTTGTTCATCAATTTCAATCCGAACACCAGCGGACTGCTCAAAAAAAGGGTTGTCTAGAGTTTTGCTGCCTTGCGACAGTGATTTGTTGATAAACTTTTTATTAGCACCGGTATCGACTAAGAATTCATGAACTTTGCCCTCTCTTCAAACGTATTCTTTGTACGGTATGCAGGATAGGCCTCCGTCATAAAATTTATTTGGTGCTCCACGTTAGCTTCTGCCAGTGTTTCAGACTCCGTCGTTGCATTGGTTTTGAGCTCGTTCACCATTTGTATGTTGAATATTCTTTGGTGTTTCGGGCGGAAATTGTCTACTTCCATTTTTGTTATCCGCAGAAAAGGCTCCGGCTATACTGCCAATCGACGATTAACAATGGAACCGCTTTGTGGGCGAAGAGAGCGATTCCCAGGATAAAAATTTCGCTTTTCTTGCAAAAACTCTAATCTCGGGCTATCCCTGCTGCCCAATTCGTTCATAGGGACCGTAACCGTATTTCTTAAGCCGACACTGTGTATTGGGACCATCTTAAATTTAAATTCTGAATTTCAAGGCTTCGGGCAACGATAACGGCCTTTGTACAATAACACTACTCGACAAAAAAAATCTCCAAGAATAAAATAGGCCTTTCCTAAAGTGAAATTTTCTCCTGATTCCGAATATGACTTTCATTTTCTTGTGGCAGATCTAGTTTCCGAGATATCGGCGAAAATATGAAAATTCCCATTTTTGCAGAACACTACTTCATATAGGTACGGCAAAAATTTGTATTTTTCATTTTTTCGTTTTAAACTATTGAATTATGCATTATACTAATTCCCATAAAAATGTCTTGCCTTCACCTCCCTCAAGTATCTTCAGTAGTTTGGCCACTATGCCAAAAAACGTTCAAAAAATGTTGAAAAAAAAAACGAAATTTTTTACACAATTTCAGATTTAACCACTTTAAAATCGGAAAAATTCTATTGACGAAAAAAAGTTAGCCCTCCTATGTTGTAGGTAATTTAACTACGAAAATTTTAAGCATACCAGTACAACAATCGGACGTGCCATTGAAACTATAGCCCCGTTAACTTGCAAGCGTCTATCCTACAATTTTTTTATAGAGAAAATTTTTATTCAAACTAGGTTTTTATTTTTTTATAACGTTTTATTATAGACATATGTTTGCACGTTAAACTGTATTCAATTGAGTAATATGAGTATAAATCAGCAATTCAGTAAAAAACAACAACGACAACAACATTAAATACATACATATCTACATCTAAAAAAGTCAAATTGAGCGATTTTACCGTGGTGGTCAATAGTGAGGGACGTGGGTACTTCTAACTACCCGTTTATAATATTCTGGGTTTGTCTCCCGTATTATTGTCCAGCAATAATCTCCCATCATTTCTTCATTCCAAAAACCTTGGTAACGCTTTTCAAAAATCATGAGGTCTTGGTGAAACCTTTCACCCTGTTCATCACTTTCAGCACCTAGGTTTGCGGGAAAATTATCCAAATGTGAATGCAAAAAATGCATTTTGAGCGACATGTTGCATTTCATAGCACTGTAGTTTTTCAACAAGGCTTTGACCATCTCTCTATAGTTGGGATCTTTGTTGTTGCCAAGAAACCCACTAACGACTTGCTTAAAGCTGTCCCAAGCCGCTGCTTCTACTGATGATAAATGATTCGCAAAAATTTTCGTCTTTCAGCAACTTTCTGATTTGCGGAAGTACAAATATACCTTCTTTTAATTTGGCTTGAGTTATTTTAGGGAAAAATTTCGTTAGGTACTGGAAGGATGGCGCGTCCTTATTTAAAGCCTTTACAAAATTTTTCATTAATCCTAATTTGATGTGAAGTGCTGGCAAAATAACTCGTTCGTGATTTACTAAAGGCGGGTTTGCGATATTGAAGGCACCTGGTTCGTACTCAGCTCTTGGTGGCCAGTTTTCCTGAATATAATGGGTTTCTCTAGCACGGCTGTCCCAAAGACAGAGAAAACAGCAATATTTAGTGAAACCTCCTTGAAGTCCGAGAACTATAGCTACAACCTAGGATGTATTTCATATACTATTTATTTTAAACTGTACCACCGAAACTGCTTACCTTTAAGTCCGCACAAATTTTCCAATTAAATTGTTTATATTGAATGAGCTCAAGTAAATTTGATATGCTTAAATAAGTTTCTTTAGTATTCTCAGAATGTGCCACTGGTATTGACGGTAACGAATTTCCTTTATGGAGTAATGCTGCTTTTAAACTATGCTTTGAACTGTCTATAAACAAGCGCCAATCATCCACTTTATTTTCTAATTTTAGTGCTTCAAATAAACCTTGAACATCATTGCAGTAGCAAATATTTTCACTTTTAGTAAAAAAAGAAGAGAAAGTCTTGTGTCTATTTCGAAATTTGGAAGTACTTGTCGAAGGGCCCAGGCTGCCCCATTGCTGCAAACGAGATCCTAGAACTTCGCTATCAAATTTCGATAATTTCAAATCTCTGACCAAGTCATTAAGTTCGGCTTGTGAGACTCGATGTGGGATCTCTCCTTCTTGTCCACTTTCTGAATTATCTGCTTCGGAGTCACTTTCGCTTGAGGCTTCAAAACTTATAGGCGGTCGAGGTATGGGTAAGGTATGGTCATGTAGTTTTGGTTTTTTAGCTGATGCCACATTTGGATAACTTATTAATTTCCTCTTTTTTCTCGTTTTACCTTTAAGGTCTATCACGCAAAAATAGCACTGGTCGTGGTTAAAGGGTTCAGTCCACATCATTGGAACACCAAACTTCATGTTATGACCTTTACCCGATACCCATCTCATTAAAGTTAATCTACAGGAGGCGCAAATAAAATTAGGTGTCCAAGATTTATCGAGATTTTTTACACGGAAACCGACAAAATGAAAGTATGCATCTCTGACAGAATTAGTTATTTTCCGAGCTGAGTTTCCGAAAATATAATGTCCGCAAATAAAGCAAAAATCATCCGGATTATTTTTACATTTAAAATCTCTTTTGCAACAAGCCATTTCGTAAACACATCTTCCGATATAGTATGTATAAATTTGCACTACAATTTGCAAAACAAAATTTACAACAAACAGTAGTGACAATTAAATACTTGATGTCTTTTTAAATTTATTAGACCCTAAGGTAGAGTGACCAAATGAAATGTCTCGCCAATTTTATCTGAGTAATACTAAAATTGTAGGATAGACGCTTGCAAGTTAACGGGGCTATAGTTTCAATGGCACGTCCGATTGTTGTACTGGTATGCTTAAAATTTTCGTAGTTAAATTACCTACAACATAGGAGGGCTAACTTTTTTTCGTCAATAGAATTTTTCCGATTTTAAAGTGGTTAAATCTGAAATTGTGTAAAAAATTTCGTTTTTTTTTCAACATTTTTTGAACGTTTTTTGGCATAGTGGCCAAACTACTGAAGATACTTGAGGGCGAAGAAGGCAAGAAATTTTTATGGAAATTAGTATAATGCATAATTCAACAGTTAAAAACGAAAAAATGAAAAATGCAAATTTTTGCCGTACCTATATGAAGTAGTGTTCTGCAAAAATGGGAATTTTCATATTTTCGCCGATATCTCGGAAACTAGATCTGCCACAAGAAAATGAAAGTCATATTCGGAATCAGGAGAAAATTTCACTTCAGGAAAGGACTATTTTATTCTTGGAGACTAAAGTTGATCAAAATTTGTCGAGTAGTGTAATCATCCTGGAGATATCACCGCTCAAGCCTCTAACGAAGACATCAAGTGCCCTATTCCGATACGTCTCTATCAGAGCATCGTTCGTCTCAGTGGAGTACTGTTCCGTTTTTAGCTTATTGATGATCAACGATAATTGATGATTAACGCGCGCGTATAATTCATCAAGTGTTGAGCCCCTCTGAGTAAGTTGACTCAGTTGGTGCTCTAAAGTGTTAATATCGCGCTTATCCGCGTAGTGGAGCTAGAGGTAAGCCTTCGTCGAGGGCCAATCACTCTCAAAGATATTGTGCGAGATTACAGGAGAGTTCGCGATGCCTCAGCTTTGAAAAGTAAAATTTCAATTTTTAACAAAAATGTTCGGCGGATTATGGCAGGGAGGCGAACCTCGATGCTAACCGGTCAAGGGGCGTCAAAGTTTTCCAAAAAAATCACACCGGAATTTCAAGTGAAAATACAGAAGTAGCATGCAGCAAGTTAATGTCCCGACAGGGAGTCGACCCCCGATGCTCCAATTCATCCCACCATACTTTGTCCCGCCTTTTCTTTTTCTTTCTTTCTTTTCTTTTTAGCTCAGCAACTGGGCATTAGCACCGTTGGCTGCATTTCACCTTTTTACAAATTATATCCTCTATGGATGTTGACTTAGGAATTAATTTGAGATATCCTGGGCTGCGCCGTAGGACCCAGAGATAAATCATTATTTTACAATTATTGCAATTATATTTTCACAATTATTTTTTTGCTACAATTATATTTGAGATAGACGGATTCTTATGTGGAGATTACCGTACCAACATCTCTTTGTTCCGTATACCTTGTATCCCTCCTAGTATCTCCCAGCTCTCCTTCCTCTCTAGCTAATCCCCCCCCCCCCTAATCCAGGGTGTCAAGCGTCACCGTGCCCATTGGTCGGTTTGCAGCTAGGGGGTTTAAATTCCGGCTGTATTTTAACGGCGCCTCCCTGACACCGGGCCACCTCAGGGAGTAAGTTTGGCCTTACCGCGGCAAGGGGCGCTGTCGTGGTGTACCACCCATTTCCCGCTCAATATTACTAGACCACTGCGCTTGTCTCGTCGAGCAGGTGGTCGTACGACCAAGATGAATACAACCAAAGAAACAAAAACAACAACAACAAAAGACACAAAAAAATTGTCTTCCCAATCTCGGGGAAAGACAAGCATGAAAAATTCTTCTTCCCCATCTCGGGGTAAGAATGCGCAGGCGCAAGCGCCTAACGCGCCGCTTCGCTCCGATAGGAGCTCTTCCGGGCTGGTGGTGAGTGTTGCACGCCGGCCCGTGACTTCGGGTGTTATGGCGGGACCTAGCACCAGCAAAGCTGCGGGGATTGTGCTGGAAACGGCAGATCCCTCAGTGGCGGTAGGCACCAGGGGCCCGCCAAACACCGGCGCGGCTGCGAAGCCTAGTCTCGCGAAGGCAACGGTCTCACGGCCTGGCCCGAGTGGACTAAGGCGACAAGCAGCCGCACAAGATAGTATAGAGGGCGTGGCAGCGATGGAAACTACGAGCCACGCCCCTGGAGGTGGTAGACTGGAAGGACATTCCAGTCAGACCCCGGGCGAGGGCATGGGTTCCGGTGACACCATCGGCACCGGAAAGCATCCTAAAGATGCTTCAGGTGATGAACTCGGCCCTCCCAACAAGTGATTGGAGGGTCGTCCGGGTCGAGGACGCGGAAGGCCCTTCGAGACAGGTGGTATTGTCCCTAAACAAGGAGTCCATCGGACTCCTTGAGAAGAGGCAAGGCCGCGTTTGCTATGGCCTCGATGAGGTCATCATTAAGGTGTACCGCGGGGACGCTCAGCGTGCCTCTGGTGCGGGTGCAGCAATGGACGTGGACATTGAGGCACCCGAACAGGAGCCGGAACCGGAACTCTCCGACGCTGAAGGCAGCGTCTCCTCTCAGACAAACTTTGCACCAACAATGCACAGGACGTTTGCGGAGGAGGAGCTGCTGCTCAGTGACGAAGAGTGCGAGGCTGATGTCACCGTCGTGGCTGGAGGGGAGGTAGCGGCTTTCTCGCATGAGAATTCTGCAGATAAACCTCCATCGCTCTAAAGCAGCCACAGCTGCTCTTCTAGGTCGCCTGAGCAAAGGCGACGTTACGGTGGCACTCATTCAGGAACCCTGGGTTTGTAACTCAAGGGTATGTGGGCTGAGTGCCACCGGTTTTAAGCTTTTCGTCGAGCGTGGTAAAGGTAAAATTAGAGCCTGCATTCTGGCTAAAGCAGATTGAAATATCTTTCTTTTACCTAATTACAGTGATGGCGACGTCACGGCAATTCTCGCGGAGATAGGGGGTATGTCACTGGTGCTGGCATCGGCTTACATGCCGTACGAAGCCGAGTGCCCCCCTCCCTCTATGGTGCGGAACTTAGTGTCCAAATTCGAGAGCGGACACATGTTGGTCGGCAGCGACGCAAATGCTCACCATGTCAGCTGGGGGAGCACGGACATCAATGATCGAGGTGAGTTACTCTTCAACTACCTTCTAACTACTAACCTACTTATATGCAACAAAGGTAGGGATCCCACCTTCATTACTAGTAATCGTAAAGAAGTTTTAGATATAACTCTATGCAGTGATAGTCTATCTGAACTGATCGAGAGATCTATTATCAGCCCAAAGGTGCGAAAAACCCTAAAAAACACAGATCGGTGCTCTTACAAAATGTTATTTGAGGATAGGCTAAACAGCGAACCTCTAATTGAACCTAATTGTATCGGGGATCTAGAGAACATGGTGGACGTTTTTACGCTGACCTGCTCAAATGCCCTAAATCAGGCTTGCCCTGAACCAAAACAGTGGGGCAAACGTAAACCCCATTGGTGGTCACGCGAGTTGGACTCACTACGAAAATCTTGTAGGAAAAACTTCAACAAAGCCAAGAGACTTAGTCTCGAGCTGGTATGGCTAGAGTACAAAAAGTCTCTCCAGACCTATAAAAAAGCTTTAAGGGTGGCAAAGAGATCCTCACGGAGAAACGTCTGCGGCGGCATCGAGGATGTTTCCGAGACAGCCAGGCTAAGGAAGATTCTCTCAGGATCCCCTAACCCGATAGGTTTCTTGCAAAAGCAAGACGGTTCCTGGACCTCAACGGGAAAGGAAACCCTTGAATTGCTATTAGATACCCATTTCCCTGGTAGTACAACTGCGGAGGAAGGAACTCCTCCGCTCATCTCCTCCAACCCCGTAAACATACCGGTTTCGGGAGAAAAGGTTAAATGGGCTATCCAAAGCTTTAAACCATACAAATCTGCTGGGCCGGATGGGATAATACCTGCCCAGCTAATTAAGACACTGGAGCTGTCTGCAAAATGGCTCTCTACTATTTTCAGGGCCTGTTTCAAACTAAATCTCATACCGTCGGCATGGAGAAATGTCACGGCTGTCTTTATTCCTAAAGCCGGTAAGGCCTCACACACTAATCCAAAGGATCTTAGGCCTATCAGTCTATCATCCTTTGCTCTTAAGGCACTTGAAAGGATTATTAGTAGCTACCTGTCCGATACCATCGACAGTCGACTACTGTCTAATGACCAACATGCCTACCGCAAAGGCAAATCTACTGAGACTGCACTCCATAGCTTGGTCGGCTATATTGAGAAGTCTCTCAGCATCAAGGAATTCTGTCTTGTAGCCTTCCTGGACATTGAAGGCGCCTTTAATAACGTATTTCCAGAAGCTATAACTGGTGCCGTTAGGGATCTAGGGGTTGAACACTCACTGGTTGACTTTATCGGCCAGCTACTCTGTTACAGAGTAGTAAGGGCTAAGCTGGGTGCGAGCGAATTGTCACGGCTCGTGTCGAGGGGGACGCCACAAGGAGGCGTCCTATCCCCACTCCTATGGAACCTCACCGTAAATACGCTACTGCGAGATACGGCATGGGGCGGCGCAAAAGTCGTCGCGTACGCTGATGACGTCGCGATTGCAATCAGGGGAAAGTTTCCGCAGACATTATGCGAGCTGATGCAACGAGCACTTCTGGAGGTATCCAAGTGGTCCACCCACTGCGGGCTCAGGCTCAGCTCAAGTAAGGTGAAACTTGTACTTTTCACGAGAAGGTATAAAGTGCCTTCGGTGACTCCACCGGTACTAAACGGTACCCGGTTAAGTCTCTCTACAAGTGCCAAATTTCTAGGCGTTATTTTAGATAGGAAGTTGAGCTGGAAGGAGAATCTAGTTCAACGTCATGAGAAGGCTTCCGTAGCCCTCTACACATGTAAGAGAGCCATAGGCAAGAAATGGGGTCTTAATCCCCGGATCTGTCGATGGATTTTCACAGCGGTCGTCAGACCAATACTCCTATATGGGGTGATCGTGTGGTGGCCTGCATTAGAAAAAGAGGTTAACCTTAGACTACTCACCAAGGTGCAAAGATCTAGTATGATCTGCATAAGTGGGGCGCTCAGAACCACTCCAAATGAGGCCTTGAACGTCATTTTAGACCTTATTCCTTTAGATTTGGTTGGACAACAAATGGCAGCGATGACTGCTTTGCGACTAAGAGAGACATCCCAGTGGCACCCTGAAAGCCAAGGGCACTCTTGTATTTCGAATAAGTTCTGCTCTATTCCGAGCTGCACGGATCGGTGCGCCTTGACATCGGTTTCTGAAAGTAATTTTATTACACGTATTCCAAGCAGGGAGGAGTGGAATCTTGAGTTTCATACTCCACCTGACAGTCTTCTCACGAAACCCTCTCCTGCAAATTTCCTTTAGGTTACCAGATCACTGCAGCGTCTTTCAGGCTGAGGTCTCAGCTATCAGGGAGGCGGTAGAGAAGATTGGGACCGGGATTATAGGAAGAGACATCTTCATTTTTAGTGACAGCATGGCTGCAATCAGAGCTCTGAGCTCTTTCACATTTAACTCTAAAATCGCGCTGGACTGCCGCCTATCTCTGCAGGAGATGGCCAAGCAGAACAGACTGTACCTCATTTGGGTCCCTGGTCACCAGGACATAGAGGGAAACTGCATGGCAGACGAACTTGCAAGGCAAGGTACGACCAAGCTGATTCTTCAAGATAAAGAACGCATTGGTATGCCGTTTGCCACTTGCAAACTGCTACTCAGAGATTGTACATATAAGCAAGCTGACAATAGATGGAGGCATAACACGACCTGTCGAACCTCAAGGCAGATGTGGCCTAAATGGGGCCGGAAACGGTCGCGCAGCGTTCTCTCTCTAAGTAGGGAAAACATTTCCAACGTCATCGGGGCTCTAACAGGGCACTGTCTGATAGGGAAACATGCTGAAAGGTTGGGAGTACCCTTCCGAAGATGCTGTAAGAGTTGCAAGAACGACGAGGAGGAGGAAACGATCTTGCATTTACTGTGTAAAAGCAGAATGCGATATCTGGAATCACCGTTTTTGGAAGACCTTAGTGATGTTTCAAGCACCAAGGTAAATTGTCTGTTGAAGTTCATCAGCGAGGCAAAATGGTTTGGTGAGGGGTGATTTTTCCTTTTGGATGGTACAAATTTTTCCTTGTGGTAACACAATGGGCCTCCTAATATTGGCCTAAGTGAGCCGCTGTAGGCGGCTGCCACTCCAACCTACCTACCTACCTATTTGAGATATCCTGGACAGCCCCGTAGGACCCAGAGATAATTTTCGTTACACCATTTTATATGGCCACTGTTTTTTTTTTGCTCCTTGTTTTAGCACCAATTTAACTTATTTCACTTTTGCATCACTCCACTCATAAATTCCATTTTTGGAATCCTTCACATTGACCGACTTCAAAATATGAAAAGGGTCTTTGCCCGGGCGTCCATGAAGTCCTTTTGACTTCATTCAATAATTTTATGTTGGGTGCCAGTCAACTTGGCCCCTTTTAATACTTACATCAATTTTCCAATGAATCCCCAAAACTAATTACTTCGATTGTACTAATTTATTGAACTGTCCAACTGCGTATCTCCCAGAAGCCTGACTGGTCTAAGACTAACCCTTCTTATATGTAAGCTAAAGCTATGCTTAGCCTACGCTAACTTATTGCTACCTTGCACTTGGCCGCTAGACTTATGCAACTGGTACCCACGCTGCACCTGTATGCGACCGGATGAGGCGTGCAGTGAGCCAGACGCAAAGTCAGCACTTTCGGCAGGTGAGTTGGCTGCCAGCTGTGTTAACTTGCATATATATTTAACCACTTACTTTATTTGATTTTACGAAGTTAAGAAAGTAGAAGTGATAGAGTTAGAAAGATATATACTAATGGGAATGAAATTGCTAACCAAAATAAAAATTCAGGTAAATTTCGAAAATAATACACTCTTAATAAATTGCCAAAAAGAAAATTTGTTTACCTTTGAAGAAGTTGAGTTAGGTTAAATACATAACTTAAAGAATAGCATTGAACGTAAAATAAAGGAAATAGAAGGTATAACTTTAAATGAGCTCATAATATTATTAAAACTGTCAAACTGAAAATAGAAACAATAAAAAACTAGAATGTGCTAAGAACGTTAAAGTGATTAAGAAGTATCTTAGAAATGACGGGTTGTTATAAAAACTTCATGTACAAGTATGCATATATAATAAACCTGTTAACAAATTTTTTATCAGGAGGAAAGAATTTCTCAAAACCAGTCGACGAAAGATATAATTTCTTTAGATGAAGAGGTATTAAACGCTGTAGATAAACTAAAAAATTAATTGACACAACAAGTAGAATTGACTCAGCCCATTTTTAAGAAGAATATGTGCCAAACAAAACAGAACAGAATTATGCAACCACCAGCACCTAACTTTCGCGGTGTCGGCTAGAAACCGTACTTCTAAAATTAAACGGTGGTACACTTTGATAGAAGAATATGCTCCTAAAATTATGCATAAACCAGAAAATACAAATCAAGTAGCAGATGCTTTCTCTAGACAGCTTTTAAACAATAATACTTCAGAAAAAATGTTAACCCTCTAAAAGGCAAATCCGTAAATTTGCAAAAAAAGAACACCTCTTTTTTTTATACAGTTATTGCCTATAAAATCAATCAAACTGATCTAAAGGTTACCTTTTATTTTTCTTAACCCCAGGACAAAAAAAAAGAAGAGTGCCCCAGGGCACTGTTGGCTTTTTAGCCCAAAAAATGCTTTTACATTTTGCTGGATTGTTTTTATTAACTCAACTGTTATTATCGCCATTACTAGTGATGATAGTCATAAAAGCAATTTTTGGTATTTGAACAACACAAATGAATATCGCATTTCGTACAAATACACTGGGTTTGAGATTTTTTACATAGTTTACACCATCTCTTTCCTCCTTCTTTACCAAGCCATTTGGGAAAGTGACCAACTTTGTCGAAGCGGATATCATCAACTGGATGCTTAGTTTTTTTACCAACTGTCGAACAACTTTGTTGCGGACTCACTTGTGTAGTTGTCGGATAGAGACATGGACGACCAGTTGTTCGCTTTTTTGTATGTGACACAAGACCTGCAGCAATTTCTTCACGAAATTGTGGTAACTGGAACATCTTTTGATCTTCGATTGAGATATTACTGGAATCATTGCATTTGTCAGCTTGTATGCGTCGGTATAAAATGTAAGAGTTTGTCGCTACCATGTCTACTAAATGGTAAAATAATCGAGTTATAGCATCGCGTGTCTTTGTTCGAATATGGTGGTAATTAAATCCACA
Source organism: Anomoia purmunda (assembly GCA_951828415.1). Lineage (NCBI taxonomy): Eukaryota > Metazoa > Arthropoda > Insecta > Diptera > Tephritidae > Anomoia > Anomoia purmunda. The sequence continues at coordinate 24,393,006 of OX639998.1, read as the reverse complement.
CTCCCCCATATGGTGGTTATATTCACGTATTATGTGTGGACAAACGATTTCTAATATTTTTTTGCTTTGCGATCATAGCGTGCTGTCTTTGCTATTTGCAAGTTCGGATTTATCCTCATGAACGGCTTTATACCTACGTAAGTGGAAGCCAAGCGTACACATCTATTATCTTTCCACAAAACGGTGGTAATATTAACTCCAAACGCAGATCCCATAAACTCCGTGCAGTACCCCCTTTTTTTATTTTTGATGGAATTATCCGTAGGTAATTTACAACTCGGGGTTCGGTTGACGCGCACTGTTCCTAACCCGTATATTCCTCTCGTACGCAAATAAACTAACAACGGCAGCGACGTGTAAAAATTATCGAAATATATAATATGGTGCACAAAATTGGTCACTGTTTGTGTCAAACGCACCACCACATTTGAAGTTGCACCAAGGTCTGGTGTACCAGGTAAAACAATGTTATCACCAGCACCCTTGCAAATTTCAAATCTATAAGCATAACCGAACGAATCGCACAAAACAAACAATTTGATTCCCCATTTGTGTGGCTTATTCGGCATGTATTGTCGAAGGTGATGTGGTATTTATGTGCTGTACATTTGCTCGTCAACACAGAGTCGAGCAGATTTCATTTCATTTCATTTCATTTCATTTCAATTTATTCAGTCAATGGTTACAAAGCCTTGCAGACTAGAAATACAAATTTTCTTAAATATAAAACATTAATAACACTTAAAAATAAGTTGATTGCAATTTAGCCAAAAATATGGATCTGGACTGAGCAAAATCTAGATCATTGACTCGGTACCGAGTCAAAGTGTTTATTGAGTTCGTTGGCCAAATTACGAATGCGAAAAAGTGAATCATAACCGGGTTGTCCTTTCGAAACTCCCTCCCTTTCATCCCTGAATGACAAAAAGCTTTTTATTGCCTTAAATCGTTTACTACTGATACACATATTCTGAATCGGCGCGAAGGCATTCCGTCCCCAATAGCTGTCCAAGTTTGGATAGCGATAAATGGACATATATAAAAGAACTAGCAAATACCCGGCGTGCTTCGCTGCGCCTTTAAAGTATTTTTGCATTGTTGCCCCTCTTACTACAAAGTACAATACATCCAAAAAATCGTATGGTCTTAATCTGGAAAAATGCCTTAGTTAAAAAGATTTCTTAGTCAAAGATTTCTCAAATACCTTCCATTGGACACCTATATTCTAATATTTAGCTTATCTTATCAACTTATTTAAGTTTAAATTTTCAAGTAGGTGACAACCCGTCTGAAACTTATCTTAGTCAGTCGTTGTATTGACAATTAGTACAAAATTTACATGGTAGATAAGTTGTTTTCAGTTAAAATTTTATATTGAGATAATGATGCAAAGCACGGTTATTGTAATATTACAAACATGTACAAAAGCAAAAATGATATTAAAATTACATTGGAAAAGTTAAGTAAACCATTCATCGCAAAGCTTGGTGATGAACGATATTTTTTGTTTTTCCGGTGGGAGAGAAAACGAATAGCGCCGATGGTTTACCCACTCTCGAGCACGCTACGTACAACTGCCCATGAGAAAAACATGGTAATTCCAGATTTATTCCACAAACTTCCAAAGATTGACCTTGCGATTTATTAATCGTCATTGCAAATGCAAGGCGGACAGGGAACTGGATACGCTTAAAATGAAATGGCAAATCTGTTGGAATAAGAGGTATTCTTGGAATCAGAACATACTCGCCTTTAAACTTTCCTATGATTATCGTTGCTTCAATTAAGTTGTTCATCAGCTTCTTAACAGCGAGCCTTGTTCCATTACATAGCTTCGGTTGGTTCAGGTTGCGTAACATAATTATCACTGAACCGATCTTGAGTTGCAAATTGTGCGGCGGCATTCCTGGCAAATCCAATGAATTCAGAAATTCAACTGGGTAGTTGACAACCTCATCTAGATCGGTAATTGAATCGATTGACTTATATGAGTGCAATTCACCAGCGATTTTGCTTTGAATTTTTATGTTCAAATCATCTACATCTTTATTTTTCGCTGCCAAAATAGCTCGTCCGCTCAACCAAACATGATTTTTATAATTTGCACCAATTTTCGGGAACACTTTCGAGACCAGCTCTTCTTTCGACTTTGTGAATTGACAGAAATTAGGTGGAAACGAAATGAGACCAGTGGATGGATCAATAGGAACTTTTCCATTACCAATGTCTAATAATTGTGTTGAAAATGTGTGTGACGATTCATCATTTTGCAACGCAACTCGCATATTTGTTGTTAGCTTTAGGGTTTGCACGTATCTCCACAGATTAGATGACTTTAAGCAAGCGTTTATTTCATCAGCAGCTGTTGACCTCGAAATGACTGGCAGGGTTTGTCGAAAATCGCCGGCCAGCAGAATCATCGTACCTCCAAAGAGGTCTTGATTATTTCGCAAATCTTTCAACGTTCGATCAAGTGCTTCCAATGCCCGTTTATGCGCCATCGTACATTCATCCCAAATAATTATTTTGCAATTCTGCAATACTTTCGCCATTGCTGAATTTTTAGTAATGTTGCAAATTGGTTCATCTATTGTTTGCAAATTCAGTGGCAGTTTAAGCGCTGAATGGGCTGTTCGTCCTCCTTCTAGCAAAGTGGCAGCGATCCCTGATGAAGCTACAGCCAGCGCTATTTGGGCTTGTGCGCGAACTGAAGCCAAAATCAGTGATATTAGGAACGTTTTTCCCGTTCCACCAGGTGCGTCCAGAAAAAATATTCCTCCATTGTTGTCGTTGACTGCTATCATCAATGTGTCATATGCGGCTTTTTGCTGCTGATTCAAAAGTAGGACTTTCGCTCGCACTGATTGACTCAAAACATCTCGATCGTATTGCAGTTCTCGTTCAAGCTCCCGATTGAATGCATCGTGCATAGAGCGATTCGGCGCTGGCATCCCTAATTCGTGCAACATCTTTCCCGACATTTGCAAGCACAAATTCTCTATTGAAGTCAATACCTCGTTGTAGCTCTCAATGTTAATTTGAAGATCAGGATTCACTGTTCTCAAACGCGCTTGGTGCAAAATATCTTCAGCCATGTCGTCTTTGTATTTGTTCCATAAATGAAGTGGGTTAGATGGAGAGCATGTTGAAATTATTATGGCAAAAAGTGATCTAATTTTCTGTGCAGTAGATGAAATAACAGCGTCAGCAAGTGCGTAATCCCATTGAATGTCATCCTCGAGCAAATGTAACCGCTGACACGCTTCTCGATATGTTGCGCACAACTCACCGTTAACAGTTCGTAGAAATTCAAATGAAGTCGGTCCACGAACATTAACCAATAACAGACGCAGGTAAAAACATTCATCATTCCTCGGATGAACTGTGTAAATGCGTCCCAATGCGTCGGTTGAATATACATTTTCATATCCAGGAACAGGCTTTCCCTGTTTCCGACGTTGGAACCTTTTTGATGATGCGTTCCATGTGAAGTATGTAGGCATCTCCGAGTAAAGCAGTCTTCTTGCGAATGGATCACTTGCGCATGTCGAGAAGAAACTTGTTAGCGTTGTCGCTGGTGGACGTTGGGCTATCCGCACTGCGTTTTCTGACGTGAAATATACCCTTTGTCCATTCTCGAGGTGCACAGCCAAGTGGACCACAGTGGGATGACGTTCGTGTATGGCAAAAGAAAAAATTTTCCAAATTGCTTCATTACTGCTGATATATCTCCCTATTTGATATTGCGAAATTTCATCTTTGTAATCAGGAGATGTAATACCAAACACAGCCATGTCGCTTCCTTTAGTGATGTACTTACAAACATATTTGATGGACTTTATAGAATTGCAGTACTCAACATTACAATGCGCTTTGAATGTTTTGGAAAGCAGAGGAGAATACGGAACAATCCAACTGTTGTCCACTACAACGTCCCTATTCTTGATTTTTAACGTAATCGTCCTACCGTTATCCTCTGCCGAGCGACGACGATATAGGGGGTAACCGTCATTACCAGTAATTGTGTTAGCCAATAAAGCACGCGGATAACGTTTAGAACATTTGTTTTCTATCATGCATGGCGATTCCCGGTTATGACTGCCGCATGGTCCATGAATCATATTCGTTGTAACAACTTCATACAATTCTGGATCTGTTTCTTGATCTGGAATTTCTGCGCATATGATTGAGTCAATTTCATCCGGTCTTATTTTCTCGGTCATCCACAGCAGAATATGCGCATGAGGTAGTCCTCTTTTCTGCCACTCTACGGTGTACATCCAACATCGCACGTCTCCGAAAACATGATACTGCACAATAAAATTTTTCAACGCGTTGAGTTTTGCTTGAACACTCGTGCTGTAATATCGTGGCGATCGCTGGATAATTGACCGAGAAGTAATAGTTGTGTGATTTCGGTCCATTTAGGGTTGCACGTAAATGTTATAAATAAGTCCGGTCGACCGTATTGACGCACGTATGTCATTGCATCTTGCGCATATTCGTGCATATGCCTCGGACTTCCAACATACGTTGATGGCAAAATGGTAAGTTGGCCGATATTGTTGGCATTTCCATCTTCATTGAGGGCATCTCGCAAATGGATGTATTGCTCTGAACGTAATTTGAGCTGATTAAAGCGTATAAATGACAGTCGTTCCGTCTCTATTTTGACATACATATCGACAACGAACTGATGAAATAGTCTGCGACACTTCAATATATGGTTGTCCTCGTTTCGACGAATCATCAACCGGTAGGCATAAAAGTTCATGGAGCTAACTTTTTTGTTTGTTTCTTGACCTGTTACAAATCAAAGGTAAACTTTTCATAAACACGACACTTGAGTTGATTAAAATATCAAAAAAATAACATATTATATATTTTTTTTTTGAATTTAGTTAAAAACGATTAACAACACTGCTGCGTACCAGTTATTGGACTAATCATCTTGATCAAAAGATGGTATCCATCCTCTCCTCGGCAAAATATTAGCGGGTATTGTAATGCATCATACGAACGATGAGTTTCGGTGACACGTTGAAGGTTGTTTCCATCCCGCCGACGAACCACTATATCGCGACTATCCACATTCTCGCCCACAATGACAATGGCGACTTCATTCAACGTCGGTACATTAAAGCGCCTTTCATGCTCACCTACAGGTCTTTTATCTGCTTTGATCACTATTTTGTGATCATCTGAAGACATCATTTCTAGTGCTGTCTTGAACAATCTAACCAACTCATTATGTTCATGTAAGAGTTGTTGCAGTTGTGCAATAATATTTCGCTTTAGCGCACGATTGATGGCACAACGCTGATTGATTTCATCATCTGAATTTCCAAGGAAATAAACCTGCAGGAATTTATGTTGTTCATTTACAGGCGGTAGCAATGCTCCAGTACGATGGTGTATTTGTCCTTGAATCTAAATATCAAATTGAAAAAAAAAAACCTAAGTACACCGGGCTCGTCGTGTGTATGTGTCATGTGGTATAATTAAAAATGGACATGCCTTAAAAGTTGGCCTAAAACCTCTTTCTGCGATTATATTAGCTCCAAACGACGTCATTTGGAAGGCACTGTTGTATGTTTGAATGTTTTGCAAAAAATGCTTGGATAGAGAATCCTGGCCGGAAAATAACGATGCTAGTGGCTCAGGTGGTGGTGTAATCTGTGGTAATTTAACCTTTCCGTTTGCACAACATAATCCTGGTGGTTCTAACCGAAATTTCAAAGCATTACAATGCTGACAAACAGTGCTCATGGTTCCAAAGTCTACCGATAAATCCACGGCGTAATCGATTGTTGGATCGTATCTGAACGCCAAACGGTCATGCCGAATTGTGACATTCAACTGAGCGAGTCGAACCCGACTCTGCCCTTTGCTCCGGAGTCATAATTGATCGGGCTTGAGAAATTCTTATTCGATTTGCATCCAAACGCTGGGTACGGTCTACAACGCTCTCGTCGTCCCGACTGATAGTCATTACCCTTGCTCTGCGAGTACGCCGACCGATATTTTGACGCTTTATTGGCGGCATGTCTCCAAACACAACAAATATGTATAATCTTTTCCAGTGCACCAGTACAAACAATGTTGATACATATAACAAAATTACTTCGAAAATCTCACAACTAAGTTTATTGATGTTATAGAGCTAATGCGCTAGCTCAGACTAATTATTGTTTAGCCGCCAACGCATATGATTTAGCGAAATAACAAAAAACAAAGGCCTAACAACATGTAATGTTCCTATACTTACAATATCAGTTGAACACACATACAACAACAACATACATTCGCCAATGCAAGCGAATTTGTATATACCACCCCAAATTTAGAACAACATAACAATAAAAAGATGGCAGGTACTGAGTTTTTGTGCAAGCTGTTATTAAGGGTATTTAATAGCGTTTAGTGATGTACTTGAGATCGCGCGAGCTACTTTCAAGTGTTTAGGTAAGCTGCGAAGTGATTAGTGGTTTTTAAATACATTATGCATGAACAACAGATAGAATACAATAACTACCTTCTTAGTCGGAAAAAACCTAAAAATATGGATTTTTGCACCAAAATGCAACCTAGTGGCCGTTGTTAGTAAAAATAAATTGCAGAAAACCTTTAGGGCGTGGCTGTACCTTTTTACCATACAAACATTGTCTTGGCAACTATGAGCACAACAACAAAAATCAGTTAAGCCGTTCTCAAGTGATGCGGAAACATACATGGGGCATTTCATTTTTATATATAAATATACTCGTATGTAGACTACTTTCAAGTGTTTAGGTAAGCTGCGAAGTGATTAGTGGATTTTTAAATACATTATGTATGAACAACAGATAGAATACAATAACTACCTTTAGTTTAGAGACTTCTTAAACCAAATTCAAATTGCAATATTTCACTTGACTTAAAATTGAATTGAATTTAAGTTTTTAAACAGGTGGCAACACTAATAAATTTATTCTCGAAATTTTAGTTTTTTAAAGCTCTTTCATTTGATACCCGCATTGCTTATCTTGATTTAACCTATTAGATTAATTGAAAAAGATGGCAACTCTCTCACCACTTTTTATATTAATTTTTACTTTTTTATAAATGGTAACACTGTCCAAAAATAAAAAAACGGTCATATTGTAGTCCAACCAAAGAAATTTTATTTTTTTATTTTTTAGAGGTCTGGCAACACCATTTACAATTTTTATTTTTTACAAACCATCTACAGTCAGAAGGAAACCAAATAAAATTTAAATGAAGAAAATCGGTTAAGCCGTTCTCAAGTGATGAGGTAACATACATGGGGCATTTCATTTTTATATATATAGAAGAAGAAGAAGAAGATATACTCGTATGTAGACTACTTTCAAGTGTTTAGGTAAGCTGCGAAGTGATTAGTGGATTTTTAAATACATTATGTATGAACAACAGATAGAATACAATAACTACCTTTAGTTTAGAGACTTCTTAAACCAAATTCAAATTGCAATATTTCACTTGACTTAAAATTGAATTGAATTTAAGTTTTTAAACAGGTGGCAACACTAATAAATTTATTCTCGAAATGTTAGTTTTTTAAAGCTCTTTCATTTGATACCCGCATTGCATATCTTGATTTAACCTATTAGATTAATTGAAAAAGATGGCAACTCTCTCACCACTTTTTATATTAATTTTTACTTTTTTATAAATGGTAACACTGTCCAAAAATAAAAAAACGGTCATATTGTAGTCCAACCAAAGAAATTTTATTTTTTTATTTTTTAGAGGTCTGGCAACACCATTTACAATTTTTATTTTTTACAAACCATCTACAGTCAGAAGGAAACCAAATAAAATTTAAATGAAGAAAATCGGTTAAGCCGTTCTCAAGTGATGAGGTAACATACATGGGGCATTTCATTTTTATATATATAGATTCCAATGTAATGGTAAAGTTCGTCAACATCGGTCTTGAACTGGATGTTAATGTTTTGGATAATCGCTGCTCGATTAGTCTCCTCGACAATCATTTGCACTACCTCGTTTCTAAAAAAATAGCAGAAAATTTATTTTGGCGTCTTCAGATCTTTGATTTCATGTGGCAAAAAAGCGTTTCCTCTGAAGGCTACATCATTCGTGTGCAATTGCATTGCTCGCTGTCGCCACTGAATTTTCGAAAACTCGCTTGCATCCTTACTTATTGACTCGAAACCTGTTAAATAAGATATTTGTTTTTGAAATAACAATGCAATTAATGCTTAACTCTTACTTTTGCCAAAGAAACCACCAGCAGATGGTTCATTCATTGGACCATTATTATCAAGCGTAGGTAAGCGAGAGCGTAATCTTTTTTTTTTTGGATTTTTATCGGACGAAATCAATGTCGATGATGCTGCAGGCAAGTCCAGTGATGCCGAACTAATATTCAGTGACATGTTAGCTACATTGGCAATATATAAATCACTATTGTCAATATTTTCTATGCATTCTGAGATAAACTCGTCGTCTTCTGGGGTGATTTCATTAGGCACTTAGCTAGGATCGTCATCAGAACAGCTAAAATCGTTTTCCTCGTCACTTTCAATAGAATTCATAAGTTCCAGCAACTGATCCTCGCTCAAAGCGGCAAACTTTACACGCTTCTGATGTTTGTATTCCATTTTTTTTTATCTCCACTAGATAATAATAGAAATAATGGGAAATAATGTAACATACTTATAACACAAGCTTCAACGCAAGGAAGCAATAAATTTACATCAGAACTCGCATGAGTGCCATGAGGCACTCTTCCGTTTTTCGCTTCTAATTTCATACTTATATGATTTTAATAAACGCAAAGTCCGCAAAACATAAATTTAACATCTCACCTTTTGAATAAAAAGTATTTCACTTCGATTTAGTTTAAAATTGTTGGGGTAATTCACTTTAAGTAAACACGAACTTGCCTACACAATTGTTGGTACTCACAATTGAACCTCTCGCAATAAATAGTTGACATTAATTAATCGCATAGCCGAAAAACGTTGCAATGTTCAAAAAAGTTATTACTATAAATCTAACGGAAAGTACCGTATTCGTTTTGATGATTATTTTTGGTAATGTTAGAAGATATATCGAAATAAGTGATAAGTGCCCAGAGGCACTCTTACCTGTCAGAGGGTTAACTGATTTAAATATTAAAACAATAAATAAAACTCTAAACTCCTTCCACAGCAAATTGTATTAAACACGGATACTATTAATACCCATTTTCGATCGAAAAGTTTTAATTCATCTCGGCATCATATAAAATATAATGACTTGGAGGTTTTAAAAAACATCGAAACAGATCGATGAAATTATAATTTGTGAACAGGAATTCATTGTAATATTTATAGAAGACCTTAACGAATTCAAACACATTTTAAGGAATAGAATAGCAAAAAACATTTTTCGTACAGACGTAATAGCAATAGCTGTAATTAACGAAGAGGACTAAGAGAAGATAGTGCGGCAAACTCAACGAGGGCATAAAGAGATTATAAAGAAAATGCCAAGCAAAGTTATAAGGACTACTACTAATCCGAAATTTAAAAACAATTTAAACAATTTGTTAGAAATTGTGGTATTTGCAATAAAAATAAATACATTAGACACTCTAAACAAACTCCAATTGGTGAGGCACCAATCCAAAAACAAGAGGGAGAGCAGCTTCATATTGATACATTCTTTGCACTAAACTTAAAATTCTTAACTTTAATAGATGTGTCCTCAAAATTTTTGGTGATTAAACACATCGATGATAAAACTAAACTGGAAGATAAAGTATTAGAAGCTTTACAAAGCGTTCCACAGTTAAAGAGTATATATCAGGCTTTAGTTCGGCAAAACTTAAGGCTTTGGCTGAACGAATGAAAATACAAACTAACGCCTCCTAAGCATTCAACAACTACTGAGCAAATAGAAGAGGCACATTCCACAATTATAGAAATCGCAAAATGCATTAGAGGGAGCTTGAAGTGGTCAATAATATAGACGGGATAATTATAATAGCATAATCTAATAATACAACACTACACACAGTATCAGGAAAAGAGCCTTGTGAAATCCTTTATAATAAGGTTAAGCATGAATATCAGCAAAAAACGTCAAAAGGCGCACAGCAATTGGCATTGAGAATTAGAAGTAAAAATAGGCAATTGTGTACATTTACTGAAGTTGAAATAATATTCGAAAAAGATAATCAATATAAAAATAAACTTAAACCTAGGTAAAAAAATAAGTGGTCAACAAATATTTACGAAATAAAATAATGATTAAAACTAAAAACAGAATAATACATAAAGACAATAGACCACAACCATGGAAATGGATGTTCACTTCTGAAGTCAGACAAAGTAGGATTAGTTAAAAGGTACGATAGAATTACCAATTTAATTAGCACCACCATAAACAACAAGTCGACACTTTTGAAGTACTAGTACTTAAGGAAATTGAACCATACCCAGTTTTGATGGCAAAAATAACACACATTCGAACGCAAAAAGATACACTTACACCTTATCATAGCATTGAAAACGCTTTGATGGTTGTGGTCATAATTCGATATTTTCTCAAACAAAGTCGATCACGCACCGTTGACGCTGTTACGCGAAGAGATCTTTATTTGTTTTTTCAAAATGGAGTTCTCTCTTCTTTCTATACAATCACTTATGGTCTAGACACAAAGCTACCGTGCCTTACAACTCGGCCTTCCTTGGTTTTAGAATCTCCTGATTCTACGTCGGTTTTACATTGGAACCAGGGTTCGTAACCGACCAAGTTCCCTTGTAAGGTATTTAGGTCTGTTCGAACTTTCTACATCCTGTTCTAGATAACGATCGTTTTTAACACTTTGACTACGAGGTCCCTTAAATTTTAGTATCAGTTTACTTGAAACCCCTACTTGAGAACCAGAACTCGACAATGCAACATTTGAAATTTGTAGTTGTTTTGCATTTGCGTATTTCTTATTATATTTCTGTGCATTTTTATATTAGCTTGGCATCTAACATCCATTATCGACCTAATGTTGGATGTTTGTACTGATTCCACAACGATTTCTTTGAGTGTATCTTATGAAACGTACTGTTCAACACGCATTCTACCGACTCTTACACATTTGGCCAGTAACCCAAATAAATTACCTGTATCGACGATGTTTTTCTTCGTTATTTTCAACAAGTCATTCATTGTCCGAGTTAGATTGTTTATTCTTGCTTGAAGCTGGGTGTTTATTGTTATCTGTCGGTCTTTGGCCTCTATCAGTTCACGTTCTTTAGTCGCTACCTCATTAACGTCGTCAAAATCGGGTGTTCCGGCGATGTATTTAAGTGCCGTGCCTAGTATGTTAATACCGCGCGAATGACGATGATGGGCTTTAAGAGTCTCTAGTAAACCGAGTATTTGGTCAGCGTCTGTTTGGAGTAATTTTCTTGCAGGAGATTGCGGAAACCGCACAAGGAGTTCTTCTGTGTCCGATGCTATGGCTTTATAGTTTGTCAAGTTAGTGCTGTGCATTAAAATGCCGTATTGGTCATGTATAGCAACTTTTTCAGTAGAAATCAACATGTAATGAGAGTTTGTGTAGTTAAATAGTTTTGACTGTGTCCAGTAAATAACCATGGAAAGCAAGTATCTGAGAAAAATGAAAGGAAAAAAAACTGTGCTACCTCAAGTTTGATTTGTGAATCCTTTTCCCATTTATCATTACTGTAGTTCCCAAGTCCTGTTCAATAATATTTTCTACGTATAATTTTCTAAATTTGTTACCAATTGTTTTGTTGGTTTTTTACAAACACTTTGTCTCCGGGTTGGTATGTCTTCAATTTCCTAGACTTATTCAAACGCTTTAATTCAAGTGCTTGCGCCCTGGTAATTTTGTTCATGATGTCTTCTCGTAATTGCCGAATTGAATGAACTACATCTATAGGTCTTTGTCATATGACAGAGTGAACCGACCTATTATATTTGGACGTAGGAAGCAATATTAAGTCCACAGTATCGTTCAGTCCCTGGGTTAATTTAGTGCACCTTACGATCTCTGTTAATGTGCTGTGAAACCTCTCGACTTGGCCATTAGTAGTACTATGGTGCGAAGGGGTTGTAAAAATGATTACCGAAAAATAGTCTATCAGCAGTGACTTTATTCTTTGTGAATTGAAGGACTTTTCATTGTCGCAAACTATGGTCTTTGTATTTTTAAAAAAATTTAGAAATTGTATGATAGGTTCTTTTATGTCAACTATTGATCTAGAAGCAATCGCAGGTTTTCTCTCACAGAACGATGAGCCCTATTATGTTCTGTCTCCAGTATCTCTTTCTGATCGTTCTCATTGGTAACGTCTATCGTTTGTTTGGTTGTGTGGCGGAATTTTACGGATGGGAATCTTGTTAAAACTTCGTCTTGAATTGCTGCCAGTGTTGTAAGGTCACATAGTATTCCATTAACAACATTAGGATTAAGACTGTCCCCTATGATTTTCAGTAGATTATTTCTGTCATTAAAGACGAAGTGGTGTCTCATCTGCGTTCTAAAAATAATTTTTGAAGTTTTCGAAGGCGAGTTACTTTCTTCAAAAATTATTTGATTTTTAAATCAGTTGATAGGGTTATTTATCGTGGGAATGGTTTTAGTGCTTGATTTCTCACTGTGTGCCGTGGCATCCGTAGAGGAGCCTGAATCTTCCAAACCATTAATATGCTGTCGGAACAACGCATCCGCTACAACATTATCTTTCCCTGGTTTGTAAAAAAATTGGGGGAAAATTCCTCAAAAAATGCTCTCCATCGCTTTAATTTCGAGTTAGGGTTCTTATCAGATATAGCGAACGTAAGAGGTTGATGATCTGTGTAAATGTTAAGCCGTTTGACACCATAAAGGTAATTTCTCAATTTTTGAAGAGCCCACACTATTGCCAAGAGCTCGCGTTCATTTGTAGCATAATTTTCCTCACTGGCCGTCAATGTTCTGGAGATCATTGTTATGGGTCGACCTCCCTGTGACAAAACTGCACCCAATGCGTGTGAGGACGCATCAGTTGTTAAGTCGAAAGGCTTTTCAAAATCAGGGTATAATAAGAGGACATCCTCTACAGACAAAATTTCTTTAATTTTTCCAAAGGCTCGTAACGCCTCTTCGTCTAACTGAATATGTATATTTTTGGAACGATTGGCACCCACATTCCCATTTTCACCGCGGAGATATTTAGTTAAGGGCTTAGTGATAGACGCGTAGTCCTTCACAAGTCGTCTATAGTACCCTGAGAGTCCGAGAAACGACCGCAGAGCTCGAAGTGTTTTGGGAGTTTCATGTTTGATAATGTCTTGGACTTTGTCTGGGCAAGTTTTAATTCCATCCCCAGAAACAATGAATCCAAGAAATTCTACTTCATCTCTCAGGAACCTGGTTTTCTCAAGCGACACTCTCATGTTTGCTTCATAGAGTTTTTCAAGAATACGCTTAACGTCCGTAACATGCTGTTCTTCGTTTCTTGAAAAAATAATGACGTCATCGACGTAAACATGGCAACACTTGCCAATGTCGTCTCGGAGAACGTCATCGATTGCCCGCTGGAAGATGCTAGGCGCGTTTTTAAGACCGAAGGGAAGTCGACAAAATTCGTATTTTCCGTTATTAACAGAGAATGCTATCTTTTCTCTATCTCGTTCTGCCAATTTAATCTGATGGAATCCAGATTTAAGATCAAAGGTGGTAAAAAGTGATGATTTCCCTAGATTAGCCAAGATGACTGAAGTGTCGGGGATTGGATATCTGTCGCTAATCGTTTTCTCGTTAAGCTTTCTAAAATCAATAACCAGACGCATCTTTTTCTCTCCCGGTTCCGTAAGTCCCTTTTTGGAAACAACCCATATCGGATTATTATATGGCGACCGTGAAGGTCTTATTATGCCATTGCGGAGAAGATCCGATATTTCTCCGTTTACGAAGTTAGCTGAAGCCATTGGATATGGGTACGTCTTGGAATAGACTGGTTCATCGTTAATTGTTCTTATGGTCCTCACAATATTTGTGTTAAAAGGCAGTGATTCATTTGGTGTAGCGAATACTCCTGAATGTTCTTTAATGAGTGTAGAGATTCGGGTTTCGCGCAGAATGGCATTCACGTCGCGACAAGAAAAATGTCTGAGGCTTTCCTTTTTGCCATTATAATGAATTATCCCATTTTTTATATCTATTTCCGCACATATTTCTCTAAGGAAGTCAAATCCTATGATACCGTCGAATGTCTGCAGAGATCTCAAAATATAAAATTCTGCATTTTTGTCAAAGAAATTAATTTTGCATTTATGTTTGATTTTGTCTGTTCCATGAATTGAGTTGACAAGGAAAGGCTTTTGGATTTCTGTTATGCCCTTAAGGAACTCAAAATCTTTAACATAATTTTTCGTGTCTATTAAAAATTTAAGTTCCCTTCCTGCGAACGATCCGCTGACGTATGGCAGGAGGGACTTTGTTCTAAAAAATTGATTTCATCAATAGGTTGGTCCAAGTATTCGTCCTCGTATTGTGAGTCACCGTTATTATTGATATCCTGGTCGTCGTTGAAGTCTTCATCATACCCTTGCTTTCCGTCGGCATATCCCTGCACTCCTAGATGGTTTATGCGCTGTAACTTCGGCACTATCTGTCTATCGCTTTCTACTCGTCTTTTTTGAGCACCCTCTCTGTCATTTTCCGTCCAATGGGATCGATAGGTATTGAAAGGATTCCTCTGAGGAAGGGGATTTACGGCGGGTTTTGGTTGAATTTCCTGACTCTGACTATTCCGCTTACGCGGTGGAGGTCTGTTATGTCGATAGGAAATAGATGGATCTACTTCCATCGGTACCCCATCCTGGCATCCGGTCTCAATCCTGCGATATTGGGGAAGACTCTAAGGTGTAAGCTGGGTCGTCTTCTGAAAAGCTCCTAACGGTCGTTCATTCCTGTTGATGAAAGATTGAGCAAACGAAAACCTGGCTTGGTTAGCTTCTAGCTCCTGTGCAAGGCTAGAGGTGTAGGCATGTCGGCAGGCCTCGATGAGAACAAAACATCACACAATGGTCTGTTAAGGCCTGAAATAAACACTCAGCATTGCCATTATATGTCATCATTGTCTTGTTCACAAGTAGTGTCAATTTCCGCTCTACCTCATCGTAGAACTGCAGAATGCTCTTGCCACCTTGGCGCAACGTCGACATCTCTTGTTCAATCATATGGACAGGTCGTTTATCAGAATATGTAAAATCTAACCTGGCGATAATCGCCTTAAAATTCAAAACTGTGTTAAAGGATGCAAGGACAGTGTCGGCTGTTCCAGTTACCTTGTTCCTGATAATAGCGGCGTTCCTCCATGAAACGTATCGTGATTTAGTCCCGTTGAATTCGGGAAGTGATTTTATTACATCGAGGGATTCCTCACACTGAGCGTTTCCTGTGATTGTCACAGGCGCGTATTCTATAACTCTAGTAGGGGTTTCTAGGGCTGCAAGTCTGTTTGTCAATCTGTCAATGGTACCTTGGAAGTCCCTCTTAGTTTGTTCTGTGGCAGTCCTTATGGCTACTGCCATTAAACTTTGCAACGTTTGTGCGTCCATAGTTAAGTAATAATTATTCACACACAAGTAAACACTAATAAAAAAGAAAAAAATAGAAAATTTGGCGCAACTATAAAGAATTGAAAAAATGTTGGTTATGCTCCTGACAAGGACTTCACAGGACAGTAATGGCGTCGTCTCTTTATTAAGACAATGTCAAATGGGCACAATTTCATTCACCAACACTTTCAATTAAATTATTTAATTAATCCAACGTAAAAATTGAAAAAATTTAACAATATGATTCACTGTCACTTTTTATTTATATAAAGGCGTGAACATTTTAAAAATATTACAAAAAACTAGTATCTGCCAAGCACTTTACTTACATGCTGGAAATCTGCATCTTATATGGTATAACTATAATTATTTTTCGGTCCCTCGCGGGCTACACCTCGGCGGGGTGTGCAAAGCCTTTTTGAAAATTCGTCAATTCTATTTAACGCGGTCTTACGTCTCGGCGTGACGTGCAAAGCCTTTTTGAAAAGGTGTAAACTTTTTTATTAACTTTAAATAATAGATTTATTATTATGCGTTAGATTTTTTATTTACTTTATTATAGATTTAAATTAAAGATTTATGTATTTGAGTTGACTACTTTGGCTGCACTTGCGCTACCGTAATTTTTCACTACCCGGTTTTTTCGTGGGGATCGAACCCTCGGCCACGTTACTCACGTATCTTCTTATGAAGACTTTTCTGCGTAACTTATTATCCTTTTATAAGGACTTTTTTCGCGCTAACTCGTTATCCTTTTATGAGGACTTTTTTAGATTAACACGTTATCCTTTTATTAGGATTTTTTACCGCGTGGCCCCACGTTGGGCGTCAGTTAAACAAATTGGTTTTGTTTTCAAATTATTATATTTTATTCCTCCTACTTTGTAGGAGAAGCCGGTGTGATCAACAGTTAAATTCGCTTGTCCGCCAAAGAGTAATATTTTGTGGTTGGGGCTAATGGGGCTAATGAGGCTAACCAAAATTATCTAAAACTATTACATGTTTTTTCTAATTGCTATTGTAGGACAACATAGCTTACTACTACCCTATTCTCTTACTCTAGTTGTCATGCCGGTACAGTTGCTGCTACCGCCGCAGCTGGTATGTTGCTATCTCATGTGAACTATTGGTTGCTTTGTTATTGTTATTGTCATGCTCCAAACAGCAGACTTGCCGTCAGCATTTTTTGTGGGAAAATATGTTTAAGCAGCTGCCTTGCCGTTGATGCAGCAGGTGCGCTTCTCGTTACATGTTGATACTTGAAATTTAGCTGGAATGAAGAGCGTCAATTTTGCGTGGGATTGCTAGCTCAATCAGATTAGCACGTAGTTGGTGTTAACTTGTACGCCCGAAAATAGTCTTCTAGCGATGCTATCGCTTCTTTTGAAGCCGTTGTTCTTGCTGAATATAGCCGAACAAACTTTGTACAAGCATCCATTATTAGTGACACGTTTGTTTGTTTATATTTTGTACTACTTCTGTGGATCTGCCCAAAGTGATCAACATGCACCATTTCGAATGGTTTATGGGTTTTAGGGATCAATTTAAGGATCCCTCTTTTCTACCATGTTTCGAGAACGCTATGGATTTTAAGCAATTTTCTACATGAGTAATTGCCTTCAATTTCTTCAAAAGGCCACAATGTGGCTTCCCTATTGTAGAAAAATCTCTTACAAACCTGCGGAAATATGAATTAAGGCCTAAGAAACTATGAACTTCTTGTACTTGGGTCGATGTTACAAAATCTTCTACCGCCTCCAATTCTTCTTTGTCCTCTTTAATACTGTCACCCGTGATCAAATATCCCAGATAAGAAATTCCTGATTGAAGAAACTCGCACTTATCCAACCTCAGCTCTAATTTATTCTGAGCTAAACATTGGGCAACTTGTCGTAATATGTGTTCGCCTTAACTCACCGTTTCGGTCATAATTATCATCATCATCACCAATTTTTGAAAACTCGCTGGTGCGTTTCTAAGCCCAAATGGCATTCGAAGGAACTCAAATTGTCCTAAAGGCGCTGTAAAAGCGGTATATTTTGTCGATTGCTTATCAACGGAAAGATGGAAAGTCCATTTTTTAAATATAGTTTTGTAAACCACATCTTATTTACCAATCTATCAATTAGTCGTCCATCAGTACTATTGGCGAAACAAATTCAAAACTCCTAGGGCGTATGTATATAACTCCCTTTCGCTAAGTACTCATCTACAACTTTTTGTAACATTTCTTGAAGGTACTTTTTGTACTCAAAACTAATTTTATCTCCACCCTTACAGTCGATTTCATTTACATCGTGCACTTCTATTGCTAGGATTTCGTTTGGCTTTATTCGCCTTCAATTAATACATCTTTTTTAAGAACTCGAATACAACATATCACTTCTTAAAAAAAAATTATTCTGAGTTATTTAATCCATAGTAATTATTTGCTACATTTTCTAACCGGACTCTTCCTGGTATAAGGACTTCTCTAACTAGGCTTAGAGGGCTGCCAGAGTCAATCAAACATTCTTCAAACATAATAATATTAGGTCGATATATAGGTTAGGTTAGGTTACTGTGGTAGTTCCCGCAAAGGGAACTCACTTAGACATAGTAGGAGTCCATTGCGATACCACCTGATTTATGAACGGTAACGTGAATCGGAAAGTCAGGAAAGATTAACCTGAGAAACGTTGCGTGCCCCGAATGAAGTCACGCATATTACCAATCTCCACCCCAGAAAGCTCCTCTGGAGTCCTAAAGAAGTACGAGCCTAGGTACTTGAACCTCAGCCTCGCAAAGGCAGGGCAGCTGAGCAGAAAATGACAAGATGAATCCACCTCATTCTCATACAGCTGCGGCAGAAAGGGTCATAGACTATCTTAAGCCTAACCACATGAATAGCCAACGGACAATGCCCAGTCAAAACACCTACGAGGGTCGAGAGTTGCCGCTTAGTAAGCGACCTCAGTTCCTTTGAGCGCCCACGATACACTCTCGGCCAAAGGGTCCTTGGAATTTTGCATGTCGTGACATTTTGCCAGCGCTCACCGAGAAGACAAAGGTCCCATCTGCCCAAGAGAAGTCCGAAGGCAACCAAAGGAGCCCCCACCCTCTCCCTGCATGGAGTAATAGCTTCCAGGGTACCCTGCCAAGCGAGCTCATCAGCCATGCAGGTGCAATGCCGCTATGGCCCGAGACACAAATTAGGCTAACGTCGAGATACTCTGAGACGGCTGCGAGAGAAGCCATGCACTCCCTGACAAGTTTTGATCTCACAATTAGCGATCCTAAGGCCTTAATAGCGGCCTGACTATCCGAGTAAATGTTAGCCCGTCTAGAGGGCATTACATTGGTAAGTAGCCAATCGGCTGCCTCCTTAATTGCGGCCACCTCTGCTTGGAATACACTGCAATAGTCCGGAAGTCTAAGTTTACGGCTGAGGGAAAGCTCCTCTCAGAAGACCCCTTCACCAACCTTACCATCCAGCTTCGAGCCATCCGTGGAAAAGTTCACCGTCCTTTCGCCCCACAAGCCACCCTCCTTCCACTCCTCCCTACGCGGCATGTGAGTGGAGAAGGAGCAACCCTGAGCTGGAGCAGGCAGACAGCAATCTGTTTCCAGAGGGACAAAGTTGAAGTTGGCAAGAATCCTAGAATGCCCAAAGGCCGAGCTGTATCTGAATCCATTGCACTCTAGCCGGGCTGCGGCATGGGCTGCTGCAACCCTGCCTGCAATGTCCACAGGTAGCCCGTTAAGCATAACATTGAGAGCGAGACTGGGTGTGGTCCTAATTTATCGCGAGCCCGCACCCTGCAGATCATTTCACGATTAAATTAAGGAACCCCTGCATGATACCAAAAAGGGTGCTCAAAAACGTACCCCTGACAACGAGAGCACCATCGTCAGCATAGGCAATAACCGTGCAGCCTTCCCTTTCCACCTCCTTCAGGACGCCATTGATAGCAACGACCCAAAGGAGTGGTGAGAGAACCACCCTGTGGAGTGCCTCTACTCACCCTTCGCTGGATGGAAGCGCTGCCCCATTCCGCCACGACAGTTCTGTCCCAGAGTAGATGATTGACGAGCCTTACCAGACCCGGCTCAACCCCAAGCTCCGCCAGGGATCGGACTATTGCCTGTGACTGAATGTTATTAAAGGCACTTTCTATATCCAGAAAGGCACCAACTGCAAAGTCCATGCTTTCAAGAGACTCCTCAATGACTTTAACAACAGTGTGCTGGACCGTTTCGACAGATCTGCCCTTCGAGTAGGCATGCTGAGCATGCGACAGCCGCTCACACGGTATCTCCTCCCTTATATGAAGATCAACCAGCCTCTCCAGGGTCTTCAAAAGAAAAATAGAGAGGCTGATAGGCCTAAAGTCCTTTGGGGATACATGAGAGCTCTTGCCTGCCTTGGGAATAAACGTAATCCTAACATTTCTCCAAAGTCTGGGAAAATAGCACCTACTTATGCAGCTTGCGTAAATAGGCGCCATCCACCGACACGACACTCGTTCGGACTTCTGCAACTGAGCGGGAATGATACCATCAGGTCCCGGCGACTTGAACGCTTTGAAGGAGCGTATCGCCCAGAGCAGGCGACGCTCTTCCAATAGGTCACAAGGAGGGACAAAGATGGCACCTGGTTCCTCGCCTGTGGTCTCCTCACAGGGGTCCGATTTGCTGGGAAAATGGGAATCGAGGAGAAGTTTGAACGACTCCTCACTATTCATCGCCCAATTTCCACGTCGTCCCTGAGACATCCCAAGGAGACGAGTGCCCTCGCGAGTACCCGCCTAAACCTAGAGGACTCGTGGCAGCCTTCAACGTTCTCGCAGAAACTCCTCCACGAGTCTCGCTTAGCTTTCCTTATTTCCGACTTATATATTCCCAATCCGATCCTATAGACTTCCCAATCCGAGGGTTTTATTCTCTTCCTCGCCTGGCTATGAAGTCTTCTACTCGAAGCCCTGAGCTTTGAAATTTCCAAAGTCCACTTAGATTTGCCCGAAGGCCTCCTCAGCGGACACGAAATATTTATCGCTTTATTACAAGCTACGGGAAATTTTTCCACTAAGCTGCCGATCGAACTTTCCGAAAGGAGTAAATTTCCCTGAGGTTCCGCAGGAAGAAACTCCTGCAGCTTCTTATAGTTTGGACCCAATCTGTGTTCCTCAGAGCCCTAAAGGGACGATTTTCAGGACGCGCATCACCCAAGGAGAATTGAATATACCTACAATCAGAGAAAGAGTGATCGTTTAGAACTCTCCAGTTCGAGATACGGGATAACAATGCAGACCAGGGTAAGGTCCAAGACCTCCCCCTTTACCGAAGTTACAACCATAGGGTCACTCCCCCTATTATAAATAGACAAGATTCGCTAAGAATAAAATCAAAGAGAGACTCACCTCTAGCGTTGATATCCGAGCTACCCCAGCAGGAGTGCCTCGAATTGGCATCGTAGCCCACAACGACGCCGGCTTTCCTGCACCTCGCTTCCGCCAGAGTATTCCTCAGCAGCACTGGAGGTGGTTCCACCTCATCATCGTGAGCCATATACGCGCACATCAGCCAAAGTTCTCCGGCCCTGCCCTCGAGTCTCACTGTTACTACGTCTCCATTGCTGAAATTAGGCACAAAATAAGTACTTATTTCACGCCTGACGAGCATACAAGCTCTAGGTTTTCCTGCGTCACTGGACACCAGAAGCTGGTACTTCTTCGTCCCGATGCCAGAAATACCGTTACTGCTCAGCCACGGTTTCTGGATCAGGACTGTATCTGCCCCACCTTGCTCAAGGTGGAGCATCAAATTGGCGGACGCGGCTTTATAGTGCTGGAGATTGATCTGCAGAATCCTCAGTAATCTCCTCCAGCCCCCCCGCGGGAGCGTCCTCGCTTACCGAGCCAAGTAGTCTCTCCTCCTCCGCTCCATCGAACAGCCTGTTTAAGCTGAGGATGGACCCCGCGACCGAGAAGACTCCCCCAGCGCTCTCGGCGTCCGACCTGACGGAGTCTACCTCCATGCTCATGAAGGCCTCCATAACTTCCACCGCTTCCTCCGCATCAGGTCCGCAGACCTCCGGCACAAACTCCGGTTCAACCAGAAGGGGGGCGTCACTACCTCTGGCATCGGATTGGTAGATTTTAAGGGCTACATTTTCGAAGCCATAGGATATGACCCCCTGCTGCTCAGCGAGAGAGCCGAGGGACTCCGCGTTGAGCAGAATCAGCGCTTGCCGATATGGTTCCTTGGACCCCTTAAACCGAACGACCTTCCAATTGTGCGCCGGAAGGTTCGGGTTGCAATAACGGAGGATTTCCTCGATGTCTCCCGGTGCGGAGGTCTCCGCAGGGAGCCAGACATGAGCCCTCGGACGCAAAAGCAAATCCTTTTTATCCACGGCCTCGAGCCTGGCACCCTTCCAAACCTCCCCCACCAAGGAAACCGCCGCTTTATAAAGCGTGGCCGACCGCTCGTCAGCGGACGAGATTCTCTTGAAGAGGTCAGAGTGCCAACCCGCACTCTCGCAATGAGGAGGTGGGCCAGGATTATCCCTGATCACCTTCATAAAGACGGCAGAGATTGCTGCCGCCGCACGCCTCCAATCCATCCTAGAGATGACACGGTCCTCCTTACTGCGGTCCACGGCACCCAGGATAATGGAGCCCGCCTGCTTCGCGACTTCGCTGACCGTTTTAGGCGCTACCCCAGTCCCGGGCCGTTTGACTGAAGAGGTCTCCCTCTCCTGAGACTGCTGTCTCTTTGAGGCTGAGCTCTTCGAGGGCGCACTCGCGCTCTCCCTCAGCACCCCCTTGGCCCACTCGAGCGACCTAGCATATTTCTCAGATAACTGAGAGCCCGCCTGGCCGCCATAGGGCTCCAGAATCTTGGAGGCCATGCGACGATCGGAGTGGGTCCTCCTCCTCGTGCCCATCCGCCGCTTCGATCCCTCGGCGGGCGGATTTTGGGTCTCCTTCGGCTGTACCGGTACGCTGCAAAGGCCTATTGCTGGTACTGGAAATATCGTCCAGTCTCCCCCCTCCTGAGGCCGCGAGCGATAGCAACTTACACAATTTTTGCTGCTTGTTTTCTTCTTGTACCCTTGGCAATTAGAAGC
Organism: Anomoia purmunda; assembly: GCA_951828415.1. Taxonomy (NCBI): domain Eukaryota; kingdom Metazoa; phylum Arthropoda; class Insecta; order Diptera; family Tephritidae; genus Anomoia; species Anomoia purmunda. The sequence continues at coordinate 24,370,292 of OX639998.1, read as the reverse complement.
GTTTCCTGCACGCGAAACTTGGTCTGAACTCGCGTTTAGGCTTCTTGCATTCTTTGGCAATGTGTCCGTTGCTGTTGCAATTGTATTGCTATGTTTACTAGCTCGTATGCCTGTCTTTGACCTTTTCGAAATGCTTTCAGGAGATCGCTGGATGTAGAAAAGTTCAGCAACTTTGCTTGAATTTGAAGATATAGCGTGTGCGCTCTTCATTCGGTGTATCCCGGGTTTGAATCCTGGCCGAAACCTCCGAGTGCACTTCTGCCATGAAAAAACTTCTCATAAAAACACATTAGCCGTTCGGAGTCGGCGTGAAACTGTAGGTGCCTCAATTTGTGTTACAACGTCAAGACGCAAACCACAAATTGTAGCAGAAGTTTGGCCAAAACCGCTTAAGCGGTTATAGCGCCAATTAAGTTAGTAGTCGACTTACAGTCGAAATGCATAGCTTAAGAACTAATTACATTACTTATGGTCTCACATCAGTTAAAACCTATTACACTATTGCTTAAAACTATTTGCACATGGCTACCTCTAAGTGCCTTGGCACCATTTTAAAAAGAGGTTTGTTTCACTTTATCGGAACGGGGCGATGAAGACGTCAAGAAACAGAAGGAAAGTTAGAAGTAAATGTTAATAATGCAAGTGAATAAATCGCTCTTCAGACAAATATGAATGAGAAACTTAACCATGAAATTAAAACTATCGCTGGTACTCAAAACCGTCATTTCAGAGAACTGTTTCAAAATATTAATGACCTTAACACAGAGTTCAACAAGTTATCAAAAGAAAAATATTAAAACTAACATCATCAGAATCAAAGAAATCCTAATGACAAGCCAACAAAAACACAGGTGGTGATAGTTTAAACTTGAATATAACTTTTGAAAAATTAAGTAAGATCAAAATTGTAATTGTCAGTCATAACGAAAATAAACTCGGCAAAACATGCTGAGTAATGGATGGATATGCATTAGAACTAGTCAGGGTTGTTATTGAAGCCTACTGTGTTGGAGGTCGCCTACTCTAGACTATCCAGAAATGGATTTCCTAAGGATGTTAGACGAATGAGGTCTATAGCCGGATATTGGCATAGGAAACGCTTGACCCTTTCCTTCAGTATTTGGAAAAGGCAAGTTCGAACCATATTAAATAATAAAGCATAGATTAATAAACAAAGTAAAAAAATGATCAGTCCGATTCTAAATATTCTCGCGGAATTCTTTCTAGAGAGGAGGAAGCTGCGCGATAAAACCAACCCGCTTGAGTTGCCGGCAACACTGTAAATACCAAGAGCTTTTTTATTAATTAGTGCAATCTAATATTGTTTGTTTTCACAGATTTAGAAAGTATTATAGGGTAAATAAACCCGCTTTTCGCTACTTGTTAGGAGTCCTTACAACACACACTCGGCAAAATAAAAAGCAATTTGCTGTTTCCCTGCTCGTAAAGCTTACTGCATCTTTGCGGTTCTTCGCCGAAGGTGGATATCAGACGGGAATTGGAAAGGACGTCGACGTTTCTTTGGCTCAACCTACCTTCAGTAAAGTTCTCGAAGAAGTAACTGAGGCTTTTGAAACGAATTTATGTCCAAGGGTGATAAGTGCCTCTATGAACAATGAAGAAAGAAGACGAATCTCAAGAGCAATATACATACGTGAAACATGGTATTCCCAGCGTCATAGACTGTCTTGATGGAACGCAATGTCACAATAGGAAGGGGTACTATAGCTTAAATGTGATGCTGGTATGTCAGAAATGAGTAAATGTAGTTAAATGCAAATTATTAACATATTATATATATAAAGGAAAATATTGTTATATAATAAGGTAAATGGTTATATACGTACATATGTATTTGCAGATGTGTGACCAAGACCCAAAAATCAGGTATGTTGATGCCAGTTATCCTGGAGCTTCTCATGATTCCTTTATATGGAAGACCAGCGAATTGAGATCCTACTTTGAAACGCAATATTTGCAAGGCGAAAGAAGCTTCTGGCTACTAGGTAAAATGTAACTATTTTATTGAAAGTGAATGTGTGATGTGATACAATTTTTTTTATACATTTAGGAGACCCAGGATACCCTTTAGAATCTTGGCTTTTAACACCACATCGTTGTCTGCATGAGGCTAACAAGAATCTCCAGTTGTTGTTTATTCGTGCTCTTTGACCTATAAAATAATAAAAAATTAAAAATTTTTTTTACTTTTTGTATATAAATTTCATTGAAAATTTAATAAACTTACATTTTGCTCTGCGTTCTCTTCAAAATAATTGGCAGAAAAATTCCTTTAATATGGCAGCGCAATTCCCCTTTTGCTTGCATTCGTAATACCTACTTATTCCCAAACAGGAAATTTCCTACTTTCGAACTTCATTCAGAATAAAAGGAATGGGAGAAAGGGAAAATTTCGTAAGGAATTCTGTTCAGAATAAGAGGAAAGGGAAAAGGGAAAAATCTCCCAAGGAGTTTGTATTCAGAATCGGGTTGAATATAAATTGAAGTGTAATAAAATTTAATAAAATTAATTGTGATTTAAACATAACTAAAACTTCAAAACTTACCGAATGAATGCTAAACTACAAGTCTAAAATAATTAGCCTCACTAGATAACATTACATAATACATACGCATAGGGATGTATGTACATGTACATGAAATCACCAATACTCCTAAATAACAGTTGACCCGAAAAATTATTTTGGTTTCACTCGTTGGCACTTATGCTAAGTAACAAGATTTCCCATCCCTTCAAAAATTGTATAACAATTTGTTATACCTTTATTTTATATGATTGATAAGATTTTTCTTTATAATGAGGAGCCATAAGCCAAAGATATAAGAATTACTTGAGAAACAGAGAAAATTGAATCTTATGACTTATGACAACACGGCGAATTAAGATAAAATAAGGGTTTTTTCATACAACTTGCATCTCTTACAAATTTACTGTATTTCATTATAAACTTTAAATAAGCCTTAAGAAAGGCTCACATTATTTGGTGGGACTGTGTGGTATGCATATGTGTTTGCCTGTATGGTCGCTACTGAGATTTACATTTTGTGGTGAAAAATATCTCTCGTTTGGTTAGATTTACTAACGTGATTTATTTCTGATGGTCTCTTTTCAACTGCTGAGCAAATGAATTTTGGTGGTTCTAAACACTCGTTTAATAATATGTAAACTACATTTTTTTTGTTTTGCTTGTGAATGGGAATGCTTTTTTCACATGGAATTGTCGATAGGGCTGAATACTTACTCATATTAAATAAAAACCAAGAAAAAAAATAAATTTGTGTATTCGAAATAATGTTTTAATATTTTCCAAGAAATTAAATAAATATATGGTTCATCTACAATATTTTAATTTTTCAAAAGGTGAGTGCAGAAAACTAACACTAACGACGTTCATTTCAACATGTGCATTTATAAAAATATTTAAATATAGCTTCATCTACTGTATACATCAATTAAGATCGATCTCCGCAAAACTGGAAAATATTACGCATTTCTCTCTTTAAATTTGAACGAAATTGCCAAAGATGAAGTAAAATATCGAACACGTTAATTGTTAAATTTCCGTTGAATAAGAGATGGGCGTGTTTCTTGTCTGGTTTCTTTAAGTTTCGAAATCATGTTTACAGACCTGTAGTGCGATTCACTAACTTTAAACCAATTTTTGACGGCAATATTTTTCGTTTGTACTAACGATTATGCGATTCACTAACTTATTCTTAACGACACTTAACAGCTGTCTCGTTGTATTTATTCAAAGTAATAAACAGTGGCACCTCTTTCAAACTAAACGTCAAAATAAGCGAAAAGCACAAAGAAGAATAGAGAAAAAACAAAGGAATGTTTGCTGCCAATTATCGCGTTTTTTATATCTATTTCATTAAAGTGAAATAAGATACTAGTTTATTTCAAAATACAAACGTTTATAATTCTTTTTATATATTGCAATGTTCCATTGTAGTAGAATTTCGGACTCTCCTCTGAGTGATTTGGTAGAACAGTCAAAAACTCGACTCCAAGGAATATCCGGAATCACCTGCAAATATGCCACGGTTTTGGTTTCAAAATTCGCGTTGTGCTCTGGCGTATTTAGGATTTACATATATGTATTAAATTTGTTTAAATTAAAATCATTTATCTATGTATATATTAAAACTAAACTGTATATCTGTTTTTGTACTTGGATCCTTGATAAAAGCTTGCTTTTACCATGTGCACATTATTTGAATGGTAGATATGGTGGTTGACATAAGCCTTCTTATGACTCTTTGGTATGCAATCGACGGCCCCAATAATGCATCCCACAAAGGGAGACGACGCTGAAGCAAACATTTCTTCAGCAGCTTGGCGTTCCACTTGGGTCATAAAAAATTCCATTTTCTGGTGAAACAATGAATCATTTATTGTATCCGTTACCCGATGAATGCCAGCTTACTGACTGGCTCATGGATATTCCCCATTGCTCACCTACGGGTCGTTGATAGCAACCGCGAAGAATCTCAAAGCCGCTAGAACCTACCAATATAAAAGTAAAATTTAAAATTGCTTACAGGCTTGAAGATTACACGAGCTACTTGTTTCTCAGTCGATTTTGCCTCTTATTTGGTTGTCAAGTTGAGATATTAGGTATTCAGCCAAGTCTGAAGTTAACCGATACAGCTTCTGAAATGTTGTTGCATTAAAATGAAAGGGATTGTCCACATCCCGGAGTAAACGTCGATCTACGATTGGAGCGCATACTTCTTCGTCACCTCGTAATAAATCATATGCCAAATATTCAAACGACATTATGTAATGTTCCTTTTTTATATTAAGAAAGCAAATTACCCAATTTAAGTTTATCTTTTATTTAAGTTGAAATCGCGATTTTTTCTTTTCTCGATTGAGTTAACAACATCATTGAATTTCTCACAATTCCGCATAAGTTTAATTTTTTTACAGCGTGAAGAAAACATTGAAAATTGCAATTGTTTAAAATAAATTATTGCAAAATCAATTATTTTTAACAATTTAATGTTTGTTTTCAATGAGAAAAATAGTGCAAACACTTTTGAATAAGCTCTGAAAGTTTCATCTCATTATCTTTTTTAGTTTATGAGATTTTAATTTTTTAATTTGAACGTGCACAAAACTTTGATTGTTAATAACTTTAACAATAACTCGAATTTTTGCAAAATATTAATGCGACGATGTAAGCGTAACATTCACTTCTTAATAAAAGAATTGTTTCTGGAATCCAAAATTTTGTGAAATTTTCGGGGATCACTTGACGTGGCTTTACTCTATTGTAGATCTACAGAGATCTACATTAGATCTCTGCAAATCTACATGAATTTCGTGTAGATCTTCGTAAGACTATGTAGATCACATATATCTACGAAGATTCGTAGAATACCTATGTAGATTCAGTAATAATAATCTTTCAGGAACTACAAATTACCTGCAGATCAACGTAGATCTTGTATTAATCTTTATGAATCACGAGTAGTTTTATGTAAACCTGAAGAGATCTCGTTTATATCTAAATAGATCTTGAACATTTTTCATGTAGATCGTTTTTTTTCACCTGGTAAGTTAAAACATGGGTCTTAATTTTTTCAAAATTCACCTGAAAATTTCGATTTTTAATAGGCTCCAGATGCAGTTGTAGAATCTTTCCCGGTTGTTGAATTCAATTCAAAGGCACGGATTTCTGCTGGTTGCAGGTGTAAATATTTTGGACAAATTCTTGTTGTTCGACCCATCTCGTTTCACAGAACCTTTTCAATTTCTTTATTCTATCTTGTTTTAGCTTTTCGTCCCCATCGATAGCATCCTGTAGAGCGTTTTGGCGTTTTGGATAAGCAAAGAACGTGTGAATACTTTTGAGAGTTCCCAGACAATTTTTGATCACAATTATATTGCAAGCAGCGCAGACAGCTAAATTGTAGGCATGTGCAGCACAATGTGAGTAAATAGCAAGTTCATATACAGCACTGATATACGCTTGTGCTCCGTGAAATTCTCACCTAACAGATTTTGCTCCATCATAACCTTGCCCGAAAAAAAATTCACAATCAAGTCCTGATGATTTCAAAAAATCTAGAAAAACAGTCGCAATGCCTTTTCCAGTGCAATCTTTGATCGGAAGAAAACAAATGAAATCTTCGCGTATAATATACTTTCCATCTTGTCTGTCTGAATATCTGATGCAAATTGAAGCTTGTTCAATTCCTCCAAGGTCAGGCGCTTCATATCCTAGTAAAGAAAAGCCCTGTGACCGATTTATCAGATCAATTTTTTCATTGTAGATAATATTTTGGCAAATAGGTATCAGCTCATTTTGGATGCGATTGCTTATATACAATTCAAAAATTCAGAGGACGATCATCTGAGCTTGAATATACTAAAAGTCAGAAAATATTTTTTTAATTCAGAGGATTATTCTCAAATTCGTAATAAATGCTCCCTTTGCCAGCCACGCAATAGCAGTTCGATAACAATATTTCGATTTGAAAGCAATATTTACGTCCGGAAACATGCTATTCCTCTAAAGAGCATCATGCTTCATACCAACAACGTTTGGCGGCACGAAACCGCCAAAACCCCCCGTGCGCACGGGCCTGGAATGTGTTAATGTAAAGCCGGTTAGCACTTCGGTTATTTTTTCATATCTGTGTAAAATTATTTCTTTAGCCTCTATTTTTTTCAGCGAATTGCAGTAATTTAGCACTATTTAGATGCAAAAAGCTTTTCCGAATTGCTTGTTTTAAAGTCACAGCATTAAGTTATATAATAAAGTTGACCTCTTATGTTTATTAATTTCCTAGCAGACATAAATTATAAATAAAAGCTTCAAACTTTTCAGAAAGTGTATAAAATTTCGACACATTTAAAAAATGGTTATTAAAATTTTTAACTTTTTAATTCGGACTTTTTTAGTCCATTCGACACGTGTAAAGCTAATAGCAATAATTTGGCGCTTACTCTATAATTTGTTCTTTGGCGGTACTTCTCCTACAAAGTGGTGTACGTCTTGATGTTGTAACACAATTTGGTTGGCCTACAGTTTTACGCCAGCTCCAAATGGCAAATGATATTTGTAATATGGCTTTATGGCAGGAACACACTCTGAGGTTTGCCATTGACTGCCGAGGGGTGGCTGCTATTGGAAGAAACTATTTCGACAATTTTTGATGTTACTTGCCCTGAGCGAGATTCGTACACGAGATCCACTCAATGAAGCGCGCACTCGTTACACACTCGGCTACAACTACCGCATACCTACCAGCGGAGGAGTTCCGCCACAAACACCGTTACACGAGATTTTTATATATACGGTTATGGATTTACTAGCTATAGGGTTAGCTATGTATTTTTGTAGTCTAACTTTCCTCAAATAATTAACAAATTTTTAGATAAGTAATCCAAATTGCAGAAAATGTTAGCAACTAATTCCTTTAAGTTGGAGTCTGTGTTGCACTGCTGCAACAGAGGGGAAGTGGATAGTGCTAGCTTCCGACTGTACTGACATGAACTGGACCGAACAGTAGACATACGGATCCCAGGCTTAGGAGGCGGTGGACAAATATTAGAAGTCACGTAGATAAGTAGAGGCTGACGGCTGAATCCTCCATTAACGAATGCAGGTTTGTCGATAATGCAAAATATCCCATCGGTAGAGACACCTTTTGTTATCGCATTCTTAAGCCTGCCCCAGGCGGCAAACTAACAGTTGCCGTTTGTTTTTTTTCCCGACTTACACTTATAAACGACTTTCAAAAAATGGAAATGAAGAAAAAGTTAACACATTTTTGTGCATAAAAGGGTTGGCAGTTTAACAAAAGGGATGATTACTCGATGGAAGGGACATTTAATTAGTAGTATGGGATAAGGATTCTTAACGAAGGATGGAATTGTCATGAAATGCCGATTTATATGGTTTAATTTTTTATATACGAAAATTATCATTTTTACCACTTATCATTATCATTTTTACCACTTCTATTAGGCTGGTCGAATGGTCAACTGCACCTCCATGGCTCGACGTACATAGGTAGCTCACCGATAGGGGATTGGGTCATAACACCTTAAGCGCAATGTGAAACACCTTATTATGATATTATGCCGTTATAGTATGTACATATCTCGCTCATACTAATTTTATTAGTGTGAATGCTTGTATGTTTGGATGTTTGTCGGACAATCACGTTCTAGCTAGATTTCTATGAAATTTAGTACACAGGTATACCATGACTTGGAATAATTATATTTTGTCTCGCCATGAGGCGGATGAATCGAGATATTTATTCATAAAATCTGTATTTACCGTCTGATTTTGATGAATTCAAAAGCGTCTACTGCAGGTGTGATGGGAAATAATTTTACCAATAATAGATCTGCTTGATGCCGCTAGAGTTGAGTTATTCAAATCTGCACATATGGTTAGATTTTAATGATATTATAAAGGTATGTTGCAGGGACGATTATTAATACTAATACAAAAAATTAATTAAAAGTTTTTGGACAGTGTCGGAGAACCTTTAGTAAGATTGGGGTCTGAGACCAGCTGGGGTACTTTGGGTATACACAGCCCTAATCAGACCAACAATCACGTATTCTGCTGCAGTTTGGTGGTCTAGAGTCATGGTTAAATCCACTGTTTCTGCGTTAAACAGGCTTCAGAGTTGTGTGTGTATATTCATTACGGGCGACATGAGCACGACATCAGGAGCGGATCTGCAGGCATCATTGGACTTGTTCGCCCTTGGACTTAACGATCCAAGAGGAGACTATGAATACTATGTGTTGACTACATTCATTTGGATTGTGGTACGGTGATGAGAACTTCGGTCACAGAAAGTTGATTGGAAGGTTGCCAGATTAATGCCCCTTATTTTTGGCCCCAAACGACGGATAGATACCGATAGTGTTTTTTGGCTCCAAAAATGATAATTGGACTGGAGGTGGTTGATACCTGGGCGGTAATTTCAGATGCTTTTCTGCCTTAGGTAAAATGGCAAAAGTTTACCAATCGGATATATTTGCTGCAGTTAAGATAGCGGACTGGATAATTGGTGAAAGGCGGCGTGGATACCAAAACAGAGTCTGCAGTGGCCACCAGCTGCTCTAAAGGCCATGGAGACTGCTCGGATTTCTTTAAAAATTGTCCAGGGAACTAAGCCGAGCCTGATCTCTGTTGGAAAATGGAATAAGCTTTAAGTCGTGTGGGTGCCGGGACACAGCAGTGATCAAGGTGAAGAATGGACTAATTTCGGATCATTCGCAGACCCCATTGGACCGCAGCGATTTATAAGGCCAATCATAGCAAAGACGGTTAGGTGCATCCCTGACATCCCTGTCATGCGTAAGATGCATGAGAACCGTTGGTGAGCCACCTTCACCTTCAAATCGGTCTATTGGTTGGTGGTGAAATTACTTCCTACACAGAGAAGGAAGGAGTTGCGAGCCATGGATGGGTTGATTACAGTTCACAATCCACGGGACAAAACATGGTCACCATAAGCATTATCGATGACCCGATGTACACATTTTGCCTGGAGGATTAGGATAGCACAGAGTATTTTCTGTGTATCACTTTGCATTTGCTAGGCTTAGATAGATTGTAGAGATGTATTGGGAATGGAAAACGTCCATTTTCTATCCCCGGCAAAGTTCTCACATTTTACAATAGTCTGGAAGGTTTGTCGAAGATGAATGAAGTCCCACTTTTGAAGTCCCTTATTTGCTTCATCTTTTCCTGGGCTTAAATGCAATGGACAACTATGCCTGACTTTTTGGAAACCCGACTGCGGATGTCCGGCTTACCCGAAATCCATTCCATTCCAGTCCAAGTTCATATCATATCCATAAGTCGGCCTCATATTCACAATTTTTATTAAATCACCAAGTTCATTCTTTGACAAAACCAACCAGCCTGAGTTTCAAACATTGAAGAAAATTAAATAAAAATGCATAAAGCTTTCATCAAAATTTAAATTCTCTAAATTTGTAGACACTATAAACATAAACTTATTACACGTGGCAGGTACACATCTGGCGAGTGAGGTTCAGCTTCACCTTAAAAACCGCTGCGAGTGTTGAACTATTTTGTTGATGTCGCCATCTGTTTAAATTTTCTCCGTTTGGAAGTTCAGAAGAGCAGCAAAGAGAGAAGTGAATATATCAAGGCACTTGCCTAAGCAGGAGTTCAACAAAACACGGTTATACTCGTATTCTACAGCAGCATCCAAGACGACTAACCTTCACGTGAACACCTCTCTTGAATACCATCCTTCTGTCTATTGTAGAACTTGTTGTACTTGCTGTCGTTTTTTTCTTTCTTCAAAGACATATAATCTGTGACGAACCTTTGCAAGGCAAAACCGTCATCGCATTCTAAAGTATGTATGTAGTTGCAGGTTATCATTATACCGACACTACAATGCCGTACACAGTCCACAAAATACGCGTTTTGGTGGCAGTTGTTTGTGTGTGTGAGTTCAAGTGCTTCCACAGAACGGTAGCGTTAGCATCTTTTCTTTTCTACGAGGTGAAATCTCCTTATCAGCCTTGTCCGAGTCCTTTTCTTCTTGGTGTTGATCTCTAACTGTTGTAGAACTGTCAACCGCCTTAACACCACAGGCTTATAAAGCATCGGTTTGTGCCAGTAGGGACAATTGATTACGTCGCACATCTTTTTCTTACGAGAATCATGCCTTTTCAGACATATGCGACTCAGCTTCAATCTGGGGTATTCAGATTTCTCTCGCATCGCTGATTCATTTCTAGCTTCCATCTCCTCTGTATAGAGGCTCACTCGATGAACTTTCCGGTCTCAGGGTTGGCAATAACAGTAGTCGATCCGGCGCCACTGCCTGCGTCTGCCAAATCAAGGAGTTACTCACTCAACACTTTCAGAATAGTATTCACAGATGGGCTGAATAAAATCGCCCATTCCAAGCGAATTTGCGCTGGAAGTTTTTCGACAGTTTGCGTTAACAACAGATTTGTCATATGCGATTGAAGACCTGATGCCTCCACAGTCGCAGTCAAGCGGGAAAGTTATGAGGGTATTAATTTAGCTTACGTAGAAACGTAGAAATTATCTCGGGCAGATTCGCGGGAATCATGACTTTACTGCTGACGTACCCATGTACCTTTCCATTTACGGTACGTTGCAGACTAAGCAGATTCTTATCGTGGCTAAATCCACGCTGGCCATTCCTTCGGCCTGCCGCCGAATGCAGGAAGAGCCTTTGGCATCGTTTTCGCCTTCCCACATTGTGCGCTCCTGAATTTGCGCTTGGTCAAGTGTTCTGCTGATTTCATACTCATCAGGCCAGTACTTGTTCCAAACTGCATGTTCTTAGCTCTACCTATACCGCCCTGAAACTTGTCATTTGCTCATTGCACTGTGCGATGCAGCGTCAATTTATCCAAGTTATTGACATTATTTGATTCTTACACATAAATCACAAGCTTTTTATTTAAGTTAGTTTTTATTACGTCCGCTGCAACTCCTCCATGATTGTCTTTAGGACCTCTGCCAGAACTAATGGTTTTTTTTACAACTTGTAGCAAGGGTTCCACAAACATGGGGGCTGCTCGTAGCACTTCAAACATCTTTATACTTTATTTTTATTAATTTTTAGTATTTCAATCAATTTAAATGCCTTTAATAAAAGCATGTCGTTAGAATTTCAATTTCAAAACGATTTTAGTATGTGTGCAGAAGGTAAAACTCAGGGTTACACGAAAAAAAGTTGAACGAGCTCAAAGTTGGCTGGCGACCAATTTTATTCAAAGCGATTAGTTGAAAGACCGTTTACACCAGGCGAATGTTGCATTCAAGTAAAAGTTGTCTGAAAAACCGCCCCATGTAAACTCTTTTTACGCTTGCTAGCTCTTTCATACTTTGTACAAACCATTTCTTGGCGTTCCGATTTGATGCTATCTGCAACTTGATGTTGCAGCTCCCCTTTTACATTTCCATGCCCTTTCGTTCACATCTTGCCAGACTCCTTCGGCGCTAAAATGTGTTCACTCAACACAAAAATACATCGCACTGGACCATTTGCCCGCTTTCGTGATGTTTGGATGCATTTCAATCTCTTTCGGTTAGTTCAAAATACCCTTTTAAAACTTTATTAAGAAATAAAAATTTCTGAATTAAGTAAAATAACCGAAGACGACAATTTAAACGAAGTAAGAGTTACCGAGTGGCAACTTTTTGAACAAAAAGTAACAGCTTTACCGGAAGGCTTAGCCTTGAATAACACCAAAAGGAAGCTTGCACAATCATAGTCCCAGTGTTTCCAACACGTATGCCCGGTTTTCATTCGATAAACCTTTTGAAGAGAAAATTTAACAAGAAATGCCAACATGGGTTTTTTCATTCAACTAACCTTTGACATAATGAAAACCAATCATTAGGTTATTTTTTCGATAATATAAAATATTGATATATATTTAAACGGTTTTTCGTCTGTTGTAAAATTTGGTTTGGAGACAAACCGCCCTTTGAACGAAAAAAAATAAACTGAGGTGACGGAAAATCGTAATCCTCCCGACATAAATACTACATTAATGCTTTTTTTCTTAAAACTTTTTAAGCGTATTGACAGTTTAAGAGCACGCCTTATGTTATAATTTTTGATTCATTTGATTTTAGGAACAAATTTATGATTCATGGTTTTTGCAGGTAAAAATACCACTTTATTCTACTTAAAGAAACACGTGTTCTGGGTTGCCATTATAGTCAAGATTGAATAGGACTTTCACTAACTACTGATCGTGAGCTTTGATTTATGAAAGAACTTCCTTTTCGTTAGTTTTGAAATTTCATAGAACTACTTCAATGTATTTTCCAATTCACTCTGCCGAGGTAGAGTTAGAGTTCTATAACACAGAAAGTTGTTGGGCTTCTAGAATAGTATTCGTATTCATTTGACCTTACCATAATCTGAGCTACAAAGTATTTTTCTCAAACAAAATATAAATATTTATTCACCAAGTACATTGCCTTATAATAATTGTATAGCAGTTATGACGGGAAAAGTTTGAAAACATTTGGCCTTTTTAAACAGTAGCGGTTTCCTACTCTGTTCTGTGGTCTCGATTCAATTTGTTTATTTCCATCAACAATAATTTTTTTGAGCTCTAGGCTATTATTCCACGTAAAGATTTAACCTCGAGCTTAAACATTTTTCATACATACAGAAACATGGACAAAATACAGCAAATTTTAGACAGCAACAGTTACGGCAATATAATTTTGCGAGTCTGCTGCTAACAACAAGAACAGAATTCAGTACATCAGCGACTGAAAGTGAAAGAAGAAATTTGGTAATTTGTTTTTTTGATAGTGACAGGAGAAATGTCAAATATTTAACCACAAAAAAACTATATTTTGCATCACTGTATGCTGCTCTACGTTTTGTTTCATAGTTTTCCATTAATATTGGGAAGAATAACCTGCGCGATCAACGATAATACAAAATACTATGAAAACGTTTCCATTTCAGTTTTTGTTCTTTGTTGCCCCAGTCCGAAAAACAGTAACAAAAAAAAACGGCAACAGAATCCGTCAGATTTATTTGCTAATTTCGACATACTTTGACAATTTCCTCACTCTTGGTGCTCTAGATGGGAAGCACATTCGCATAAAAGACCTAGAAAAAGCCGGAATACACTTCCATATCTTCGAGGGATTTTATATCATCATCCTATTTGCTTGCTTTGGTAAATGCGCATGACAGATTAATCTATCAATCTATCAAGACAGCTAGCTACATCTTTAGCAAACTGAAACTTCCCAAACCCAACAGAACTAGTTAGGGGGTTTAATATATTCCAGAGGCTGATTGAGGTGCTACCTAGCACGGCAGATCCTGCGGTTTTAGCATGCATGAATTCTTGAATTGGGGCACAATAATATAATTCATACAAATACGCTAATAGAATAAGGGACTAAATGTTACGATATTCCATATCCGATGGAAATAGCGGGTTTCAGTTGTAAAAAATTCAATTTCACCATGTTGGGTAAACAATGTAAGCAACTTTTTTAATTGCAATGAATGGTATTGGTATGATTTATACAATATTATATAAATATACCTACTTATTTGATATTTGGTGGTATTGGCTGATATTTGGTGTTTGGTAATACCTGCAGTTGGTCTCGCTGAAATTTTGTATCTCCTTAGGGACGGTGGCAAGTGTAGTAAGCTAAATTCTATGCTATGGGTGTGATGGGCTTTCGTGCCTCCTCTAAGCGGCGGGTATGACCTCCTGACTAACTCTATTAGAGTTGTGAGTGGAAATGGACCCATGGGCCAGATGAAAGAAAGCCAGCCTGTACCACTTGCCGTCTATTTCCAGGCTAACCTTGGTGACGTGACCTGCACTAAATTGCGGTAAAAAGAAAAAGTTTATGTTACTTTTTTATTTAAGCCAAAGTTTTACAACTTTTTGCTCTGATATGCCTTCTTCTTTACAATTATGTACGTGCTTCTCAACGACTTGAAATTCTTTTAACACATTCCTCCACCCTGTTGCATCCTCTTCCAGTTTCTTCCAGAGTCTTAAAAAAGTATGTATTTATTTACATTAGTTTACTGATTGACTTCAAGGCCTTTTAAGACATGCAAAAAAGTTTTCTGATGTCCTGAATACGTACATGCGCAACTCCTGTATCTCCTATCCCTCTTAATAAATCTTGTAGATGTCCTCATTCTGGAAGATGTGTAGACATAAATTTGAAGAAGGAATGTTGAGGGACTGGAATAGCAACGACCTGCAGTAGCACTCAAGAGACACCTCAAAGCCTATGAAAAAAGTACTTCATTAAGAAGTGTTTTTTAGACTAATTTAGTGCTCATTTGCCTACTCAGACTAAAGTGCCACTTGTTGGCGAGAGAGCTTCTACGTTGGTTTCAGTCTTTTATACAATACGCTCGAAATATTAAGGAGGTTGATCTCGCGGTAGTTTGCGCATATTGCAGGATCACCCTTCTCGTAAATTGGGCGGAACAAAGTTAAATTACAATCGGCGGGCATGCATTCGTTCGACCATGTTTTGGAAATGAGCCAGTGCATGCAGATAAATGTTCTTTTAATCTGGTTTCTTGCGAAATGCTCTTAGTAATCAGGTGTGAGAGTCGTGCGGCGAAGTAGGTAGCTGTTTTTCGCTCGTAAGCCCGTCCTAGGCGCTCATAAAAGTGATTTTTGACCACATTGACCTTCTCGTCCGTCTCGCTTTTATGAGAATCGAGGAGAGACGCTCGTCCACTGAAGAAAACGATAAAATCTCTCTCCCATCACAAATCCAACTCCAAACCTGGGCTCTTTTAGATACCAGCTGTAGTAGACGTCGCAGGGTCCAATGGTTTTATTACTTTTCCCCGTTCATTTCATTTCTTGTATAGCGGGAATGTCAGACTTTACTTTTACGAGGACATCAACCAGCCGAGCAACGGCCCATGAAGAGTTCGGACATTCCAGGTACGTGCCCTCAATTCGTGTTCCTTAATACGTTGCCTGTGGTCGTCATCAATAAGATAATTCTTACCCAAAGTATACTACAATTTTTCATTGGTTATAATACTGGCACGTTTGGTTTTTGGTCTTTGATCGAAGTCAGACGGCCGCTCGTAGCCGCACCTACTAGGAACAGACGCTGCAGATCCTGGTAGTCTCTTAAACCGAAAAACCCATCAAGTTCGCCTTCTCAATTTAACTAACTCCCAGACGGATGTTCGGGAGCCAACCAGAGAACACTTGGGTGAAAGCACCCGGAAGTCGTGAGCTACTTGTACCGCGTGCCGAAGAGTCGTTCTGGCCAGAATCGATAAAATTTTATTATTTTTTGACGTATTTTCTGAACCAAAAAAAAAACTACAAAAAAATGATACCATTTTATTTCTGCACTTTTTACTTTGTTGATTATTCATTATTCACTATTTATTAGGGCAAATTAGTACAATAAGATATTAAAATCATTTATAGTACAACGAATTCCAGAGTTACAATAACAAGACATAACAGATCTTAAAGTAAGGTAATAATCAGTACATATGTACATAAATAAGCAATAAAACTTATAAATTAAATTACAGGTTTGTAATAGTCACCTAAGCAATATCGAGTTAACAATGTTTTAACAAAGAAATTAGTTACAAAAATATGAATAACTTAGGACTATAATGGAAGATGGAATATCAATTAAAGGCTAAGTACTGAAGGAATTATAGATAGATTCCCTAAAATTACTTTTGTTTATCTGCTTTCTAATATTGGTAGGGATAGAGTTCCAAATGCGGATAGCGTTAACGAAGAACAGCCTTGCTGACACCAATGAGGTAAACTGAGGGACTATAAAGTCTAATATACGGGCAGATTTGGACGTTAAGAGATTTCCAAGTGATAAGCTTATATAAAATTATACAATTGTTGGCCTTGTGATACTCCGAGATCTCACAGCCTAAAGGTTGGTGCTTCCATGGCGAAATATGTTCAAACCTTGATAAGCCGTAAACATAGTGCGTCACATTATTAAACAATGTCCCAATCTAACGCGCAGAGCTACTATCCAGCTTACTTTATATCAAATCAGAATACGCTATAATTGGGATAATTAACTGTAATGGGGTATAGAATCCAGATTGCCGTAGATTCCTCAGTGTGACATATATGTACCTTGCTTACTACTTTGTTAACGTGATCAGTACAAGTGAGACTAGAGTTTATAACAAAACCTAAGTTGGTTATTTTGCGAACTACCTTTATAGGCTCATTGTCAATGTAAAGCGGAGGTAAGAAATTCAAGTCTTTGGTTTTTTTGTTATACATTAGTAACACACAAAATTTAGTACAATTTAAATAAAGACCATTGTCACTCGCTCATCTGGAGATCGTGGATAGCGCCACATTCCCATTAGCACAAAGACGGTCGGCTTAACTAACAGGTCCACATAGGTAAAACTGAATGTCATCTGCATAAGTATAAATTAATACTTTTTAGTTTTCACAATTCAACTTGTTTTTTTTTTATTAATAAAATGAATAATTTCAGAACACTGCTATGTTACTCGCTCTATAACTAATGTCTTAATGATCTTCTATCACTCGATTTCTTTTGAGGTATAGGCAATTGTCCGCCGTTAAGGAATGCCGTTAAGGGACGCTTCGCTGTCCAAGCGTATCAGAAACTGAAGTTATAGGCGGCAAATTAATAGCGTTGCTAAGCTCGTGTTCAGGCATCTGTTGCCAAGCGGGTGGTTGAGTACGCGTTGCTAAGTGGGCTTTGTTTACTGCCATGCTGGATGCTTTGAACATATTGCAGTAACAGGCGCCAAGTCAAAGTTATTGGTGAGCGGGTGCATAGGCATGTTGTTGCTGATTCAATTTCTTTAGCATTATTGTTGCAATGCTGGACGGACACTCTGATGCTTTGACCATACTAATAACTGCAGTAACCGGCGCCAAGCGAGGGGTTTTATTAAGCAGGTGCATAGGCATGTTGTTGCTGAGTATGTTTGCTTGCATTCTTATTTCAATGCTGGACACTCTGATGCTATTATTGCAACGCTAGCGTACGATCGTCACAACATTGAGTTTGAGCACAAAATTGAGTGCAAAGTATAAATTCTTAACTCAATAAGGTTAAGATGCGGGCATTAGCTCGGTTTAGAATTTATCATTTATTACGAGTATTATATTGATCAGCAACTTTAATTATGCGCTTCTATTACCTTAACTATTCCCCTTGTTCAAATTGGAACGTCTTCGTTTCGACGAAAGAATTTTTTTTTATCTCAAGGATCGATGTGATAGTTTTCGTGGCTTAAGCAAATTTTTGGTTACATTTTAACGGCTTAATATTAAATTTTTGGTTACAATTTAACGGCTTAATACTAGATTTACAAATTTATTTAAAAAAAAACGGTAGTAATTCAAAATCAAAAAAAGCTAAATTTTTCTAAATTAAATATTTCGAAGCAATATTTTTTTAAAATTTAACTCTTTAAGGAAAATGTGCGGACACTATCGTAAGTTACTTTTATGTATCTTTTTTTCCCTTAATCATTACAGCCGTACCAAGGTCCTTTTCAACAACCTTTTCAATAAATACTTTATCAAATTTGTTACACAATCGTTTGTTCCTTCTCAAATAAACTTTCTCTCCAACATTATATGCTTTAATTTCTTTACCGGCATTAAATCTTTTCATAGATTTTTCTTGAGCATCCACTAACCTTTTCCTAATAGCATCTAATTTTTTTGCTGGGTAATTGTGAAACACATCAATAGGTCTGACGTTTATGACGGAATGAATACTGTGATTGTTTTTATGGGTCGCAAGTAGAATTAGATCTATATTTTCGCATATTTGTTGCTGTTGTTAAATGCAACGAGCTATTTCTAGTAAGGTAGAATGAAACCTTTCGACTTGACCATTACTTTCGCTGTGAAGTGTTGGAACAAAGAACTGGTCAATTGAAAAGTTGTCTCTTAGAAAGGTACTAATTGAGTTTGAGCGAAAAGCCTTTTCTTTGTCCGATACTATAGTTTTAGTGTTGTTAAATTTTAACAAAATTTCAAGGAGGGCATCCTTAATGTCAACAGTGCATCTTGATGGGATAGGTTTTACTATAGCAAATTTAGAGAATTTATCAACGCATGTCAAAAAATGTTGCTTGCTGGTAATAAAAATATCAAGGTGGAGGATTTCGCCAGGAAGATTTGGTATAGGTGTCTTACCAATTCTCGGATTTGGAGGCTTGCGCTGATATTTATTTTCCAAGCTGATTTTACAATTTACAATTATGCTTTTAAGTATTCTTTTCAAATTTGGAAAATAATATACCCTAGATATTTGATTAAAATTTTCAGATAAGCAACGGTGTGCTCGGTTATGTTCTGTGGTAACTGTTTCGAGCTGATCATCTTTGTTGGTGAAATCGATTATCAATGACTCGGTATGAACAAATTTTACGCCTGGAAATTTTACCAAAATAGGATTTTGTATTTCAGCTAAAGCAGCAAGGTCACAGTGAATCCCATTTATGACGTTATAGTTGATGGCACACTTTAAAAATCAAATCAAATTTTCGACGGTGTCAAAAAAATATTATGTCGAGTACACCTTTGAAACAAGATTTTTGTGCTTTTGCTCACACTACTTGATTTAGATAGAAAGAGTTGATTTTTAAATTGATTAATGGGACATTTTATAGTCTTTATGGTCTTAGTCAAAGACTCCTCGCTATGCATGGTTTCGTCTGTCATTGTTTCTTCCAAATTATTAACAAATTGCCTAGAAAGAGCATCGGCTACCTTATTTTCTTTTCCAGGTTTGTAGTAAATGTTTGGAGAAAACTCCTCAATAAATGCGCGCCATCCCTTCATTTTACTGTTTGGATTTTTATCTGATATGGAAAAATTAAGAGCTGGTGATCAGTAAAAATATTTATATTTTTTATACCATAAATGTAATGTCGCAGCGTTTTCAAGGCCCGAAATCATTGTTATAGGGCGGCCATTTTGGGACAAAACTGCACACAAAGCACTTGCCGAGGCATCCGTTGTGAGTTCAAAGGAACAGTTGTAATTTGGATAATAAAGTAGAACGTCTTCGGAAGCTAAGACTCGTTTAACATTTTCAAATGAATGTCCGTTTTCACCACGACGATATTTAGTCAATGGTTTTACCATATTGGCGTAGTTTTTTACAAAACGGCGGTAGTGGCCCGATAAACCGAGGAATGATCGATGTGCGCGTAGAATAGTTGGAAGTTTGTAATTTAAAATATCTTGCACTTTATTTGGACACGTATTGATACCCTTTGCAGAGACTAAAAACCCTAAGTACTCGACTTCTGTCCTGAAAAATTTTGATTTCTCTGTCGAGACTCTCATGTCACATTTTTCCAGTTTATTCAAGATTTTATCGATGTCTTCCAAATGTGATTTTTCATCAGGGGAGTAAATAATGATATCATCGATATAAACGTGACAACATTTTCCGATGTTTTCACGTAGAATGTCGTCAATAGCCCTTTGAAAAATGCTTGGCGCATTCTTTAAGCCGAAGGGTAGCCGACAGAATTCATATTTTCCATTGTTGACGCTAAAACCAGTTTTCTTTATATCTTCCTCACTCATGACAATTTGATGGAAACCGGATTTTAAATCTAAGGTGGTAAAATATTTTTAATTTCCTAAATTGGCTAATATAACCGCTGTATCCAGTATTGGGTACCGATCAGAAATAGTTCTTTCATTAATCTTTCTATATTCAATCACTAAGCGTAATTTTGGATTTCCAAATTCGTCTAAACCTTTTTTGGATACCACGTGAACCGGGGAGTTATACGGAGAACAAGACTGTCTTATTATACCGTCTCTGAGAAGAATTTTAATTTCGCTATTAATGAACGGTGCAACAGAAATCGGATACGGATAGCTTTTGCTATAAATCGTCTCGTTTGTGTGAGTACGAATCCTGGCCTTAACATTGGTGTTAAATGGTAGTGCTCTGTTCGGCTCAGCAAATGCGTTTATGTTTTTGGTAATCATATCTTGAAATAAGGATTTTACGTGCGATGGGACGGAATTTTCTTCTATAGTTATCAATTTGCTTTGACTGCGCGATAGATGTTTAAGCTTCTCTTTACCATTACGGTAAAATAAATATCCTGTTTCGGTATCAATATTTGCCTCGATTTCCTTTAGGAAATCATAACCAATTATACCGTCGAACGTACTTAAATTGGGTAGTAAGTAAAACGTTGAGGTATGGTCGAGCACATTCATTAAGCACTTTTTGTTTATAAGATTCGTGCCATTGATGGATTTCAACTTAAAGGGTATATCAATGGTTTTGATGCCTTTGAGAAACGAAAAAGGTTTGATATAATTCTTACATGTGCCGGTGTCGATTAGAATACGTAGCTCCTGACCGCTTTTGGAAGCTTTAGTTATAAACGGTAAGAGCGATTCTAGTTTAAAAAATTAATTTCTTCGACTTGTTCGGTGTTGGTTTCAATGCGACTGTAATTGTGGATATCGCTGTCAGCACAATAGCTTTCAGCATAATTTCTATAACCGTCGCTGTTAAGACATTCGCCGCTATACTTTCCACTTTCACTAAACACTTCTTTTTCGGGCATAAAGTTTGGTTTTTGCATTTTATGAAAAGGTGTCTGATTGGACGAGAATTGTTCGCGTGATCTTTTAAATACAATAGGCTGAGCAGGAAGGGAAACTTGCGGCGATGGGTTTCTTAAAAGTGGATTTTGAAAATTGTGCGTGTTATGCTGACTTTGCCGATTAGTATTTACTAATGAAAGTCCGCTGCTAGCAACACAATCGACAAAAATATCACTACAAGAATAACGTAGAAGAATATTGTCATTAAAATTCCCACAAACAACAATATTACTCTAATCAAGAATATAATCAGATAAGACACCAAAAAACGAGTCTAGGCATACAGATTTATGAGGATTGTACACGCAGGAGACAAGGGCTTTAAAATGCTTACCAGACCCCTCAACTAGCATAAGTTGTGTATTATTACTACCTGATTTAGATAGGAGTCTCATATGAAGATTGCATCTACAATAAAGGGCAACTCCACCACCTCTCTTGTCGATCCTATCATTTCGCATTATATTATAGTTATATATACCAGCAAAGGTATCACTCGCACTAACCCACAGATACACAAATAATGTCAATTAACGAACACTCAAACACATTTCTAACATGGTCGAGCCTGTCAGCTTAAATATTTGCATTGAAATGAATTATGTTGAGGCCTTTCTGTTTTCTATATAAAACATTAATCTTAGCAATGCTGTTATCAGTAACGCTAGAAGCCCTGCATTGCATATTCATGTGAATAATAAACAAAAGCAACTTTAAGTTTAACAGAAACATTGAGAGGAAATAACAGAATTGAACAGAACAGAACCTTAATTACATACTTAAGAGTGTAATAAAAATAACAGCTGAAAATAGAATAACACATACAAAGTGAGTTCAAAACATCAGCGAAATCGCAGTAAGTCTTCCTCAGAGGAGACTTTAATAGCAGGCGTACTCTTTTTGCAACGAAGATATACAGCACCTTTGAGCTTAAACACCGCATCTACCTTTTCCGCACGTCTGATCTTGATTGCCTCCTGCAAAAACTTTCTGTTCTCAAGAGAGAGACTTTCGAAAGTGCTAAACCTGCCCTCAATTCCCAACGCATTAAGAGGAATAGCCGATTTAATTTTCTTACGACAATCCGAGAATGCACGAAGAGTACAGTTACGGTCCAAGGGAGAATAGAATTTTATAACTATGGCGCTATTTGGGTTCACCGTTGACTTTTTGGTGAGGAATATATCCTTTTTCTGCGGCTCCATGTAGTTAATAGAAAGACAAATTTGGTTGAAGGTGCTCTTGAGGTTTTCACCTTCCATATATGGCACACCAAATGCAATAGCTGCGTGATCAGAAGTTGCCTTCTGCGACAGCACACTTTCGAGAGACGCCCGTAGAAATGTAATCTCACCTTCTGGTTTTTCCATCTCAGCCTCCAATATCACAATCCGCTCCGCTGACTCGTCCGCTTTTGTTGTCAGTGCAGTTATTTCTATCTACGAAATTGCATACTCAAAAGAATTCATGGATCCATTTGTAACAAAGGCTCTTTTTACAACTTTAGTAAGACCTATGCTAGAATACGGTTCGATAGTTTGGAACCCACGTTATCACGTTCACATTGATCGGCTGGAATCAATTCAAAAACAGTTCTTACTTTTTGCCCTAAGAGACTTTAGATGGGATTCTCGGCTTAATCTTCCTCATTATACTGATCGTTTGAAGCTAATAAATCTTCCTACTCTTTCCAGCCGTAGAGAAATGCTAGGCATAATATTCATTACTAAACTACTCACTGGGTCGCAAGCACATTTCTTATTGCCGAAGTTAAACTTAATGTTCCTTCTCGGATTTCAAGACACTTTAAACCTCTTTATTTAAAACAGTGTAAAACCAATTATGAATTAAATGAGCCTTTCCGATGTTTATGTCAAGATTTCAACTGTCTTTCCAGCACTTTTGATATTTCGGACTCACTTTTCACCATAAAAAGAGCTGTACTGTGCTTTCTCAATAAATGATTAACGGCGGTATAATATATATTTGATTTAGCTGATGAAGTTTTTTTTCTGTAGCTGAGCAGTTTTGGATCTCGACGCTTAACAAACTTTTTCCTTTTAACAACTCGGCACAAAAAAAAAATTGTCATGCGGACTGTGCCCCTCGTGTCGGTTGGGCGGGAAAGAGGGTAACCGTTGGGCTTATTATTATTATTATTATTATTAAATTTTGGAAGAGAGGCCTTCAAAGAGAGTGCAGCTGATCCGTTTGTTGGTTAACTTTCTCTTCTAGTTCTCTTACTGCAGCCAATATAGCGGGAAGAGCGACATTATCGTCGAATTTTGCCGCCTTTGCAAAAGGCTATTCTCTGCTAGCACGACGTTTCAGTGAAGTTTATATTGCGCTTCCCATTGTTATAAGCTCGCAAAATGTATTTGGTAGAAAAAATCGTTGAACCAGCGCAAAAAGCAAAACAAAAGTTTTCAGACTGTGTCGCTGTTGTTTAGTACAATGGACAAAAAAACAAAAAAATTGCTTTAGCCATTAGTAATTTGTAAAGATAATAAAACTATTAGATTAATGCGGAGCAAGTGAAAAACACGTCCGAACTCAACGACAGTCAAATTATGAATTTTTCTCAAGCAAACAGTTGTTAGTCAATCAAATGTTCTGCATAACAGGATTCATACGTCACTTTTAAGTGTTTCTTCGTAAAAGTACCATAACACTTTTGTAGTTTCCTTGGTTCAGAAATTATAGGAAATAATTACTCGAAAAGTAAAACTGCGTCGAATAGTTAAAAGTCCTAAAAGAATCTAAACGTTTTGGGTATCAAAATTTGCATAATTTGTGCTAAATTCGAACCAGTTCTTCGAATTGAGATTCGAAAAAAACAGTTGGAAACATTGGGAAAAAGTCAATCTAGTATGTATGTATGTAAAACCTGTGGCGCCCTGAATCTCAAGATCTAGACGTGATGCTAAAACTTTTGTCTCATTTTCAGAATGAGTGTTTCCAAATCCACAGTAAATGTTTTGCAACGTGGAATGAAAAGTTTTTGGCATATCTCCAACTGAAAAAGTTAATGTTGCAATGAATTTACCGCTTTTATTTAATTTGTATTAACTTTCACGTCTTCTATCAGATTGATGTGTTCTCACACTCCACATCTCCGTGATGAAATTATCTTTCAATAAAACATGTTTACTTATTTTTTATATTAAGTTGATCGAGTAAAAATAATGAATAACAATTTGTATTCTTTGCATTTAAATGTCTGTAACTCAAAAAGTACTATTCCGATTTCCTTAAAAGCGGCCGAAGATTAGTCTGCTTTTTCGGTTAATCGCTTCAATGCTCTCTTCAAGTTATAAATGTAAACATGATTGTATAATATTTACCAAATTTTATAAATAAAAGTTAATTTTTCCGAATTGTCTGGTGTCAAGAATGATAGATTACTAGATTGCGCCTTCTGCGAACCGCTAGTCCTCGCTTCTTCGATTTGACAACATCCACCCATTCTCTAACGAAATAAAAGCAACTCGCTTTTATATTACACAAACAACATTTAACAAAATGTTTCAATCGTTCTTAAAGAAAAAACTATCGATATCTGGAAAATATCGAATCTGAAGTATGACAGTACTCCCTATACAAATTTTTAGTCCGAAAATATATTCTCAATAAGTTTTAGCACTTGTGCTAATATTTTAAAAATTTGAAACATTTTAAGTTTAAAACTGACTTAAAATGTGTAATTTTAAAAAATTTCATACAAAAATTAGACTACTGAACCAAACACCGAATTTTTGTGAACTCTGCAAAAATGTGATCACAATGTTTAATTATTATTATTTTTATTACATATTAAACTTGTAATAAATCAAAAGCTTAACATGGTCATTTGGAGCAAGGCTTCAAAGGCCATCAGCTAAATGTGCTTGCATACTTCTTGTTTATGTAGTTTAATTGCGACTAATGAAATAAAACTTAAAAAATAAGTTGATTATGTTGTTTACAGTAATTTTTAAAGTAGTGACGAATTCATATACATATCTTGTTAATGTTGTGTTCCGATACGGTTTTCAATATATCCAGGATATTTTCAGTGCCGACATGGTTCCGTTTGATAGCTGCCAGTGTAGCACAACTGCTGGGCGTTAAATGTTCGAAGCAGAATGGTTGGTCTGAATCTGGTGCATTCCCGATAGTTTTCTTTCCTTAAAATCTGCTGGTATGTTGCAGTAGTGTGTCCAAGTCGAAATCTAATAAAAGCCTTAATTCTTTCTTTGCTGACTTTAAGAGGATAAACGGGTGGTTTATATGTATTCATGATGTCTTTGTAGTGGTGATGTTGATATTGCTCCCAGTTGCTCGTAATATAGTTTTTATTGTACTTATTTCAATGGTTGAATCTAAAAAAAATGGTGCTTTACAGGCGAATTTTGCTTCTGAGTCTGGCACCCATAGTATTTTCAACATGTTTTCGTTTGCTATTAAGAGATCTTTTATTTTATTGACGGTATGCTAAGGGGAAACGTATGGGTTTAGTAAAGCTCTCATAACTGATAAACTATAGATGCAGATCATGATTTTAGTCTTTTTTATCGCAATCAATGATGCTTGGTATACAGCTAGAGCTTCGGCGGTAAAAATTGAGCAAAAGTTATTTAAATGTTTGTTAATTAGGGTGATGCCTTGTTCATTGACTACGGCATAAGCTGTGTTCTCGTTGCCCGTTTTTGAGCCATCGGTGTGCATTAGTTGTCAATTATTCCCTTTTACCTATGTGCTTCTTTTCAAGAAAAAGCCGAGTATATATGTACGTACGTTAACGTGGACCCTTTTTGGTAAATTGGAGAGTTCTATGTCGCATTAAGACGATTTGATTTTCAATGGTGGATATCGTGTAATGCATGGCTTTATTGTGTTGATATTCAACTGGCAGATAAGTTTAACTGTTCGATGAAGAGCTGAAGGTTTTCTTATTGCCCTTTTTGTTTTATGAATACTTTCGACATGTACATCTATGACTGAGTGGGTAAGAAATGGTAGCTTTGAGCCCAATTTGTTTTCTATTTCATATACTCTTTCTTAAATTTTTGGAAGCCCACCATTCGCAAGGATATTGTTAATTGGCGTGATGCTGAAGGCGTAAATGCTTGCTCTGGCAGGAGGGTGATAATGCATTCTAAAGATGTTTAATATAGATTTCGCACTGTGGCTATATAAGAAAAGGCCATAATCAATTTTACTTAAAACAACAGTTTTTATTAGGTATATAAATGTGTTTACATGTATATGATTTTTTCGTGAAAGATATCGTATTCTTTTGTTTAATGAATTTTTTAATACAGTACAATATTTTTTCCAATTTAATTTGCTAGAAAAGATTATTCCTAGTATTCTTAACTTATCGACAAATTCGATAGTGTGGTTGTTTATCGTAATAATAAAATCTTTGTTTTTACATTTTTGTTTTCTGGTCATGTAAGGATATCTATTAATACATTTTTTAGAGCAGTATCGTTTTCCAAATCGCTTTTTCTTCTACTAATTAAATACATGTCGTCAGCATAAAGACAGGGTTCAATATGTTTGGGGTTCGACGCAATTTTTCTTATTTTATTAATTGCGATTTGGAAAAGGAACACTGAAAGCGGCGATGTGGGATGCTATTATGCAGTGGGTAAATCATAGAATACTAGCTATTAATTTTGACTTTGAATTTCATATTTGAGAGGAAAGTTTTAATATATTAAGATTATTGGCCTGATTCCCCAATCTTTAATACAGTTTAAAGTGACGTGTGCACCTAAACTTTCAAAGACCTTCTCAAAATCTAGAGCAAGAAGTGGGAGATGACTACGCGAGGAAAGAGCTTTCTTCAATATTTGTATTGCTTTTGAGAATTGGAATAATTGTTGCTACTTTCCAGGACTGTGGAATAACCCGACTTGTTAAAACTGTGTTGTATAGTGAAAGCTATTGTCTGCAGTAGGGGACAGTGGTTTTACCATCTCTTAGCATATTCTATCGAACCTTGGCGTGCATTTGACTTTGGAAAGGCTCACTGATCATTCGGATTCGGAAATATCGTCTTCTATAAGCAGTGTGTGATGGTTAGTGGCTTTTGCTACAAGTCTTTGGGAAAAAGTCGATTTTTTTATTATTTTTTATTTTTTTATTTTAAAAATGTATACAATAAATACTTATTATATAAATACAAGATTCGTGGCACTGGCTTCGAGGCCTTCAGCCATCCTGTTAATGCTACATATCTGTATGTTAGTGTGTTATTTCTTGTCTATAAAGATTTATTGTTTTATTAAGCTTATTTCTACATTAAATATTATGTACAACATTTTAGAAATTTTCGAAGTTAAAAACATTTTAAGAGATTATTGTATTTAAGTATTTCATATATAAGATTAATATTTTGGGCGGAAGGTTCCCTCAGTCCTTCGATCATTATATTGATGTTGGAATCCGAGGTTGTTCGAATCAGAGCGAATTGACAAAGAAGGTGATCCAAAGAGGCAGCGTCACCACAAAGTGGGCAGCTGGAGAGATTTTTGCTTGTTAGGAGGTGTGAGGGTGTTAAGATGGTGTGGCCTATTCTCAGACGTGTGTACGGTCTTAATCGGTAGGACTCCATTGTCGCCAGGTAAATTGCTTTAGCTCGATTAAGGTTTATATTGCTGTAGTGGTGATAATATGTCTGAGGTTGTAGAGGTCTTTTTTTGGTAAAGAAACCACATGTGTGAACAGGCAGTTTGTTAACATTTTTAGCAGCGAGGTCAGCTTTTCGATTTCCCTTGATGCCGACATGGCCTGGAACGCACATAATTTTTATTTTTTTCCGAGAATTTATTAAGGTATCTCTGATTGTTGCAATGATGGGATTCATGTCATGCGGTGAAGTTAAGGCTGATACACAGGCCTTACTATCCGTGCAGATAAAAAAATTTCCTTTTGTTTTTTGGCGTACTCAATGGCATGAAATATTGCTGACGCTTCAGCTGTGTAAACTGAGCACATTGTAGAAAGTAGTGTGTTGTGTATTGTTTCTCCTTCATTGTTGACCACTGCAAACGAAGTGGACTCAGCAGATTTGGATCCGTCTGTAAAGATAAATTTCCAGCCGTTTGATTTGATTGAGTCTTGTATTTCGGCAAAGCAGTTTCGAAACACGATGACAGCCGTGTTTTGCTTAGACATCTCAAAAAGTTGATTGTCGAAAGACTATTTGTTAATTGTCCATGGCGGGTTATTCAAGCGCTTATCTTGCCTTAGATTAAGCGTGACGTTGTTCGCTCTGGCAAAATTTATGTATCTGAGGATTATTGATGAAATTCTGGGTTGTATTATCCTTTTCATCGAGTTTTGAAAGTGTTTGCAATTGATCGGTTCAATTTTTCCAGCGCTTTTGAAAGTAACCGATGCGTAGAATCATGTATTCTATCTTGAATTGATGGCAAACCGGACTCCGCCGGGATGTCATTGATGGGTGATGTTGGGAAGGCTTTTAGGCTTCGTCTTACTGCGCAGTGACTTTGTATTAACTTTATGTTTTTGTTAGCGCAGTGGCCGTATATTGGCAGTGCATAATCAATTTTTGAAAAGATTATGGCTCTAACGATATGAGTGAGTATATTTGGGTGAATAAAAGAGTGTTTAGATGAGTGAAACTTCACAATGTTCAGCCTAATAACTAGGCAGTTTCTAGCATGTTCACAGTGCTGTTTAAAGTCATACTTAGAATCTATAATTAACCCTAAACTCTTATGGTTGGTTTAAAAATCGATGTTAGTATTGTTATAGTTAATATTAATATTGCTGCAGTTTCTTTTTCTGCATATGTGTAGGAGTTTCGTTTTTTCAAGAGACAGAGATGTGCCTGAGGTTTGCGACCATGTTGTAATATCTCTCAGGATATTAGTAAACAGGTTTTGTACTGTGTTGATGTTAGAGATTTTTGAGTACATTACAACATCGTCTGCATACATTTGGTGTTCAATTCCTTTGTGTTTAGCTAACAAGCGGCTAAGTTCGTCGAAAGCAAACAGGAACGCGGAAAGGGGTGGGCATTGGGGCGTACCATTGCTCAATGGCTTTTTTGAGGAGACAAAGCCGTTGATGCATACGTTAATTTTTCTGTTAGTTAGAAAATTTTTTACAACCTTTATCATTTTTGGGCCGATTCCCTACATTACTCGTTGCCTGATCACTAAGTGTGGAGCTTTTTGTCAAATGCTTTTTGAAAATCTAAAGAAATAATTGCGGCGTGATTTCGGCTGGACAGAGCGTTAGTTACGAAGTAGTCAACTTGCAAAAGGGCATCTATAGGACCATGCCCTCTTCTATAGGCTACTTGATTTGGGGATATGAGATTGTTTTTATTTGTGTACCACATTAGCCGATTCGCAATAATTTTTTCAAAAATTTTCCCCATGCACGGTAGTAGCAAAATGGGTCTGGAGCTTGTTAGTTCTGATGTTGGTTTTCCCTGTTTTGGAATAGGAACTATGCAAGATGTCTCCTAAAACTGCGAGTAGACGCCTGTATTGTAAATTTTGTTATAAAGGTCAAGCAAGCGGAGTTTGAGGTTGAGTGGTATGTTACGTATGATCCGATAAGATATTTTATCTTGGCCTGGTGTCATGCCTTTAGCTCTTGAAATTGCATATTGAAATTCAGAAAGAGAGATATTACATTCAATTCGCCTTGCAGAATGTGAGAGCAAAGCATCGGCGGGGTATTGTGTTTGTACAGTAGCGGTTTTGCAGGTTTGGAAAGAGGCGCTGAAGTTTTCGTCGGAGCTCTCTGTAGAAAAGTAATTCACGAATAGTTCTGCAATAGCGTTTGTGTCGAGCACAGTACCCGATGGTGTATTGATTACGTTTATGGTTGATTTTACTTGCGTACCCGAGAGCTTTTTAATATCGAGCATAAAATCTTGAAAACATTTGCGTTTGGTTTGTTTTGCAGAGCGCCGAAATGTGGCGTTTCTGTGCTGAGCGGTCTCGTTTGAAAGCATGCCAAGCGGTTTGTTTATTTTTCCTTAGGGCGGCAAGGTCGCTATTCCACCATAGCAGCCGTTTTTTGGCTGTAACGTTTTTCGTTTGGGGTATTGCAGCATTTAGTTACCCTAGCGGCTTCTTGATTTGTGTTGTTGGATGTCGCGACTTTTGCGCAGTTGTGTGTGCAGAGTTCTTGAAATTTTTCCTAGTTGGCGTAATTGGTTTTATATAAGTGCCGTGAGGTAATGGTCACTGCCATGTAAGTAGATCATCGAGTAAGATCCACTCGCATTTGGACGCGATGGAATCAGTGCATAGGGTGATATCGATAAGGGAGAAGGTACGGTGTGTGGAAAAATGTGTTGCTTGACCATTGTTTAAGCAAATTAAACTAGATGAGAAGATGGCATCTTCAATGCATTTTCCTCTAGCATTTGTTGTTCGTGAACCCCAAGTGGGCCTCCATGCATTGCAGTCGCCTGCAAAAATCGTTGGTGATTTGGTTTGATTTAATATATGCATTATATCGGGTGTTCTGAAATTTTGATTTGGGGGAATATATGTAACTATTATGTTGATTTTTTGGCAGAGATCTTATTCTACTGCAAGCGCTGACAAATTAGATTGCATGTTGATTTTTTATATTTGCAGTCTTTTTTAATTGATAGTGCGATGCCTTGTTTACTGGAAGTAATATGTGGCAGATTATGGAAATTTGATGGTGTAAAACCGTTTGTATTGTATGCTAGGTGAGTTGTATTTAATAGATAGTATTTGTAATTCGTGGTAGTTATTGACGTATGCATTTATGTTCCATTTTATTATCGTTGCCATAGGAAATGAAGTAAGAGAATGGGATATGAAAGAATCAGCTGCTGCTTTAGTTGACCGTAGCTTACGCTCTAAATATCAGAGGTGCTGTAGTCATGCAGAGCTTTGTTTTTGGAGATCAAGTGATGCGATATGTCATTTGTCTTAGCAATAGCTAAGTCGGGTGACATGTCGTCATCACTGATGGAATTGAGTTGAATGGGAGTGCTATTGTTGTCGTTTGTGCCTTTGGTTGGGTTGAAATTAGTTGCTGATAGGTACCTAGCATTTGAAATGCTAGAAGAGAGAGTTTTAGCTAAGTTGTAGGTTTTGTTATTGGTTTGTGCCGCGAAGTTAAATGTAGATTTGGGCTTGCTTTTTAAAGCGTCAAGAGAAGTTAAATTTTTCTTTGTTGTTGAGATGTTTGGGTTCTCGGCAGTGTTGTTATGTTGATTGGAGGAGGTGGAGGGTTCTGCTGTGAGGTTATTGTTTTTTGTTGGGTGTATGATGTATTTCTCTGAGCTTTTGCTATTTTAATTGTCCAGTGATTGAGGAGAAGGGTTAGCAACTTGAGAATATGATTGAAAAGGTGGGCTGTTTGACGTTTGTGCTTTGTACTTATTTATCGTTTATATTTTGAGGACTTCTTTTGCTTGTACGTATTTTGGGCAGTTGCTAGAGGAAGAAGCGTTGTCATCTGAGCAATTTACGCACATCGTTCTGGTGCATTCGGAATCATTGTGTGGTGGTAAGCTGCAGTTTACACAAGCTGGAGCGTTTTTGCAATATTTCCAAGTATGGCCAAGTATTTGGCATGTCTTGCAGCGCATCGGGTTTGGGTAGTAGGGCCGAACTGAAATTTTTCGCCAAGCAACATTGATATTTTCGGAGAGGGTGTAGGTGTCAAAAGGCAAAAGAAGAGCGCCAGTTGGGGTTAATGTATTACAATTTTTTTTTTAAATGTATATGCTGTCGTCACACCATATTCTTGCAGACCTTCAATTATTGCGCTTTCACTTAAGTTGATAAGGAAAGGCGCAAATATTGTGCCTTCAACACAGTTAGGGTTGGTCAAGTATTAGGCTAGTGATTTGGTTTTGAGAAATTTTTGCGCTACACTTCTATTTTTTGTGAGAACCAACAGACTGCCGTCGCGTAGATCTGTGATCTTTATAATGTCTTTACTGATAGCTTGAATGGCGTTGTTTACGCCGAAACACGAAAAATTGGTCAGAGGGTTTTCTTTATCGGTCGACTTCAACACTATAAATTTTGGGTCGTCATTATTAGTGAATGTAATGGCTAGTAGTTCGGGAATTTTTCGAAATTGTTTAGTTTTTTCTGCTTTTGCTGCGGACTGGGGGAAGTAGGGCAAACCTATTTCCCCCTAAATTGGTTGCCCCAGGGGCATAGATATTTAACACAGCACTTTTCACAAAATTAGGTAGGTGGGATAACTTACCCAGAAGCAAAAGGTATTGAACGGTATGTTAAAGATAATTGTACACGTGGGGCTTACGCAATTGTGCGCGGAAAGTTTTTTATAGATTAGCGGCTGCACAAGTCAGAGAACGAATGACCGTACGCAACGAAGGATAGTCGATTTTTTTATTTCTATAAGTTTCGCAAAAGTTTATTTCATCGGAGTAACTGGCCCAGTTGTGGGCGAAGTACTCCACTATTTCTTTATTTTCTGAGGTAATTTCGTCTTTTATTTTAATAAATGCAATTCCCTTCTGGTGTTTTTACGTGAGAGTGTTACTTTTTGGCAAATGGGAGTAAGTGACGAGTTTTTGTATATGCTTCGAAAGAATCTGATTTACTGTTTGTTATTTTTCTGCGAAATTTTGAGTTAGCTTTTTTTAAAAAATTCTCTGAGCAAAAATAAAAGAAATAGCGATTATTTTCTAAGCAAAAAAAAAAACAACTGAAGAAGTATCGATTTTTTTCTGAGCGAAATATAAAACTGAAAAATAACGAATAAACTTGATTTTTTTAAATAAAAGGAGGTTTGCCCACAAGCTCCCGCATATTTTGCTGCTTTGTCACTTTTTACTGCCTCCTGGTAATTGATTGGAGTCATTGCGTCACAGAAATTTGCGCCTATGCAATAGTTGCCGAACTCATCACCGAATCTTACTGAAGCTTCTATTTGCCTTTATGTTGTCCTCTTATTTGTGTAGTCATCGCCATTTTCGTAATCGCTTATCTCATCACTAAAATTACCACGTATTTCGTATGTCTTCGTTTTTCAGACTGTGGTGTACCATTTAAAGTTTCCTTTTCTTTATCTTCAAGCTCATCATCAAAGCCGATACAAGTGACATCTTCTTCAATAATGTTACAATGCCTTGCAACAATCACTCTATTTCCAACCAACACTCTAAGCCCTATCATTGATTCCGTCGGATATGCCACGTCGGGAAAACGCTATTACCAATTCCGACGGGATCACGAAATTTCGAAATTCGGGAGATTTGTATCACTGATTCCGACTGAAAGGCTGTTTTGACAGTTCTTCGTGAAAATTGTATACGAACGTTATTGTTTATCGGGAGAAGTGATATCATAACTAAAACACAATAAAACTTACAAGCAACCAATAAACTAAGTTGATGTCTTTTACTGAAGTGAATAAAAATTTAAAAAGTCCTTATTAATGGCTGTAGTGCATAAATTTATATGTTTTTCCATCAGGTCAAGACCATCCACAAGCAGGAGTCAGTATGATACACAAGGTTTCCAAAAACCTCGAAGGAAAAGGAAAATGTGCACAGTTTTTGGGAGGAAGTTGCCGTGCAGCCTTGGGCCTCCAGTTAACGATACTTCTCACTTACTTACTTACTTATTACTTCAACTTACTTACTTCCACGACACAACTATATGGAAAAAAGTAAGCAGGCAAATGATTAAATGATTTCTAAAACAAAATAAAAAACAAATAAAATTACCTTTCTTCGTCATCTTGTGCTCCCAAAATTGCAACAAAAAAATTGACATGATTCTTGTTTTGTGTGCATTCAGCTTTTCCACAAATATTTCAAAATAACAAAGTTGATAAATTTGATTGGTACAAATGAGAATGGAACAAATTTTTTCAGAACCTTTTCACAGTGAAAAGTAGTTATCATGAAACATATAAGAATCGCAAAATATGATAAAGTGAAAAGTAGGTGCGAAAATGAAAATGAAAACTTAGTTTACATTTCACAGTTTCACAGAACGAGAGTTGACTCCCTGGTAAGATAGGGGTAAGATAGGACATGCCGTTTTTACGTCGTTGAGTAACCACATTAAGTATTAATCCAACAATTTGTCACGTTATTGCCTCTTTGGTTACTTTCGCTACTAGGTGTGTACTACATACATGTGTCCTCGATATCTTTAGCAACTAATAAATGAACCAACAAACTGTCGAGAAGCATGTGGGCATTACCACTATAATTACCTTTATTACAAGTATTGTTCCTCTGCAGCTAACGCGTGATCGCGATTGCTGCTAATACTTATACATTGCATGTGCAACGATATGCATGAGTGTGCGGCTCTGTATGTTGTGCTCGTACGTTAAGTATTTGTCCCTTACATTTCGGATTGTAAAACGCATTAGAAAAAATTTAGGCATGCGGAACCACCCATTCAATTAAAAGCATTTAAAATTTGAGGACAGAAAGGTTGGCATTAAATACCTACCTTAAACACATACATATATACATATCTACATCAGCCTTAAGCACACATTTATATGTATATATTTTACAAGTAGCCGGGGGATGGTAAACGATTGACAGATGACGATGTCGTCACTGTCATTGTTGCGTGTCATCATCAAACAGTGGTAATCGGGATGACAATAAATATAGTATTAGCATAGTTTTGTCTAAATTACATGCTGCTTATCGTGCGATGAACCGTGTTTGTGATGTGCAGTCTATTTAATGATACGTTTTTTATTCCGTTGGCACATGGCAATAATAGGGCGCCGAACAAATTTGTAATTGAACCCGTTCAACCCCAAATCCAAATACAACGGGGTATAAATAATGTGACCAATCGTACTGCTTTCAACGAATGTGATGATTTTCTTATTTTGTACGGTCTTGCTGAAAAACTGCATCGCGTAACATTTTACATGTGATTATCATCACAACAATATCGACTGCGAGCATTAGATATGAATGACAAGCAGACAATCACCCCTAGATTCCGAGCTTTCGTAGCTATAAATTCGTTCATCCGCTCCGCGAAATGTACAAAAGGTATGCTGTAATCCGCTCGTAACTCTCCCCCACGCTGCCAACCAAAAGCAGATATAAATAAACAAATATTATTCCAAATGAATGAATGATGTTGATGACCATATTTATAGGACATTTTTAAGAAGTTTTTCAATAATTCACATATAATGGATTCCCCAACTGCTACACTTTTGCGTTATGAGAAAAAACAAGCTTCGGCCCAAAATTGCACGAATATGCAGAGGAGAATGCTTAATAACGTTTTCAACCATTTATATGCCGGACAGCAACCAAAATTACGTATTTTCGTCCTCATTACTTCGCATAAACCCAATGCGTCTACGCTTGCTTCTCCTACTTCGTATTGATAGCTCTGTAGCCACAATCTGGCTTAGTTTTTTGATCAAAGGGAAAAGTGTGAAAGATTATGTACATTTTTAATATTTTCTATAGACTGGAATATATTTGAGCGTGGGAGAGTAATTGTACGGAGTTCCCTGAAAAGGTAAGCATCAATACTCAGTTATCAGATATTTTAAAGCATTTTCTGCCCCTTTTTGGTTGTTATATCTAACAGAATTTAAATGGAGTTTAATGCAGTTCTTACTTAGTAAACAATTAAATAGGTAAAAAGTCATATATGTATATATATACATACATATATATAGCCGCCGTAGCCGAAGGTGTAGCGTATGCGCGCTTCATTCGGTAGGCCCCGGATTCCTGACCGGGGCAAATAACATATAAAATTACAGAAAAGTCTCTTTCAAAAGCGATCGCCATTCAGCAGGCAATTGCAAACCTCCGAATGTATTTCTGCTATGAAACTTCTCACAAAACTCAATTGCCGTTAAAGCTATATACGTATTGCAAGCGCCAAATTATTATCTGCTTTATTAAGTTATATAGGTTTCACAGAAGTTCTTTGTAATATAAATTGGGCAACACGTATTTGAAGTATATTACTAAAATATTGAAATTTTATCTTCTTTAGTTCTACTAAATATAAGCTCTATAAACCATAAAAATTTAAAATTTAAGTCCAAGAAGAGTCAAGTAAGCCTGATTACGAGTCGCGTCGGTGTCACCAAATCTTAAAAATATATGTACAGGGTTGCCAGATAATTTGTGCCAAAAATTTGCAAGGAGAAGATAAAGTCTATAAAATTAAAAACACTTCACTGAACTTTGTAAAAATTATTTGTTCTCTAGAAATATTTTTTATGAAGAATTTAATTTACTATTTTGCATTTTATACAAAAGACTTAAAAAATTCATTTTAGAACAAAACCTATAATGCATATATAGTATTTATTTATTTATTTATTCGGTCTAAGAACTTAAGTTCGATACAGACTATTAAGATTGCTTAAAATCAAAATTAGTTAAAGTAAAAAATAACAGCTAAATACATACATATATGCAGTAGCATTTATGCCGAATTATTGCAAAGATGTGCCATTACCATAGTTCTTAATGTGGTCCTTGGCAAGGACACATCTTAATCTAAAGAACTTAAAATCAAGTTGAGTTCATTTAATGTTCTTTTTACTGGCGCATTCAAACTATACGTAGTTTTGCTGAGGCCAACATTAAATAAGTCAAAGCTGCGCAAATTTCTAGGACGAACATCAAAATAAATTTTGCTCAAAAATTGAGGGCAGTCTATCTTTCCCGAAACGATATCGATCATGAAAGTATAAGACAAAAACGCTCTTCTGTTACTAAGCGTCATTAGATAATTAATTGACAGCGAGAAAAATGTGACGGCTTCGGTTCAGAAAAACGAATAGAACGGAGGGCAAACCGGATAAACACCTTTTTCACTGATTCCAAATAAAAGCGGCGTATTCCAATTTGGAATGAATAAAGGCTGAGTAAAGAGTTTTAAGAGTGTAGGGGTCATAAAATTCCCGACTTATTCGACGAAGGAATGCAAGCATTGAATACGATTTGGCGACAATATAATTAACATGCCACTTGAATGTGAACTTTGTGTCAAAGTAAACTCTGAGGTCTTTAACCTCATTAACCGATTCTAACTTCGTGTTGCAAAAATAATACGAAGTTTGTAAAGTCGTGGTCAGTTTCGCAAAAGTAACTTTGTAACATTTTTTATGTTCAAAAATAAAAGATTTCTGGCACACCAGGTCTGCAACTTATCTAACTCAGCTTGAAGCGCAAGGGAGTCGGTGTTGTTTCTTATAATTGAATAAATTTCAGGTCATCAGCATATAAAAGAAATTTAGCTGATGAAAAGCAAGACTCAATGTCGTTTATAAATAAAAGAAAAAGTAAAGGCCCTAAAATGCTTCCTTGCGGCACCCCGGATATCGGTATAAGCAATTTTGAGCAAGTTCCGTCTAGAGATACGAAGTGTTTTCTATCCACCAAGCAAGAACTGATCCACTTAAGGAAAACGAAATGAAATCCAATTTGAGAAAGTTTAAGAAGCAGAAGTTTACGCGATATTCTGTCAAATGCTTCGGAAAAGTCAGTGTAGATAGTATCTACTTGGAAACCGTTTGAAATGCAGTTAAGCAGTCATCAGAAAAAATCGCGAGATTTGTTGTCGTTGACCTGCCGGGTACAAAACCATGCTGATTCAAACAAACCAAATGCTTAAAATTGAATGATAACTGGTTTTTAATAATGCATTCAAATAATTTCGAAACAGTGGACAGCTTTGAGATGGGTCTGTAATTACTAACATCGCCTTTATTCCCAGTAACTGATGTTATTTTCCAATCATCAATAAAAACACCGGACGCAAGAGACTTATTAAAAATAGTTTTTAAAGGTGCAACTAATGAGGGGGAATTTTTGAGCGGAACGACCGAGAGTCCATTTATGTCTGTTTGTGTCGAACTGTTTAAACTTTTTACGCCTTCGTCTTCATCACACAGAATAAGAGAGCCTTGACTAAAGATGGAGCCAAAAGTACCGAGATCTTGTTGAATTAAATCCGCATACTCAGCGTCAGGCTTAAGTTCTTCAGACGCTTTAGATGCTTCGTATACCAAGGGATCCTGTAAGATATGGAACGATGAATTGGTATATACTCTTTACGTAGCTTGACCACAGTGCTTTTAAATAAGTCAAAACAAACTGCAACATCAGCTCCGCCAAAAGCATCATCTCATTTTATGTTCAAAGGCATTTGGTCAAATTTAACAAAATCACAGGAATTAAATGCTGTTTTTTGGGTTTCTTCCGGAATCCAAAAAACTCAACGATTAATGAAAGTGGAGAATGATGCATGTTTAGCGAGGAAATTGATGAAGCAGGTATGTATATATAACATTTTATATTATTGCTTACAAAGATAAGATCAAGAAAGCGATTCAAGCTGTTGTGAATGCCATTGGCTTGAACTAAATCACTTCCTACAAACAACAACATAAGTCTCTAAGGTATTAGTGACATTAGATGGTATAAAATATGAATCATTATCTAGGTAAGACCATATAATATTACTTAAATTAAAGTCTCCTAACACACACCGTTGATGGTCCCCGATTTGTTCATTAAGACCCACAACATTATCAACCTACGCTCTGTACATGGCCTCACCACTTACTGGTGGAGTATATGATGCACAAATATAAAGCATTTTCGTTGAGATATGCAGTCTTACACAAAGGTCTAATAACGAATCGTTATTTTGAAGATCAACTAGTGACGGTCTAAGACTGTGGCGCGAAGCAATTAGTATTCCGCCTCCTCTCGCACATCCTGTTTTTATAGCATCTCGGTCTTTGCGAAAAACCGCGAACAGCTTAAGATCGAAAAACTCGGCATCAGGAAATGAATCATTGAGCCATGCCTCAATAATGACAATCTATGTCATATTCCAGCAGCGAACTAAGCAGCCGCACGTCTTCCGATTTGGTCCTTATACCCGATGCGTTATGAAAATAAACATTTAGTTTTCTGTTTACACCTCTAGAAGGATATCCTTCGATTCCTACTTGTACTTTGATAACGACAATATTACACACATTAAAAAGCACCGCGAAAATATACAGGTTCATGCATATAAACAATACTACATAAAGTATTTGGTAACTAACTTTGTTTCATTCTTTGATTTATTAAAGTTTATCATAGAAAAAACTCGCAATATCAATACTTTGATTTGTTTTTCTTCGTATTCTATAGCACGCTTGCCACTTTTTTTGCAGAAAATTTACAAAAATGCATGCACTTATTCACCTTGCTTTCAGTTTGTATTTGCATGAGTTTACTGCAATTCAGACACAACATTTATAAGAATGCGAACTACGGTTTTTTGTTCAAGGAAATTTTACTAATGAATAATGTCTAGTAAGCGTCGTGCGGTCGTAAGTAATCGTTATCGAAATATAAGGTTATATTCGTTTTCATGCTATATGAAATTTTAACAACAAGTCATGATCACAATGATCAGAAAAAAAAAATATATTTTCCATCCGAAATGTTTGACCAATATTTAAGACGATTGAAACAAAATGGATACCCTTCCTCAGCGTCGCGCAAAATACCTCGTCAAAATGCGATATTGTCATTTTTATTTGTATATGTACTTTCAGTAAAATTGACCCTCTCAATTTAAATCACTGGCTTTATGAAACTATAATTAGGTCTATAATGTATTATGGAGTGGTTGTCTGATGGAACTCGCTGGATAAGGTATCGAAAGTTAAGCAGCTAGAGCGGGTGCAACGGACCGCGCTCACTGGAATCAGTGGGGCGCTTAGGACTCTCACGTTCAACGTTATGCTTAACGTTTTATCTGTGGACATTGTCACCAAGGTTGCTGCAACCCGGCTAAGATGCAATGGATACAGCTTCAATTCGGCCTTTGAGCATTCTAAAATTCTTGCCTGCTTCGACTTTGTCCCTCCAGAAACGGATTGGTGGTTCCTTCTCCACTCACATCCCGCTAAGGGAGGAATGGAATGAGGGTAGCATGTGGGGCGAGAGAACGGTGAACTTTTTCATGGTTGGTCCGAAGCTGTGTTTCAGGCGGAGGTGCCCGCAATTAAGGAGGCAGCCGATCGGCTACTCACCAATGTAATGCCCTCTAGATAGGATCATTGGATAATTGGTAATTTGCGTGACTTCGTTCGGGGTACACAACGTTTCTCCGGTTAGCCTTTCTTGATTCCGATTTACATTACCGTTCAACTAACAGGTGGTATCACAATGGACTTCTCTACTAAGTCTAAGTGAGTTCCCACTGCGGGGACTACCACATTAACCTAACCACTGCATTTTCTAACAACTAACTACAAAGTAAAATGCATGACAACTAATAGCTAACAATTTTTTACCCATTTGAAGTTAGTGAAATAATCACTAGCTTTATTTGATTTTCTGGCATTTGCATAAAGCTACATACATGATATTCGGTTAAAATAGCAAACAAATAAATTTTGTTCAAGTTTACCAGGGCTAATTTTTATTCATACGAAATATTTTGTAGACCTTTAAAAATATATAAGTAAATTTTTAGTTGTTTATAATTTGTTTCCTTACTTTACAATTTTAGTTTGTTTGACTAAATTGAATTAATTAATGTAAATGGGTTCTTAAAAATTTATATTTTTATAAAATCGTAAAATAATCTTCAAGCTGTGGGTAAAGTATTATATTTAAAGAAATTATTATTATTATTATTATTATTATTATTAAAATTGAAGATAGTAATGAATTACAATCATAATATATATACATATAAAGCACTAGCGATTCAGCCATCAGCTTTGGGTAATTTCGGTAGTAATATTAATCTAACATTATATTTCAAAGTACAATTTAATTCTGTTTATAAATTATATAAATCTTTTTAATTTTTTTTCGTTTACTTCAGTTAGAAGTTCTTCTATTGTGCGGATTAATATTGGTTGTCTTAATGAATGTAATGCTTCGCAGGTTGTTACTACTCGTAGAAGTGTGATGGTTAGTATTTCCTCGTTGCAGAATTGACAAATTTGATTTTGTAGATGGTTGTTCTGTAAAAGGTAATTGTGGGTTATGTGTGTGACCGAGGGGGAAACGGGAGTAGATTATGGTGTCTCGCCTTGAAGTTATTGTTGGAAAGATTGGAGGAGTTAGGTTTGGGCTTACGGATTTATAGTAGTGATTTTTATTTTGCCAATGTTGAGACATAAGTTGCCGATTTGCTTTAATGATTTCGTTTTTTAGGTCGTTCTTATTACAGCTGCGTAATATGTTTAACGGTGAGTTACTGGCAAGTTTGGCCGCTGCGTCTGCCAAGGTGTTTCCGAATTATTCCGATGTGACTGGAAATCCACATCAATTATATTTTTTTAGCATTTGAGGTAAGTGTATCTCTGATTTGGGATATCACCGAATCGTTGTTTTTTATGTTTTTAATCGAGGTCAAAGTTGAGAGTGGGTCACTGCATATATAGGCCACTTTCCTTTGTTTTTTTCTGCTGTTTTACAAGCGTAGTAAACTGCAGTTGCTTCTGCACTAAATACGGATGCGTCAGATGGTAGTAAAGCGGCGGATAGTGTTTCACACTCGGTAACGACGCTAAAAGCGGGTATGTCTTCACGTTTGGAGCCGTCAGTGTACAGCGTGGACCAGTCGTGGTAATTGCTACGTATTCGCTGAAAGTTTTGAAGAAACACATCCATTGGAGTTCTCCTTTTTTGTATTTTGTTAACTGAAGTAAGATACAGTTCGTAGGCAATTTCCAAGGTGGGTTACGAATATTGGTGGACGCACTATTTTCCAGTGGCATGCCATAGTATTTAGCTATCTCTATTAGTCTTTCTACGGCTGGTTTTTTCTTGTTTTTCGTTTTCGTTTCAGTCTATTTTTTACCATTGTTTT
Organism: Anomoia purmunda; assembly: GCA_951828415.1. NCBI lineage: Eukaryota > Metazoa > Arthropoda > Insecta > Diptera > Tephritidae > Anomoia > Anomoia purmunda. The sequence continues at coordinate 24,328,214 of OX639998.1, read as the reverse complement.
TAAAGCTGTATCTTCCTTTTGCGTAAGCTTCTTTGCCATTCTTCCCGAAATATAATGAACCCTGTCATTGAGTAATGGAAGTCCTGCTTCAGTGAGAATGTTGAGAATAGAAGTGGTGCGGAAAGCGCCCAGCGCCAAACGAACTGCAGAATGGTATATAGCTGATATTTTAGAAAGATTTGCTAAAGACGTAGCACCATAAAGCTGCAGGCCATAATCGATTTTTCCGAGTATGGTAGCTTTCACAATATTAGGTAGTGAATTTGTATTACTTTTTAGTTTGATGTTGCTCAGGGATTTTACGATATTTAGTCTATTTTGTAGTGATTTTTGTAAATAGTTAGTGCCGAGTATTTTAAGTGCCGTAACCTTTTTAATGTGCGTATCTTCTAGGTTTAAAGCAAAGTTTTCGCAATTATGTTTGTTACATATGTGTAAATGACTCGATTTGGCTATGGATATTTGAGCTCCGCTGATATTGCACCAGTTTATAATTTCTATGAGGAAGCTATTGAATTTGCTTTGGAATATCGTTACGTCTTGGACTCTGGCATATATACATACGTCGTCTGCGTAGAATACATGTTTGAAGAAATTGTTTTCATTTATAATTCGACTGAGCCTGTCAAAGGTACTAGAAAGAGTGTTACGGATAAAGGCGAACCTTGAGGTATGCCGTTTTCAAGAGGCCCTGACTTTTCGATTTAGCAGATCGTTTTTTACAAAGTTTATAATTTTTGGGCCTAACTTCCAAGCTAAAATTTGGTCCAATATTGTGTGCAAACCAACTCTGTCAAATGCCTTTTCCATGTCAATGGATATAAGAGATGTGTGATTCCTAGTCGAAATGCTATCAGCGATATGTTCGTCTAATCGAGGTAATGCCTTTATGGTGTTGCTTCCGGGTTTAAAGGCGGTTTGGTTGCTTAAGAGTAACTTGTTTGTATGAAGATAGAACATAAGCCTTCGAAAAAACATTTTTTCCATGACTTTTGATAGGCAAGAGATGAGGGATATAGGCATGTATCCTTCCGTCGTGTTTTTTGGCTTATTCGGTTTCGGTATGAGTACAGCAAGTGCAATTTTCCATTGTTGCAGTATAGTATGTGTGTTAAATATGAGGTTTTGTAGCTCACAGAGCTTGGTCTTGCCAACTAAAGGGAGTTGTTTCAGAAATTCATAGGGGATGTTATCTTGGCCAGGACTTTTTCCTTTGAGCTAAGCTAGGCATCCATCGAGTTCTTGTATTGAAAAGCTGTCTTCTATTGCGCTGGCCTTTTTGCTTAATGGGTAACCTACATTTATTATATTTTTGTAACGGTTACTGTGTTCTGTGAACTGGTCCGAGAAGTAAGAACTTTTTGAGTAGTCTGATCACGCTCTGGCCAGCCTATCGCCTTGATTCAAGAGGATTGGTGGTTGGCGAATCATATTCATTTTCAATTGAGTGAATGAGGTTTTGTGACCGGTTTCCGTAAAGTAAATTTACTTTGTTCCATAGAACTTTTGATGGAGTGCTGTAGCTTATATCTTTAGTGGAATTCGCAAAAGCTACACGCTTTGAGATATTTGTTTCCCTCTTAAATTTAGCATTCGATTTTTTATAATTTAGTATATTATCAACCGTGGGATGTTGTTTGACAAGTTTCCACTGGTCTTGTTTTGTTTTCCTTAGTACAGTCAAATTATCATTCCACCAATATTTTGCGTGTTTCCTTTTTTGTGGAGTTGACATTGGAATCGTTTTGTATGCACATTGCATAATTTTTTTGGAAAAGATCGCACCGGCCTTATTGGGATTCATTGTATTGAACCTCAAGGCTTCCAGCTCTCTTGTTAGGAGGGTTAGGTATTGGGCCCAGTTTGCATCTTTAAACATAAATTTTTTGGGAGTGCAGTATGCCGTATTTTGGGTCGCATTGAACAACGTTATGCTAATCGGAAAATGATCGCTACCGCTAAGTGCATCATTTACTTTCCAGATAGATGCAATATTAATTGGTGGAGTGCACATGGTAATATAAATATGGGTAAGTGTGTAGTGCGTTGACCAGTGGGTTGGGCTTTTGTCGTTTAAAACTACAAAGATGGTATTTTCAATAAATTTTGTGACAATTTTACCCTTATTGTTAAATCGCGGAGGTCCCCATATTGGGCTCCAAGCGTTCAGATCACTCACTACTAGCATAGGATCGTTTACGTTAGATATGAGTTCATGCAAATCGCGCTCTGCAAATTGTTCGTCTGATGCCGAATATATGTATGTTCAAAAAAGTGAAATTTATCTTGGATTTAACCGTGATTGCGATTGCGAGTAAATGAGTATGTAGCTCGAGGGGAGTAAATTCAATATTGTCTGCCACAAAGAAAGCGACACCTCGTTTTGCATTTTCTCCTGTTTCAATATTATTTTTTTCATAAATAGAGAAGCTTTTTGGTATAAATGATGTGGGAGGACCTTTCTTGGGAACCCGAAATCGATGCCTAAATTTAATTTTTTTTTGCAGGGGAATTATACACCGGGAGGGAAATTTCTTGACAAGGTTTTGATCAGCATATATTGAAGTTGCTTTGAAATTTTTTTTATGACTATACATTGAAAATTATGGTTGAGATGATACTGTGAATATTGCCTCTCGCGAAGCGCGTGTATACCTGGTACACCGTGTAGCTGCCAAAATCTCCGTCCGACTGCAACAAACAAGTTATCGTCCTCAAAAGAAATGCACTGACTATTTGCTATTTTATGGATTTTTTACGAAATTACATTAATATGAAAAAATAATTGTTATAAAAAAAAAAAATTTATGTATTGAAAAAATCCTACGGTAGGACCTAGATTGAGGATTGTTTTGCGAGCATTTTAGTGTAAAAAACTTTGAAATCGGTTGAAATTTGTAGGAGATATGTGGCGTACCGTTTTTAAAAACCGTGTTTCGAGAAAAACGCATCTAAAGTTTGTATACATGCTTATGAGAGTTTGAAGTAAAGTTACTGTTTATTACCATCAATCGGCAATTCCGGGTCCATAAACTTGACCTTCCTGAGTCTCTTGGGCTTCTCTTTTGTTTTCTGCTTGCTAACGCCGACTTTCTTGCATTTTTCACTGCATCACTCAGCCTACTGCCTGCAGAACTGACCCGTTGTGCATCAGCTTTCACAAAGCGCGCATGGCTTGAAACAACTAAAAAACAACTTTACCAATTAAAATTACGTATGATTTTATTTTTTCCGTAATCTTATGACTATAAGGAAGCATTTTAGTCAAGAAAAAAAAAGGATTTTTCAAAAATCTCAAGGTGGCGTAACCCCTTAAGGTGAGTTTCTTGGATGGCTATGATTTTATAGCTATTTTCGTTGTAATTATTATGGTATCCATTAATGTTCCACTGGAGAACTGAGAGTTATTTATTTAAGACTTTTCCTCTTGAAACGTATGGCGATAAGATCTATAGGTAAGAGAGATTTAATTTAAATTTGTTGTATTTCGGTGTTGTAATCTCTTATTTCGTTTGTGGAGTCTATGTTTGTGGATAGAACATAATTTTTTGTTGCACTGGTGCGTTTTTGGGGTTATTTATATTACTAGTAAGGTTATATTGTTCATAAAGCTGTGCTAAATTCGGTTCTAAGTGCAATTCGGTTGATTTTAATGGGGAGTTGATTGGTACTGAATACATTTTTTCGTTTCTGTTTGGTTCGTAGCTTTCGTTTTAGATGGGTTCTGTAGTTGTTGGATTATGTTTAGGTATATTATTGTTGTGTTCATATTTTTTGGTGTTTTTAAAATTCTTTTTTGTGTTGCTTCTACGATGTCTTCTTGTGGTACATTTTTGTTGTAGTCAGTGTTATTTTTGTTGATTGTTTCTATAGCTTCCCTAAATGAACATTTGTTTTCTGTTCTTTTGGTGGCGTAAAAGTGTTGAAAGAGGCTATGTGAAGTGGGGTGTCTGTGAGTTTTCCTCCTATGTACTTTCTGATTTATTTACATTCCACTGCACCTTGTTTTAGACCTTCTACGATTTCCTCTTCGCTTAAGTGTTTTAGGTCTGCAGAGTAAACTACACCTTTTGATATATTAAGCGCTGGGTGAAGAGAGACGGATATATTGCAAATGTAAGATAATTGTGTTGCTTTAAGGTATATATTTGCTTGTTGTTGAGTTTTTGCTAGTTGTCTCGTTTTACAATAACCTAGTTGCAAAAGAACACTAGGTAGGATAAGAAATAGCATGTAAAGCAACAACACTAACTTGGAAAAATATGCGAGCTGAGCCAACTCGGTTATATGATATTCGACCTGAGATGTAGTGTTGTGAAGCAAAAACCCCGCTCTTTTGTGAATGGGCTCTGGAAAAATACTTGGGAAATTTCAATCAACTGTCAAATCTTGTTTGTTTTATGGACACATAAACAAACCAAATAAAAATGGAAGAAGGGTAAGTAAAATTGCTTTTGGTATATTTCACATAAAATTATGAATTGAAACATGTTTGTTATTTCAGAATGCAAGAAAAAAAGGCGAAAGAGATGACCCCGGGAGGAGACAGTTGGGGTTTTGGGATGCTACCTCGCCCGGAAAGCGGAGTTGGAGCACCCAAAAAGAAAGAGGTTGGCCTACGCGAACGTGTTGGAAGACATGGTGTCAATGGCGATCACGGTAGGTTCAGAAATATATGTTTGAACAAATTATATTTATTAAACCACTTCCTCTACTTTGAAAGGACGCCGCTGTGTTTGCAGTCGAAGATGTGCAGTTTTTTCCAGGCCTTTAAGGCGGCACGGGACAACAACAGCAGAACTGGCGCCTGCCCGTGCTTTGGTTCCTATATGGATCAAATGGACGAAATATTTGGAAGAAGTCCGATTATTTTAAACGACCACAACGTTCATGTGGGTTACAGACCGTTTGAAACAGTTTCGGTAAATGCGCTGTCTGCTAAGGCATCCACATGCATCCCCCCGCCACTGCCATCACCAACCCCTTTGACGTTGCCGGTAACAGACATTTCGTCATCACCGTCACCATCGTTGTCAATGTCACCACGCACATATATCAATTTTGGCTTCTTCTCCAGCTACAGCAGTACGCCGAAACGAAATTACTCTGTCAAGCAACAGCTTTTTAAAACGCTACAGTGAGTTTCAGTGAATACGTGTTGTGAATTTGTTTGCAATGTTTTTGATGTAAATTTTTCGTACTCGTTTTTATAAAATCCTTGTACATGCGGAAGAGCATCAACTTAACAATTTTTCATCGGTAACATTTTGCTGTAGAATGTACAAGAGGTTTATAAAAACGCGAAGGAAGAATTTACATCAAAAACATTGCCAAAAATCCACTAAAAGGTTTTCACTGAAACTGGAGTTGTTTTTAAATTTGTTTTTGGTTTTTATTTTACTTGTAATTAGAATAAGAAATGATCTGAATTGAGTTTTATATGTGATACTCCTAGTGAATTTGTTTTAGTTTTATAGATTATACTTAAGTTGAATGAAATGCAATGAATTCTCGTCAACATTTTTATTAGGGAATTTAAAGATATAAATATGTATATGTATATATGCAGTGAAATTTTTAAATAATATTTTGTTGTCTTAAATATTTAAAAGGTTTTGCCTTCTGTCAAGGGCTGCGTCTAGGTTTGATTCTTCAAAACCTTCATCATGTGCAAATGTATTTTCATCACTCACATCGTTGATATCGCACAAATTTTCTAGTTGCCAAAATGCCTCTGTATTGCTTACATACCAAATGTACATATACACCGATTTTTTCTTGGTAATATACGCGTTCTGCCACCACCAGATGTGTCAGGTACGTAGTTAAGACTCCGAATACTTCACAGAAAATAAAATAGCATTAAGTTTATGCATTTCTTTTACACAGATTTTGTTATTACTTGTTAGATATTCCACCGTTTATCGTCTTGGCCTCATGTGCATTTTGAAATCTGCCTCACTCATTGCATCGAGCGTACCTTCAAAATTGGAGCACTTCTCATGGGCCTCGTTTTCACCCTCCGAGTCTTCAGAAGAGCTGGAGCTGGCATATATCGTTTCCAATACTTCTAGTACTTCTTGCATCTCTCTATTACGACGTGATTCTCAATGCTCACCCGTGTACAAAAGCATAATCTACAAACGTAAAAGGTTATTTAATGCATTTATTTAACGTTTTTAAATAAATTTAATAACTTACCACAGAATCCTCAGAATTGCTCATTCCGAGTTGGAGTGTTCTTTACTAGGTTACATTAAAACGGGCCCAGTATAAGCAAGTCTCCGTCTCTTGTGAATGATATTTCAAGGGGCTTTTCTGTTGTGATTGATTCTAGTGCTTTGTTTTAGGATTTAAGTGATTTTTCGGTTTTGCTTTTTATTATTAGAAACTTTGTGCATGATGTATTTTGTGGAGTGCTTGCGTGTTTGTTAAGTTTTAGTGCTGGAAAGTCGTAGTTGTTGTTCATATTGTAGGCCTTGCGTTTTGTTTTTGGTTCTTCACCTAGGATAGCGAAATAGTTCCTTCTTCCTTCTTGGCTTATCCTGCCGCATACCTCAATAATATGAATCGTTTTCGATTCAATGCTATTTTTGTTGAATTATGCATTTTATCCAAAATATCATTGCATGCAGTCTCTTACCATTTTCATTTTGTTTGGGAGTTTTTTTAGTTTGAAAATTTTAAGAATTACCAAAATTATGCTCGAAAACACAAGTATTTGTCAAAATATTAACGATTTCTGATATCTTGATTCCGTTTTCCAAAAATATTTATATTTTCCAATTTCAATAGTTCATTACTTGTATCTACGTATTCTAAGATTTCAAAGTTGTTTACATAATTATTTTTATATGTAAGTGATGTTATTTATTACAGTTTGATGTTTAATGTTTTCTTTCGACAAATATTTATTCCAGAAATTGATATTGCTCCTTCTTTAATTATTCCAATTTTGTTATTTCTTTCTCTTATTTTTTACATTTTCCCTGATTTTTACAGGGAAATTTCCATGTTTATTTTTTCTAGTACTTTCGTAATTGTTTCCAAATCTCGCAAATGTTGTGTTAAGTTTGTATTAGTAATAATATCGTCCATTTAAACAAGGCATACTTCTCCAATATGTTCACGAACGATATCATCCATTACCCTTTAAAAAATTCGAGAAGCATTGTTGAATCAAAAGCATTCGGAAAAATTCATACTTTCCATTATTAACGGAAAAGCTGTTTTCTCTATGTCATTTTCTGACATTAGGCCCGTTCTTTTGTAACCTAGTTGCAAAAAAACACTAGGTAGGATAAAAAGTAGCATGTAAAACAACAACACTAACTCGGAAAAATATGCGAGTTGAGCCAACTCGGTTATATGATATCCGACCTGAGATGTAGTGTTGTGAAGCAAAAAACCCGCTCTATTGTGAATGGGCTCTGGAAAAATACTTCGGAAATTTCAATCAACTGTCAAATCTTGTTTGTTTTATGGATACATAAACAAAACAAATAAAATTGGAAGAAGGGTAAGTAAAATTGCTTTTGGTATATTTCACATAAAATTATGAATTGAAACATGTTTGTTATTTCAGAATGCAAGAAAAAAGGCGAAAGAGATGGCCCCGTGAGGAGACAGTTGGGGTTTTGGGATGCTACCTCGCCCGGAAAGCGGAGTTGGAGCACCCAAAAAGAAAGAGGTTGGCCTACGCGAACGTGTTGGAAGACATGGTGTCAATGGCGATCACGGTAGGTTCAGAAATATATGTTTGAACAAATTATATTTATTAATCCACTTCCAGGACTTTGAAAGAATGCCGCTGTGCTTGGACAACAACAGCAGAACTGACGCCAGCCCGTGCTTTGCCCCCTATATGGAGGGGTTCATGTGGGTTACAGACCGTTTGAAACACTTTCGGCAAATGTGCTGTCTGGGAAAAATAGCTAACAGAAATTACTCTGTCTAGCAACAGCTTTTTAAAACGTAACAGTGAGTTTCAGTGAAAACCTTGTAGTGTATTTTTGTGCTCGTTTTTTTAAAACCCGTGTACATGCGGAAGAGCATCAACTTAACAATTTTTCAAAAAACATCGGTAACGTTTTGCTGTACAATGTACAAGGGTTTTATAAAAGCGAGCGCGAAGAATTTACATCAAAAACATTGCAAAAACTTCACTAAAATGTTTTCACTGCATTTGGATTTTTTTAAATTTGCTTTTGGTTTGTTATTTTATTTGCAATTAGAATAAGAAGTGATCTGAATTGAATTTTATATGTGATACTCCTTGTGAATTTGTTTTAGTTTTATAGATTTTAAGTTGGATGAAATGCAATGAATTCTTGTAAATATTTTTATTAGTGAATTTGAAGATATAAATATATATGTATATGCATTGAAATTTTTAAATAATATTTTGTTGTCTTAAATAATTAAAAAGGGTTTGCCTTCTGTCAAGGGCTGCGTCTTGGTTTCATTTTTCAAAACCTTCATCAAGTGCAAACGTATTTTCATCACTCACATCGTTGATATCGCACAAATTTGCTAGTTGCCTAAATGCCACTGTATTGCTTACATACCAAATGTACATATACACGGATTTTTTGTGGTAATATACGCGTTCTACCACCACCAGATGTGGCAGGTACGCAGTTAAGACTCCGAATACTTCACTGAAAATAAAATAGCATTAAGTTTATGCATTTCTTTTGCACACATTTTGTTATTACTTGTTAGATATTCCACCGTTTGGCGTCTTAGCCTCATGTGCATTTTGATATCTGCCTCACTAATTGCATCGAGTGTACCTTCAAAATTGGAGCACTTCTCATGTGCCTTGTTTTTCACTCTACGAGTCTTTAGAAGAGTTGGAGCTGGCATATATCGTTTCCAATACTTCTAGTACTTATTGCATCTCTCTATTGCGACGTGATTCGCAATGCTCACCCGCGTACAAAGACACCATCTACAAAAGTAAAAGGTTATTTAATGCATTTATTTAATGTTTTTAAATAAATTTAATAACTTACCACAGATCCTCAGAATTGCTCATTTTGTTTTGCTTCTTTAAAATTTCACTAAACAAATCATATGTTTAATGACAGATATTGCCAGTGTTGTGAAGTAACTAAAAGGAAATTTTATCCGAGTTGGAGTGTTTTTTTGCAACTAGGTTACAAAAGAACGGACCTTTTATAATTTAATTAAAACCTGACTCCAAGACAATACTTGAAAAATATTTTGTTTTTATCGGGAATTGGATGTCGGTCAGGAATGGTCATAATCAATTACCATTCGAAGTTTTGGACCATCGTCGTCGTTTGAGCCTTTTTTGGTGCGACACAAATTGATGCTTTATAAGGCCTTTCACTAGGTCCTATATTTTTTCGTCACACATTCTATAAATCTGTTTATTCATAAACGAATTCACTAATAGAGGTTACGGATATTCCCTCTTATATGTCAGTTCTAAACGCAAAACTCATATTAAGCTTGATATGCGTTTTTTCGATTTTATATATTCTGTAAATTGCGACAGATCTTCATTTTCAAGTCCAGGATTTCTGTCCCTTAAAAGTTCGAGTTTTCGATCGACCTCTCAACTTTTTTTTTCGCTGACAAAATCTTCCTTTATCGTCTGGCGCTTCAGGATCTTTTTGTCTCAATAAAAATATGTCCACAATATTTGTAATTTTTACTTCTACTTTTTTTTTGCCGGTATCATCTTCGGCTGGCACCTTAGGACTTTCCCTCCCAAGGGGTTAATATTTTCAGTTTTTTTTTAAACTGTTCTGTTCTGTTGCCGGTAACAACTTCGACGGGTGCCTTAGAATCTTCATGTCCCATGGGGGTTTTTTTGTACGCTTCACTTCTTTTAGGTTTCAATTTATACATTTTTCTTTTATTACGTCGGCGGGCGGTTCAGGACTTTCATGTCGCAATGGGTTCATTTTTTAATATATTTTTCTTCACATTTTTCCTTTACTTTCACTTAATGTTCAAGCGTCTTTCTCCTTTTTGTACCCGAATGCACTGGTGCCAAGGTTGCTTGCAACAGCATGAAAAAACCGAGATAGATATAGACATATACATATGTAAATACCAAAGTTCTTAGAAGTAATAACGCATTTGATTATTTGATTATATATTAGCAATCTTAACGAAACTTCTTATACCAAGGTACCTTGGTATTGCAAATGGGCGAAATCGGTCAATAAAATATTTTAGTAACTACTGCAGCTAATTTTCTCAAATATGACACATAGAATTGGATTTGGAAAAAGAATACGCGAGTAAACTTGTTTTTGGAAAATGGGCGTGCCACTGCCCACTGGGCATAGCACCGCCCACTTTAGAACAAATAAGTATAGAACCATTCTACCAGACTGTACGCAATTCCGCACACATCTTGCATTTCGAGTCAATAAGCTAAGTTTCGAAAATTTTTAAAATCGGGAAAATACCACACCCACGTCTCAGGTAACGGTGATTTTCAAAAATCATAAAAGCGCTATGCTACCAAAGTCTACCAAATTTAGTACACATTTCACATTTAATATGAGTGAGCAAAATTCCAAAAATTACACAAATCGGACCAAAACTACATCTACCCCTCATATAACGGTAATTTTCAAAAATCAAAAAAACAGGTTATTTGAGTATTTTTCAAAAAGAATTTGATTAAATTTAATATAACGAGTGAGTTTCCAGAAGCAAATACAAGAAAATTTGCAATAGTCGTGGCACAATCCACTTTCGAACAACTAGGTATATCTCAAAAACTATGCCAACAAACTCTCGCAAATTTAGTGCACACATGGCATTTCAAGTCAATAAGAAAAATTTCGAAAATTTTAAAAATCGTACAAAAATCATGCCTACCTCTCATATAATGCCTAAAAACAAAAATTCCGATATTTAATAACTGTACAAGGTAATTTGTTCAAATTTGGTAGACAAGATTGGGTTTGAGAATGAAATACATACAGGGAATCATAAGTGTTGGAAATGGCCATTGTATCGTCCACCTTTGAGGAAATAGGTATATCTCCTAAACTTCTTTGTCAAATGCCACCGCCTTACGCAAACTTTGCATTTCTAGATATTTCTAATAAAGCGAATAGATCAATACTTTCTTAAATATATAGCTGAACGTAAACACATACAATAGGTACTTTAGTTTTTCAAAATACAGATTTTTAGATTCACTGATTTTATTGCATACATACGCCGGTTATTTAAAGTCCGGTTGCACCCGAACTTAGACTCTTCCTTACTTGTTTTTCGACCTATTTATTTATATCACACAATATTTTTAAAAGCTCAAGGCCATTTGTAATAGAAAAGCTTCTAGAAAAAACAACTGGTAGAAGTTATAGCTATTTCGGGGATCACCACATCTCCTGATCAAACTTCTTCCGGGGATCGAACCCACGACCTCTACGGCTAACTCGTATGCGTACTGCTTAGGACAGCGCCTTAACTACTTGCACTAAGTAAGCAGTGTACACTATTGTTGCTTTTTCATCTTCCAGCATTTGCAAACACTAGGCCGCCGGTCTGTATACTCACAATCTACGGCTTGGTGTGGAAAATGCTAGCCAATGGACCACAGTCGGCTTGTGAACTGTTATTGCTTGTTCCTTTTATCCTACCCACACAATTCAAAACGACAGTCTGCCACTATTACAGTGAATGTGTGGTTGTTGTTAGTTCACACAATCTATTTAATTATTTTTTTTTAATTTCATTCAATATCGTCACATAAGGGGAAGGGTTTGAAAATATCCTGCATATGCTCAGCAAATACTTCTGCTTTCTCCTTAATCGGATCTACACCAGCTGAAGCTTTTATCTTTAACTGGGACATTCTTTTTTAAAGGAAGATTTAAAAAATTTGTGCATTTCCATATGGAGAATTCACTTGGTTTGGTGCTTAAATTCTTGAGATAGTTTTTGGTGCATTCATTTCTACAGTCACTAAGCCTTTGTTTAAGTTCTTTAATGCCTCGACTTTAGCAAACCCTAAAGGTAAAGAACTCCTAAAGTGTGTCCAAAAGAAAAAATTTAGCGTTTTATCTTCTGGAACCCCCACCTATTGGTCTTCTGATCCGCGTAAAATATCAGATCTGCTAGACTTCGTAGTATATAATGGTATACCAAGTAGCTGTCTCCAAATAACGGACTGTCAAGAACTAAGCTCTGATCACCTCCTTTGATTTCAAATTATAACACATATTTACAAACATTTGCTAATAAAACAAGTTTAATAACAAACAAAACTGATTTTGATTTATCCCAATCCTGGTTAGACAAAAACATTGGTATAAACGTAAGACTCAAAACTGATCAAGAACTTGACGAAGCGGTTGAATGTTTCAACAACTCAATTCATAAAGATGCTTTCTATGCATCTCCTGAAGCATCACAAATTTCCAACATTCATGGTGGTCTTAAGAAGAACTTATACATTTCAGCAGAAATTAAAAAACTAATTAAAGTAAAGCGACAATTAGGAAAAAATGGCAAATAGGTAGGAACCCTATAGACGAAAATTATTTTTTTGGAAAATAGTTTTATGGTTGGCGGGCTCATCCACTACATACAAGGTGGCGCAAAAGTAAACTTCCGTTGTTTTTTGGCTGTAATTTAAAAAAAAAATGAAAAACTTTGATTCTTCTTGTGGATTATTTTTATTTGGTCTTTTAATTTTTTTACATCAAGTCGAGAATATGATGTCATGTAAATGGCCGCCGCCACAGTTGATTGTCGTTTGAGTCCTTTTTATGGCATTTTCCATCACTTTGGCAAAAACTTCCGGCGATAGGTCCTCACATTCTTGACGGATATTCTCTTTAAGAGCTGGAAGAGTCTGAGGCTTGTTGACATAAACCCGCGACTTCAAACAGCCCCACAAAAAGAAGTCTGGAGCGGTCAAATCAGGCGATCTTGCTGGCCAGTGCAAATCGCCAAAACGGGAGATTAGGCGCCCGGGAAATGCATCCTTCAGCATATCGGTTGTGGCACGTGCAGTGTGTGCCGTTGCACCGTCCTGTTGGAACCACATGTTTTCCAATCCCAATTCACCAAGTTGCGGCAAAAAGAACTCGTTGATCATTCACAGTAACCGTTTGGCCTGCGACGTCTTCGAAGAAAAAAGGTCCGATGACTCCTCCAGCGAAAACAGCACACCATACAGTGACTTTGAGCGGGTGTAATGGCTCTTCGTGGGTTACACGCGGATTTTCAGTGCCCCAGAAGCGTAAATTTTGCTTATTTACGTACCCGCTAAGATGGAAATGGGCCTCATCACTCATGATTATATTTGATGAAAAATCATCTTCCTCTTGGTGGTGATTAAGGATGGCTTGAGCGTATGTTAGACGCGATTGGCGGTCAGCAGCTAAAAGCTGATTCACCGTCTGGACTTTGTACGGAAACATCTTCTAATCTTGTACCAAAATTCGCTGTAAAGACCGTCGACTGATACCCATTTGCGTGGCACGTCGTCTGGTCGATGTCGACGGCGCTTCCATGACATCCTCGGCTACAGCAGCAATATTCTCTGCAGAACGGCTACTCTGGGGTCTGCCACGCCTGGCAGCATCTCGTGTTGTGCCAGTCTCTTCGAGGCGAGCGGCTAAACGTCGCAGTGTTTCACCAGTAGGCGATGAACGGCCAGGAAATCTGCGACGAAATTCTCGTTGTGCCAAAGTCACCGACCGATTATTGGTCAAATAAATAGTCAGCAATATTCCGCGTTCTGGAGCAGTGTAGCGTAACATTATTTATTAACGTGTATTTCGCATGTGTTTACTACACAAATGTCAAAACAGAACTGACATTAGGGGCCAATCGCAAAATTTATAGCATTTTCTGATAGGAGGATTACTTTAGCGCCACCTTGTATATGTATACTACATATATTATTTTGTGGCCAAATACTTTCCTTATACTGGCCGTGGGCTCAAAAATTAACATAGCTGATTAATAAATTAGGCTGTTTAATGAGAAAAATATAAATACACATGAGTATGCTAATCTTGATGTTGATTTACCTAATAACATATCGAAAAAATTGTTAAATCTTTTAAGGTTTCCTTCACATGGATCCTATTCACATTTGTTGTTATTATAACTTCCGTCGAGAGTACGTTTCCCAACTGTTTTGTTAGCCTGCCATTTAATAAAGTTTTAAGAGTTTTAATCTAAATAAAACATTAAAATGTTAAAGTAAAATGGAATTAATACATATGCCAAATATATAAAGCACACTTACGTAGGCGATTCGATAATCCTCGCAAATTGTTTGGTCCAATTTCTCGATTTTCGTTATGGATTTAAAAGGGAATTGGGATTGACAATCTATTGAAAGTTGTTTCTGATGAATAAGTTGCCTTATCAAAATGCTTTGGGGCGCTAATGTCTTCAATATTACTCTGTTTTGATCTGAACAGTAATAATAAAGGGTAGTTAAATTTTAAGGGCCGATGTTGATTTTGAATAAAACACAAATTATTCTGGAAATTATTGTAATTTCTTCTTATTATGATAATATAATGTGGTTCAATTATGTGTGGAACAAAATATCGGTCTAATGTCCGCCGCGACCTCGGCGGCACACCTCCATCCGATGGTCCAAATTTTCGATGACGCTGAGGCATAATTGAGGTTCTATGCCGTTAAAATCATCTTCAGTGATGAGGCACATTTTCACCTCAGTGGATTCGTCAATAAGCAGAATTGCCGCATTTGGGCGAATGATAATCCAAGAGTGATTGTTGAAAAACCAATGCACCCACAAAGAGTGACTGTTTGGTGCGGTTTATGGGCTGGCGGTATCTCGGGCCGTATTTTTTCCAAAATGAGGCCGGTCAGGCAGTTACTGTGAATGGTGTTAGCTATCGTGAGATGATAACTTTTTATGGCCCGAATTGGAACATATGGATGTGGACGATATGTGGTTCCAACAAGATGGTGCCACTTGCCACACAGCCAACGAAACAATGGGTCTTTTGCGCGACAAATTCAATGGCCGTGTTATCTCACGTTGTTGCGATGTCAATTGGCCACCAAGATCATGTGATTTGACACCGTTGGACTAATTTCTTTGGGGTTATTTGAAAGAAAAGGTATACGTCGATAAGCGAGCAACAATTCAAGAGCTAAAGGATGAGATAATTCGGCAAATTAACGGCATAGGACCTCAATTATGCCTCAGCGTCATCGAAAATTTGGACCATCGGGTGGAGGTGTGCCGCCGAGGTCGCGGTGGACATTTGGCCGATAATTTGTTCCATACATAATTGAACCACACCATATTATCATAATAAAAAGAAATTACAATAATAATTATAGTTTCCAAAATAATTTGTGTTTTATTCAAAATCAACATCGGCCCTTAAAATTTAACCACCCTATTATATATAGTAAGTCAATTATTTTACGATTATTCTTTTGCTTTTATTTGTTGGTGTAGCTCATAGAGGCTCCGAAAGTTTTCACATGATATTAATTTGGTGGTAGAGATACTAAGCGAACTTACTTTCAGATGAAACGTCGGCGTCACTGCATTGAATCTCTACAGTTTGATTCCTTTCTTCATTGTTAGGATCTATGTATGTAATAGATGTATTAAAAGTATGGTGTTATCATAAGCCACACCCATAAATTTGTAACTAATGCCATTTAAGCCAAATCTCTTTAACATCAACAGCACAAATACCTAGCGAAGATAAAGAATCCACTCGCTTCGTGAAAAGGATTTCAATGTTAGTCATCTTCCTTTCCAAAATAACAACATCAGAACCTTTCGCAAGTCCCGTAATTTAAATTGGAATATTTTTTTGCACACAAGCGAAGCTATCTGGCTCTCGTACGCTTATTAGAAACTTTGATTGAAAACTTTAAATATTACGTTTAGGCTGATGTTCTTGCCGGATATTTTTTTTCATTTTGTATTGGGCGCATTCATGAGACGTACCTGTTTAGCGCAACTGCTTACGAAACAACAGTTACGTCTTAGAAACGGCTTGATGAATACACTACCAAATGAACAGCTGATAAATGTAAGCAATTAAAAGAGAGAAAAATTTAATAGTTGTGCCGTTAAATGCTTCTAAGTCAACGCTAAGCTGCGGCTATGTTCAAACATATCGTTCAATCTTGTAATGTCTTAAATAATGTATAAATGAAAACTAAACACTAAAATATGTGCATATTTAATTAAATAAGCGTTGTTTTAAAATATTTCAGTAACTTTATCACATCAGTAATATAAAATTGAACCATTTAGTTTGCGGTTATCACTTAACAAAGCGGAGTTACATTTGAATATAAACGGAACCTGTTCCTTTGATCAGCTGTTGAGGCTTGACGTGATGAATATACCAATCACCAATTTTTTCACATAATGTTTTTTGCCCATGTACACTCTTTATTGCGGGTGCCTCGGAAACGCTAGTGGGCCCATTCCCTGTAGTAGCTGCGGACACCATAATGGAATTAAATTCGTGGGATGATATGCAGAGTCGTATTACACACAAATTTTTTCCAATTATCATATTATTATCGGCCTTGTATTCCTACAAAATGTTTTTGCAATTTTGTTGAGCTCGAGACCAGTTTTTGTTAGGGAATAATATGAAAAAGCACGTAGAAACGTGTTGCCAAATTTAGTGTATTAATGTGCTGCCTGATGCTCACAAAGTAAGCCTTTATATGTTAAATACCATAGAAAACAGTAAAAGGGGCCGAACCCCGGGCGAACAACGCCACCTTGAATATTCATTTGCGCAACAATTGTTATGTGCCATAGAAAACAGTAAGAGGGCCGATCCCCTCTTCTGCCGTAAACCAGCCGACTAAGGGTTATGGTCCTGACTTTGCTCGGGCCAACAACGCCACCTTGAAAATAAATTGGTACAATACATGTTATATGCCCATGGTGCTTAAGGCCTGGGGAGGATGCAACGAATAAAGAATAGGGGAAAAGGATACGGAGAAAGGTAGGACTGGGACTTCATTTATCCTCAGCAAATCTTCCAGACTCTTTCATAAAGCTGAGAAGTAGGCCTAGAGATAGAGAATGGACGTTTTCCATTTTCAATACATCAGACCCAAATATACTCCATCTCAGCAAAACTACAGCAGGACAGATACAGAGGGAACGCTCTGTGCTCTCCTCATCCTCCAGGCAAGATGTGCACATCGCGTCGCTGATGATGCCTATGGTGACCAGGTGCTGTCCCCATGGATTGTGAACTGTGATCAGCACAACCATGGCTCCCAACTCCTTCCTCTTTTGTGGAGAAGTAGCACTTGTTGGCAAGAGATATTGCACGTTGGATTACCAGGCTGACACTATTGTCGCTGACTGTTCATTTGATGACAGGACGTACATAGTTTTGCCTTCGTTTACCTGCAGCCCATAAGATACGCTTCTTTATCCAGTTTGAAAAAGGCAGAGGTAATGGCGCGGTTGTTGAGGCCGATCATATTGGTTTTATTAGCATACGCCAGAAGTTGCACGCTCTTATAAAATATGGTGCCTGAACGGTTCAATTCTGCAGCTCTAATTATCTTATCTTGCATAAGATTAAATAAGTCGCACGAAAGAGAGTAACCCTGTCTGAAACGCGGATTTGAAGTCGAGAAAAGATGGCGAGTCCATTCTTCTTTCTCGGGTCTTTTCCAATATTTGGAAATATTTGGTCGATGGTAGATTTGCCAGGTCTAAAGCCATACTGATAATGTGCAATCAGTTCGTGGGCTTCAGTCTTTCACACAATCCAATTGACAGAACTTTATAAGCTATGCTAAGAAGACTGATCCTGCGGTAGTTGGCGCATATTGCAGGACCGCCCTTTTTATGGATTATGAAGAGTACACTTAAATTCCAATATTCCATATTTCGCAAACGAGCTAGTGCATTCACTTTACCAGCCCTTCGCCGCCGCACTTGAATAGCTCTCCTGGCAGTCCGTCAGCACCAGCAGACTTATTGATTTTTAGCCGCGATATTGCTGTTCGAGTTTCGTCCATGTCGAGTAGCGGTACTTCGACTCGGTCTTCATTAATTGGAGGTTCGAGTTCATCAGTTTTGATGTTTTTCGCGCCATTACCATTAAGCAGTGTGAAAAAATGCTCCCTGGATGTCGGTCATCAGGTCACCCTTTTCATTCTATCAAGAAATTGCGCCGGTCCTGAAACCTTCTGTAAGCCGCCGTACCTTCCGATAAAACTTTTAGGCGTTTTCCTCAAGTTCCTCGCACTCCCGAATCTCTTCCTCTCCCTTCTTTTCTCAGAAATGTGGCTCACCTCCTTCTTCAACTCCCGCACCGTTTGCGTTGCCCGCGATTACAGCGTTCCCGTAGGCACCATCTTTTTTCCCATGGTGAAAACCAACGATCTCTACAGCGGCGGTACGTAATGAGCGAGAAATGAGGTCCCATTGAGCGCAGATATCTGCTTGTTAAACATTGCTCTCAGAGAGCTGGAGTGCAAGTCGGAGGCGAAACGTTTGACAATATGTTGCGACTACTACTACTTTTGAACATCGAGCCTTCCGTCTCCCACAACATGATAAATTTGATTTCGTGTTTTTCCATCAGGAGATAGCCATGAAACTTGATGTTTCTTCTTCTGCTTGAACCTTTTACCACCTACTGCCATGTTTCGGACCCCGGTGAAGTCGATTATCGACTGTGGGACCAAAGATCCCTTACCTTCCCAACTTGGCATTAAAATCGCCTAGCATGTGTTTTATATCGTGACGGGGGCAGCGTTCGTGCATGCGCTCAAGGCGCTCATAGGAGTGATCTTTGATCACATCGTCCTTCTCTTCCGTAGAGAAGCGGGCGAAAATCCGCGAGATGTTTAAGAATCAAGATATTCATCCACCGGAGTGAACGACAGTACTTGGCGATGACGTTTCTTTTCCACCACAAATCCTATACCAGACGTCGTAAAGACACGATCCTCTTCATACCGTGCCCCAGCCATCGCATCTCTTAGGTGGCGGTAATGTCAGCCTTTGTCTTTACTAGGACATGCACCAACCAGGCAGAGCCACCTTCCGAATTAATGGTCTGGATTGTCCAGGTGTAGACCTTAAATCATAATCCTTTTCCATCTAGTTTTCTACCTTAAGTATAGCAAATATCTCCGATTTGTAAACCGTTGTCATTGTTCCTTAGGCAGAAAAGCATCCGAAATCACGGTCCAGACACCAACCAGCTCCAGTCCATTTTCTGTGTTGGAGTTTCAGTGAAAAAACTCTTCAGCGAGCCTCTCCGGAGAGTACATTGTCTTGTAGGGAAGCTTACGGTAAACTTTCTACCAAAGAAACTCCCGGTCTCAGTTTGCCATTTGGGGCCAAGAGCAAAGCGTATTGTTCAGATATCATTCGCAATAACTTTCTGCGACCTGAGTTCTCATCGTCGTGCCACAACCTATATGAATGTACATACATAGTATTCATTGTCTCTTCTTAGATCGTTAAGTCCACTAGTACTTATGCGTTCAAACCCACACCCCCTTTCCCCTTCCCCCTTGCGTAGTGCACCATGCATCAATCTTGTATCTCATCTATCTTATCGTATGTTTCCAAAGACCTCCCAGAGATTCGCGGCGCCCGCGTAATCTTGGATGTGAACGAAGTCTTGTATTTGCGTTAAAAGGGCGTCCACTACCCAACACCACACGAGAGGTGAGAGTACACCACTCTGATGGCATCATCTCCGTACCTCTGCCAAGGTGCAAGGGTCATCTCTCTCCCCCAGAGTCAGCAATCTTCTAGATAACATAGAGTGGGTCCAGCTTGTAATTGTTTATTCCACCCCATGCCTTCCGGCCGCGAGCACATAGAATCAAAGCTAGCATTGTCAAAAGCTCCCTCAATATCAGCAAAAACTTCCAATGTGTAGTCGCCTGCTTCCAGCCTACTTCGATCTTCGTTACAAGATCATGTAGAGCTGATTCACAGGATTTTCAACTCCGGTATGCGTGTTGATGAATCCTCAGTGGACTGTTCGCCAAAACCTTTGATCTGACTTTTTTTTACCGTAAGCTCCAGGCATTTTAGCATAAAAGTTGTCAGGCTGATTTACCAGCAGCTTTTTGCTAGTGCATAATAACCTCTTCCCGGTTTGAGAACCAAAGCAATGGAATGTGACCATTTTATCCTTGCTGCTAAGGTGCGGGCCTTTCAGAGGTTATTCTGTCCTTCATCCCCCTACTTCCTGAGATGCAGTAGATGTCATTCGTGGTGCACCAGCTGTACTAGGTCATCGTTCGAAAAGAAGCTCGAACCAAGGGAATGCAGTGTTCTTGGCCAGTACTAGTAGGTCTGGTTACTACTAAGCCCTCGCCCTTGCATTCGCAAGGGAGTTTTATGTTAATTTAGTATTTTTTCCTTAAGTAATTTTTCAGTAATATTATACTCATTTTTGTTTAACAAATAAACTCTAAAGATTTCAACACCTTGACTAGTTTTCATTATCTAATTGTTCCAAAGGTTATATTTTTTACCCAAATAACCTATAATGTTCGCGCAATAGTTGAGGCAACCATCAACAATTTCTTTTACCTAGAAATCAACATACTAAGCTGAACTCAAATTGCACTAATCCACAGCTCACTAGTTATGTGTAACACAGAGTCGTGTTACGCTACTGCGCTGATATCGAGAGTGGTGCTGCGGGCGTTGATACACAATTTTGCGACGTAACAACACAGAATAACATTGGCAGCAGTAAATAAGGCCTTAATATCGTTTACTTTCGACATTTGTTTTTGTTGTTGTAGCAGCTAGCTACCCCCTTTAAATAATGAATTCACCCTTGGTCGTTGTCATCAAACTCAGGCCAAGGGAGGCCCAGGAAATAATGCAAAATAAAATAATAAAAACATTCACTGGGTATTTAAAGTGTAGTTGCGCCAGTTAATTCATATACTTATGAATGGTTAAAAAAATATGTGTTTTTCTTTTGCAGAATAAATCTTTATTCTAGAAATTCACATACTTAAATGAACATGTTTTCGTATTATCCTATGGGTTATATACTATTCGTTAAGTTGATAACATATTCATGTTTTGTGGCTTAGGTCTAAAGTCTAATTGTATTGTTTGTTGTAAACAAGTGCTTATCGTGCGGCCTATGCATGCCTATGCATGTGTATGCTTATCTTGCATTCGGGTATGGTGTGGTATGAGTTCAAAGTCTTGTGTTTGATACTCTTGTTTATTTGATTAGGACAGATCTGGCTTTATCAGCGTTTCTCATATACTTGTGTATAAGTGTCGTTGATACTGGTATTAACTCTCCTCTCTCTTATAAAAAAAAAAATAAAATGCCCTCATTTTTATAATGTACAGGTGGCTGTGAGTTGTTGAAGTTCGTGTAGTTTCTTTCTTTCTTGAGTAACTTGTCGTAGTTTGATTAATTTGAGTAGTGTCCAAATTATCAGGATTATAATTCCAAAGGTTGTGATTGTGTAGCATAAAGTTTGGATCGGGTGATCTTCAATTGGGATGAGTAGTTTATGTAACTTCCGGATATTCGTAAACTTAGCTTCTTCATTGGAGTTGATTACTTCATCAATTGTTATGGTGCCTTCATGTTGGATTATCTGCTTTATTGTATCCTGTATGTTTGTGTACTTTCGTCCATTTATTTTAATGGTGTCATTAAACTGGATCAAGTTTACTCCTGAGATAGTTTCGTTATTAATTTCATATTTTCTTTATGTAATGCGCTTACTATTATTTGGATGTGTTTAATATGTTCTTCAGGTGTCGAAGAATATATTAACACGTCGTCGATATATACAAACGCAAATTTATTTATATATTCTCGTAGAATATCATCAACACATCTTTGAAATATTGAGGGTGCATTTCTTAATCCGAAGGGCATTCGTATGAATTCATATTTTGCTCCATTTATGGAAAATGCTGTTTTTTCCCTATCTTCTTTTTTTATCATAATTTGGTGAAGTCCTGCTTCTAGATCTATCGTGGAAAAATATTTAGCTTTACCTAACGCTTGTATTGTCATGTTTATATCCGGAATAGGATACCTATCTGTTATAGTTTTTGAATTTAATTTTTGAAAATCTATCACTAATCTTTTCTTGGGTTTTCCATTTTCATCTATACCCTTTTTTGGTACTGTCCAAACTGGTGAGTTATAAGGACTTCTACTAGGTTGTATTATATTATTCTTTAATAATTTTTTTATTTCTGAATTGACGAAATCGTTATCTGCATACGGATATTGGTATTGTTTCGTCCAAACAGGTTCATTACTTTCTGTCCTAATGGTTGCTTCTATCGTTGTGGTAAATGGTAACTTTTCTGTTTTATTATTTCTCCTAATTATTTCTCTAATCTCCTCGTCATAATCTTTATTATCATTTGTGTAATTTATTTTTTGATTTTTGTTTTTATTTGAATATTTTAATTGTAGTGACGTGAAATCTATTTCTGCATTTAATTTTTTTAATCCACAAAATCCTATTATCATATCAAAATCTTTAATATCTTCTAGTTCAAAAAATGGTAAATCATGGCTTAACAGATGTATTATTTTTTTACTAGTCATGATGGAATATCCATGCATTGATTTTGTCCATACAGGATCTATTGATATACTCTTACCTATTCTGCATTTTTTTGATATGTAGTTGTTTGTAGCGCCTGAGTCGATCATGATATTCACTTCTTGTTGTGTCGGACCATCCTTGAGTGTAAGGCAAGGTAGTCCATCCTTTAGCCTAAAAAAGTACTCGATGTATCGTCAGCTTCTTCCATGTGTCTGAAGGTTTGTTCTGGCTGAGGTTCAGGTTGTTGGTGTGTGTTGATCCTTTGTATCTTTTGCGGAATGATGTTTCTGTTAGAGTGATTTCGTTTGTACCCACTGTTTCTTTGAGGTTCGTCAACATCCATGCGTTCTTGTAGAGGTTGGTATGTATTAAATACTCTTTGAGGTTGTGCATAATTGTAATTGTTCCTCGATTGTTGCCTTGGTTGGAATTGATTTTGCCTGAAGTTGTTATTGTGAGGATTAGGTTGATTATATTGGCTTCTTGACCATTGGTTTAAATTATTACTTTGCCATTGTGGTGGATTAAAATTAAAAGGGTTTGTCTTTTGTGGTATTATTCTATGTTGATTAGTTGGTCTTTGCCAAAAGCTATTTAAATTTTGTTTTTGGATTTCGATAGGTCGTCTTAGATTTTTATTTTCACTAGTTTGTTGTAATCGTATTTCGATTTGTTTAGCACTTGAATATGTTTGCATTAAGCTTTGATATTGATTAGATGCTAAGGCTGTTGCCAAATTTTTATTTTTTAATCCTTTAATAAATTGTGCTATAGATTCTTGTTCAATATATTTGTTATTTATTTCTGTTTTTAGAAGGTCCACTGTATTTTTAATCAGCTTCCTGTGCAGTGTCAATGTGTATTGGAAATAAGTGTCCAAGTCTTCTGTTGGTTGTTGTGCCAAGTTCTTCATGTGTTCTTGTATTTCATACAGTGCATTTGGGACGTGATATAGTGCGTCCAAAGCTTCCATGATACTGTAGAAGTTGAGAGGTGTGTTGTTGCATTCAAGTAACATATCTGCATGCCCCGTGATTCTTCTTCTGAAGGTTGTAATGATATTGTAGAATTGAGGTGTGTTCTGGAATACTTGGAGTGGTTCCATGACTTTCATTACATGTGACTTCCATATCGTATATTCTTCTTTGTTTCCTTGGAAAATAGGTAATTCCTTTATTACTTCGATTTGTACATCTGTTACATTCTGGTATTGCATCGTGGCTTCTTGGTATATTGTTGGAGTAGAAGTTTCGCTAGTATTAGGATTTGTAGTTTGGAACACCGTAATATTAACTCCTTGTCCTTTCTCCTTTCCTCGTCCAATTTGGAGAACTGACTCTGAATGTAGGACATTATGTAGTTTTCAGGAGTGGTATGGACTGTAGCTGAAGGATTTATGTCCTCGTTTGCATTGTCCGTTTTGTTCCCTGACTCATTTTGTGAGTGTCTGTCTTCGTTAAGGAAGATTGAAAGATTTTGGCTTTCTTTACTAAAGATTTCAGCTTAAGGATTTAGATGTCCTTCTTTATGCGCTTCGAAGATTCTTAAGGATGCCGAAGTCCTGTTATGCGATCTCCTCCTTCCCAGCAAAGAGCGGTTGAGCCCCCAGTTAATTCATATACTTATGAATGGTTAAAAAAATATGTATTTTTCTTTTGCAGAATAAATCTTTATTCTAGAAATTCACATACTTTTTCTTTTCTTTTTAATTCTTCTTCTTTTTAATTGGCGCAATAACCGCCTAGCCGGTTTCGGCCGTTTTCAACATGGATCGCTGGTTGCTTCCTTGCTTTTCCAACTGGCGCCTGCTAGAGCTACCAACGTATAGGAGGCCTTCCTCTACCTCGTAAAATACTTTCAGGCCTGGAGCATTTTCTTCCATACGTACAACATGACCTTGACAACGTAGCTGTTGTATTTTAATCCGCTGTACTATGTCACTGTCGTTATAAAGCTCATACAACCCATCGTTCCGTCGTCTGCGGTGTTCGCCATCGCAAAGACGTAAAAGTTTAAAAATCTTTCGAAGAATCTTTCTGTCGAACAGTCCAAGAGCATCTCATCTGATGATGAGAGCGTGCGCCATACAATAGCACGGGCATGATGAGAGACTTATAGGGTAAGACGTTCGTTGAGAGAGGGCTTTACTGCTCACAGCCCAAAGAAGCACGTCTTGGAAAGAGATATTCTTCGGTTCCATGATAAACAAACCCCTCTACCTTGTCAAAATTGTCACTGTTAACAGTGACACGGGAGCCAAAACGCAAAAGCGCTGACTGTATATTTGATAACAAGAGGCACTCAGTTTTGGCCCTCGCAGAACTAACGACGCGGTTGTTGAGACAAATGATGTCGATTTCATCGGCATAGGCCAGCATTTGCACACCCATATAAAAGGCGGTGCCTGGCCGGTTTAATTGTGCAGCTTAAGTTATATTTTCCAACATAATGTTAAAGAAGTAAGACGACAGGGAGTCACCCTGTCTGGTGGTCCACTGAGCTGGTGGTGTTGCTCAACGTAATTTTACATAGCCGTATTAGTTTTGCAGGAATACCAAATTCAGACATCGCGGTACATTGGCAGTTTCTTTTCGAGCTGTCTAAAGTTGATTTAAAGTGCAACTTTTGGCGTAGCGTGAATATATGGTCGAGGGTAGATTTACTAGGTCTAAAACCACACTGACAAGGTCCATTCAGTTCGTTGATAGTTGGCTTTAATCTTTCACATTATATGCTCGAAAGAACCTTATTTTCCTCCACAATTTGAGTGTGCTTTGGCCATCAGTTACCAGGGCCCCGTTCTTGACTTTACAGCTCTAGTTTCGCCGATCGCAGTGTGGCCCTGTAGGCAGCGTCTTTACGTTCCATGGCGGTGCGGCATTCCTCATCGTACTAGTTGTTTTTTCGCGGTCGCTAAAAACCAGTGACTTCATCAGCGGGGGTCGTAGTGATAGAGAAATGTTCCCTTATGACTTGTGAACTCGCGCTTATTGTAAAGTGGTTTTAGAGAGCATGTGTAAATATATATACATATACATACAGCGAAGCTAAATTTCTGTTCATCTGTGCCGACATATTGTAGAACATAGAACTCCAAGAAGACACAATGCGTAAATGATTGAATGAGTATAGTATGGGCTACCCAGTTGATCAACGAGTAAAGTATCGCGTTGTCCCTTCTTAAGCTTCGGTTACACTCATGTCATGTGAAACATAAGTATAATAAAAATGTAGCCAGCAAGAACAGTGCCACTAACTTTACGGGCTACACGACCCGCACGTATGTTCGTAAAATTTCCCCATGCTATCGCATTGTTAATAGCGTTGCAAAAAAAGTGCGATTATGTTTGAATACTTGCGATTTTGCATTTCCATCTTACATACACAGTTGACTTAATGGAATATTCACTCGTTTGTTTCCGCTGACAGAAAGTACAAATAATAATTAAAATTTTTATTTGTAACTAGCTTACCCGGCTTCTGTTGCTCCGCCTATAAAGAACAGGTATTTTATACCAGTGTGTTTTGGTAACAATCCTTTTTGTTTTTCCACCTTGTGTAAAAATAAATAATTTTTCCGTATGTCCCACGCGAGGACATTCCCTTTGCAATTGGCCGCGTGAAAAACATGTGATTTATTTATTGTAATTGAGAAACCAAAGCTGACTGTGAAATGCAAGCGTTCGTAACCAAATAGCATATCGTTTGGGACGACAGGGTTTCTTGGAATCAAAGATTTTTGATAATTTTTGGGTATTTTCCTCTATATAATGAGTGCTCAAAATTATTTTGAATGGAAGAAAATGCGCAACCTCTTAAAAAAAGTGAAAACCATTAAAAAAAAAACAATAAAAAGTTAACGAGAATTTTTAGTCACTTGAAACTTGTAGCTTATTAAACTTAAATTGAATGGAATATAAAGCTCCATTCCCAAAATTTTTCGAAAATTCTTACGATTAATTGCAGTTAATAATGGAATGCTTTCGAATAATTCTGTTATTTAATGTTTTTTGCCATGACTTACTGAATCAAAATTCGCTGCATCGCTTCTGAATACGTGTGCAATTTGGCGTCGCCGACGTTGCTCGCGAGCAGGTTTTTGGGCACACTAACCCAATCACATTTTTATATAGTATTAGTGAGCGCAGCTGTAGAGATAACAAAGGTTGTTTATTGTATTGACAGTAACAGTAAGGAAAATTTAAGAAATGATACTTTTCGAAATATTGTTGTAAACAATTTCGATCGAGAATTATTTGCGTATCGGTATCGGTGCTGATGTGGAATGAGTGGTTAAACCCAATATAAATGCATTTAAACTTTTCCTTCAATAGTAGGGTTGCCTGGGGCCTGCGATTCTAAAGCAACGTGAAACTTATTTGGTCGATCCTAATACTGCTCTCAACTGTCTCGAGAGTTATAAAATTATTCTGGAGCTGTTTCTTAAATTTAACACCCCGATTCGGCCTTCTACTCCTGTTGAGCGTATTTTTTCTTTTGCGGGACAGTAAACGGTCCTCGAAAAACAAAACATTGCTTGATTCCTATTACGAAAACAAGTTTTAATGAAAGCAAAATTTGTATACATAAATTAAAGTCTATACATGTTATTTGTCAATTATCTGTTAACTTTTGTACACGCTGTATTGAAAGAGATTGCGTTTGTTTCTGTTGTCTTCAAACAATTTTAGTTGTATTAAAATATTCTGTAAATTGTTACATGTGTCAGAATATATACATACATATATTTAAATATATACATACATATATATGTGGGATTGAGGAATCTCCAACATAGTTGGTAACCCTTAGAATTAAACCAACCAACGTTAACTACTACAATACTACGAAACTACATCGCTACGAAAGGCAAGCTACATGAACGACGACGAAAGAAAAAACAAGTTAAGATATAGACGCGTAGCCGATTAGAAGCTTGACGAGTAGACGTGAATTTAAAATAACTTAACCTTCCATTTTTTATAATCCTTGTTTTCCAAAACTTTTGAATCTACTTTTATCCGCAAATAAAGCTTTGTTTATTACTAAAACTGTTTGTATACCATTAAATTAACAGAAAAGACAATCGTGGATAAAAAGTCCCACATACGAGATATATGTGAATGCATATGGTGAGCGTGGCTTTTGTACGACTTCTATAAAATTCAAAATGGTGCTTACTGACTTCAATTGCTAGACCTACGTAGATTACATTTTGCAGGGTTTGATACCATAGTTTCGGTGGTACATGCACCATTTTTTGGTTTGAGCTGACAGATGTTTAGGATAACTTAACAAATAAGGATATTTCAGGTATACATACATACATATGTATAATTTTTGAAGCTGTTCATAAAAGGTTGCCACGTTTCCAAAACTAAAGATATTTTTCTTAATAGAAATCTTAACAACCATTTATAAAATCATCCGCATGTAGCTTATAATCTGGAGCTATACATTAGCTTATAGTTAATAAGGTAAATCAAAGATCGAGACGACGAAATAATTATTTTCCCTCAGAATAAATTCTAATATAGCTAGGAATTGTATCTTGGTAATTGTTGTGTGATTACCTAGATTGGACAAATGGTTAGGTATGTTCGTGAATAAGGATACAACGTCTAGAGATAGAGCTAGTTATGTTTTTAATATTTTCCTTGAGTTTAAATGAATTGTTCACGTTAAACTTTTCTGAAACTATATTTTTGAGTGTTTCCCCTACAAACTTTGAAAGTCTTGAACATGGAACGCTCATAGAAGATGAAATTGATCGAAGTGGTGTGTTCTCTTTATGGATTTTGGGTAAACCATAGTGCTGTACCTGCTGGGCATGTCAAGTGCTGCTTCAGCTTAAAATCAATGTTTTCGTTTTTGTTGGGTCAGTTCTAATAGACGTATATGTTTCATTTTGGGTGCGCATTAAACTTTGCTACCCTTTTTGACACATAAGGCAAGAATTTGTGCATACTTGGTGAAAAGGCGATCACCGATCTCGCTTTCATCTAAGCTACTACAAAGCTTGCTTGAATTTTTTGGAATTTTGCCTGTTTGAGTGAAGTTGTTTGATCAAAACATCGTTTATTACAGTGTCCTGCTATTAGGATAATTTTTTGGAAAAATTCTTTTGCAAAAATGTACAAAAAATCTGTGTGCACGACATTTATTCGGTTATTGAAACTGTCCGGTTATAAGGGCTGTCCGTAATTAGGATTTCACTTTATATACACAATAAAAATAGGAATATGCATATTTCTATAATTATTATTACTTTTTAAATACTATTGCTTTAATTTTTTTTTGGCTGATTCTATTAAACGACAATATCAAGGTCAGTATAAGGAAAGTATTTGAAAAAGAGACAACAACAGTCAGGAGTGGTAGAAGTGATAGCTATTTCGGAGATCACCACATCTCCTCATCAGATTTCTCTTCTGACTCTACCGGCATTTGAACCCACAATGTAATGCTTAAAAATTAATTGTTTTTCTTAAAATTATAGAGTTTTTAAATTAAATAAATTAAATTGAGTACATACATTTAATAAATAATCTATATCTATTCTATTATATAAAATTGATTATATGGAAAATGTTTGTAACGGTTTGGACCTCAAAGTACTGAACCGATTTTAATAATTATATTTTTTGGAATGGAGGATTTGTAAAAGCCAACTGAATAGCATACTTATTTTTTTTATTCTCGGAACATAAAAATCCTCTTTTTGTGTAAAGTTACAAAAACCTACAAAGACGTGCAAGCATTAAACTATTTGGTCGCCAAATACAGCGCATAGCCACGCGAAAATTCTGTACATCAATGCCAATCAAACACGAACTCACAAACGCAAACGAGAGTGTGCAAGCGACACAAAGTGTCGCGAGCTGGACAAAATTGAAAAAAGTTGATGTTGGATTTTCAAAAAAAATTTAATGGCAGTGGGCAGCGGATACCCACACTTGGCCAAGTCTAAAATATTTTTGAAAAATATGAATGTTTACTTTTAATATGCAGTGCTGAAGGTGCAAACTTCAAAACAGATGGTACTTTTGCCAAAAATATACTAGTTTTATTTAGATTATAATCTGTCGTATTTTAGGTGTTTTTTCACGTATTTCATTGATCGATAAGTTTTCTGAAAGCCTAACATATTTCCTGCAGGGTACGTTTTGTTTTGTTTCACTGCGTTTAACATTTACAAAATACCGTTATAAAGAACAAAACATTAAAGAAAAATAACAAAAATTAGCGATTTTAAAGTTTGGAAGAGTGCGAAAAGTTGTCGTTGCAAACGTAACAGAATTTTGTATGTACTATCGAAATCAGTAAGATTTTTCTGCAACTTTCTGCAATCTAATTTTTCTAGTTGGTTTTTGTAGTGAGGCCTTTAATAAAAATTAGCGAATTATTCAATGCTTGTTGTGCAGCGGACAATAAGCACACAGCAGTGCGAAAATTTGTGGAACACAAAATATTTAGGGAATTGAGTAATAAAGAATTGAACAAACCTCAAACCATTTGTTATAATTTTCAAACACAGTGGAAAAAGTGCCATCGTTCGAAAATATATTTTGAAAAAAAAAAAAACATTTTACATGGCTTCAAACCAATTTTATACTTTGTGAGGAAAGTGAGTCCATGCAAGAACAAGAATGCGTGAGTTCACATTACTTAGCTATAAAAAAAAATTACAATAATAAAACAGTTCTTTTATAATTAACATACATATGTATGTAGGTACCAAGCACAAGCAAAGAAAGAAGGTTATGAGCGTACAAAAAACGTAGAGTTAACGAGCTTATGGCAAATACTTCAGCTGAGGAAATACAACGTGCTGCCCACGCTTTAAACAAATCAAAAAAAGCTATAAGTATTAAGTGTTTGTCAAATAACAGAACACTTGCAATATTTTACGATCTTGGTATATCTGTGAGAAAATATAATATGCTGCGATCCGTTGTTAATAGTGTTCAGAAAGACTTGTTTCCTACCTATGATGCATTGTCAAAATATAAAAATGAGTTATTACCTCGTCCGTTTATTGTTTCCGAAATATCGGCAGACGTACCTTTACAAGAACTTTTAAATAAAACTGCTGAAAGCTTATTGCAATTACGTAGTATTGCTGACAATATTGAAGTTACTTTGTATTGCAAATGGGGCTTCGACGGCAGTTCTGGACACAGCGTGTATAAGCAAGGATATGAAGACAATGATCAAACGGACGAATTTGTTTTTATAACCGCTATAGTTCCTTTAAAAATATTCAAAATAGGCGATCTATCTTCATGAAGGAAAATCCTACATTAGTACATCAAATTGAAAAGGATTTTGTTAATCAAATTAAAAACTCCGTGCATCCCTACTAATATTATAAATGCGAATGTAAGTTTGTTTGTTACGCTTTCACGCAAAAACTACTTAACCGATCATCATTAAACTTTGCAAATATACTCTTGAAGGTATTAGAAGTAACATTGGATACTTTTTATTAAAAAAATAAAAAAATTTTACGACAAATAAGAAAATTGTTTGTCAAAATATCGTCAAATTTAGCTACTTCAACGCCATCAAATATCACAGTAATGAAGTTTCAACCCTGAATACTATAATACCGGCCCACTGTATTACCGACGGTGACGACAATATCTAATTCAATTGAATATAATTTCAACTGTTTCTAATTTTTCTATATTTATTGTTATTTTCTTCTGTCGTTACATGCAGTATAAAACTATTTAAATTTTTGAGGTTATCCGTAATTTTTGTGGTTAGCTGTTACTTTATTATTTTAGATCTTACTCGCTGATGTTAATTCTTACTCTGCTTTTATTTGAAAAAATGCCTCGGAAGCGGAAATCTGGTCTATTCAAAAATTCATCGCGGGCCCGTGCCGCAAAAGTTGCACGAAATCAAGAAACTTCGGCTGACGCAGAGCTGAGAAGACAACAACAAGCTGAGCGACAAAGAGTTTTGAGAGCAGCTGAAACGCCTCTTCAGGCACGAGTTCGTTTAGAAAGACAAGCTGCACTGCAGACAACTAGAAGAGCGATAGAAACACCAGAACAATCGCAGACGAGAAGAATTCATAATGCAGACATGCAGACCACGCGCCGCGGAAATAATCCATTGATTGTTATTGGCTCAATGAATAAAAAATGTCAGTACTGCGATGCTTTTAAGTGGAAAGATGAAACTGCTGGAATGTGCTGTTCCGGTGGTAAAGTTTCACTTCCATTACTTGGTGAACCAAAAGAGCCTTTGAAAACTTTATTATTAAATGTTACAGATGAGTCAAAGCAACTTCTAAGCAAAATAAGAAAGTATAACTCTTGCTTTCAAATGACATCCTTTGGAGTTGATAAAGTGATAAGAATGCCCGGGTTTTCACCAACTTTTACTGTACAAGGGCAGATATATCATCAAATTGGAACACTATTTCCAGAAGATGATGATCAGCATAAATTTCTGCAGGTCTACTTTATAGGGGATGAACAAAATGAAGTAAATCGTCGTTGCCAATATATTGAAGGAGTAGAAAGAGAAACGGTATTGAAAATTCAACGAATGTTACACAGTCACAATGTTTTGGTAAAAATCTTTAAAAGTGCGATAGACAACTGGCCTTCAGACAACTACAAAGTTATCATTCATGCTGATCGAACTCCACGTGGCGAACATGAAAGGCGTTATAATGCGCCGATGGTCAATGAATTTGCTGATTTGGTTACTGGTGACCCGAGCTCTCCACGAGACATATTACTACGTGCACATGATAATACGCTAAAGCGTGTAGCTGATACTCATAGATTCTATGATGCTTTGCAGTACCCATTAATTTTCAGTAAAGGAGAATCTGGATATCATTTTAATATTTCAGTCATTAATCCAACAACGGGACAACCAATTCCAAATAAAAAAGTTTCCTGCATGGACTTTTATGCGTATTACATGATGCTTCGAGAGCATGACTTCAACCTTCTTCTGCGTACAAGTCAACTTTTTCATCAATTCTTGGTAGATATGTATATTGAAGTAGAGAGCGAACGTCTTCGTTACATTTCTCTAAACCAGAAAAAATTACGAGCTGAAAATACCATACATTTACAAGATGCGATTAGCGCAGACAATAATATCAGACCTAACGACATTGGCAAAATGGTTATTTTGCCGTCCACTTTTGTGAACAGTGCCCGTTATCTCCATGAGTACACGCAAGACGCATTTTCTTATGTACGAACTTACGGAAGGCCTGATCTCTTCGTAACTTTTACCTGTAATCCTTCGTGGCAGGATATAACTCAAGAGCTTATGTCTGGGCAAAATGCCACTGATCGACATGACATAGTTGCCCGCGTATTTCGATTAAAGGTCCAAAAGTTAATGAACGTTGTAACAAAAGGAAAAATATTTGGAGACGTCCAGTGCCATATGTACTCTATTGAATGGCAGAAACGAGGTCTACCACATGTGCACATATTAATTTGGCTAAAGCAGAAGCTACTTCCTAATCAAATTGACAACATAATTTGCGCTGAAATTCCGGATCCAGAAGAAGATAAAAATCTGTATGACACGGTTATTAAAAATATGATACACGGTCCCTGTGGAGCTCGCAATCCAGCGTCATCTTGCATGCAAAATGGCAAGTGCACAAAAAAGTATCGAGAAATGATTAAAGAAACAGTTCACAGTGATAAGGGTTACCCGTTATACAGATGTAGGGCGCCTACTGATGGTGGTAAACAAGTTAACATTCGTACTCGCAGTGGGAAAATAAAGAGCTTTGATAATAGCTGGGTAGTTCCCTATTCCCCGATTTTGTGTAAATTATTCAACGCCCACATTAATGTTGAAGCTTGCAATTCTGTGCGTGCAATAAAATATATTTGCAAGTATATCAATAAAGGAAGCGATCAGGCGATCTTCAATCTGCGTAATGAAGGTGCTGTACAGGCCCTCAATGAGCTACAAACTTATCAAGCAGGAAGATATGTCAGTAGCAATGAAGCAGCATGGCGGCTTCTTGGCTTTCCATTATATGAAACGGACAGCGTGTCTTTTTTGATGAAAATACCTTTCAAGACAGGATTTTATCTCCTCCTAAGACCACGCTGACAGCCTTTTTTCACCTTTGTCAGAATGATACTTTTGCAAAGACATTATTGTACTCTGAGGTTCCCCGTTATTATACATGGAACAGTTCAAAAAAAGAATGGCGTCGTCGTATTCATGGTACACCTGTTCGAAACCAACCTGGGGTTAAAGCATCGGATGCTCTTGGTCGTGTCTATACCGTACATGTTACGAATTTTGAATGCTTTTGTCTGCGCATGTTGTTGCATCATGTTAGAGGTCCAATTAACTTTACAGAACTTAAAATTGTCAATGGTCAGGAATGTCAAACCTACCGAGATGCATGTGAAGCTCGGCGACTGTTAGAAAATGACAATCATTGGGACGAAACTATGGAGGAAGCTGTACAATGCCGATCGCCAGATAAAATCAGGGAACTTTACGCTACGCTTTTATCTTCTTGCGATCTTTCTAACTAAGCACAAAGAATACATGGCTGAAGATATTTTATATCAACTGCAGCAAGTACACACAGATATTACTTTCAATGAACATGTCTACAATAAAACGCTAATTATAATCGAAAACAAGGCTTTTACGATGGTTGGAAAAAAATTAGATGATTTCGGAATGTCCAGCCCTCGACGAGACAATATGGATGATTTTGATAATGAAATTGCACGAGAGCTAGATTATGATTTCATAGCACTGCAACAACAAGTGGCAGAATTAGTCCCTCAATTACTTCCAGAGCAAAATCATGTTTTCCATCAAGTTTTACGTAAAATAGACTCCGGCAGTGGTGGACTCTTCTTTCTCGACGCACCAGGAGGAACTGGAAAAACGTTTTTGCTTAACTTATTATTAATGTCCGTCAGAAAAGACCAAAAAATAGCAGTTGCTGTAGCTTCGTCAGGTATTGCCGCGACGCTATTAAAGGGCGGTCGTACGGCACATTCCGTTTTAAAATTACCATCGAATTTGGCACAGGAAGATTCGCCCATCTGTAATTTTAGTAAAAATAGTTCACGAGGTAGGATGCTGCGTGAAGGCAAGCTTTTAGTGTGGGCTGAAAGTACAATGTCTCACTTTAAACCGGACCCTCCAGGACTTGCGAGATAGTACAGATATAATGGGAGGCATGGTAGTTTTATTGGCTGGTGATTTCCGTCAAACCCTCCCAGTGATTCAGAGGGGGACACCAGCAGATGAAATTCAAGCGTGCATTAAATCATCAAGCTTATGGTCGACAGTTGAAAAACTCCGCCTGAAAACGAATATGAGAGTGCATCTTCATAATGACGTGGATTCAGGACTTTACGCAGAAATGTTGTTGAAAATTGGTGATGGTTTGTTTAGACGTTGACGCTGAAGGCTACATATCACTGTCAAGAGAATTTTGTAATTTAGTAGAAAGAAATGTGGATCTCATTGCTAATGTTTTTCCGGAATTGCAACAAAATTTGTGTAGTGATCAGTGGTTGTGTGCAAGAGCAATATTAGCACCAAGAAATGAAATTGTTAATAGGATCAACACTGACATTTTAAACGAGGTTCAAGAAGAAATGAAGGAATATTTGTCAATGGATACAATTATGGATACGGAACTAAGTACTTCATATCCTGTGGAGTTTTTAAATTCACTTGAACTATCGGGTGTACCGTCACATAAACTTCAATTGAAACTAAATGTACCAGTAATGCTTATGCGAAATCTAGATGCTCCTCGGCTATGTAATGGAACAAAGCTTCGGATAACAAAATTGGGACAGAACATACTTGGTGCTACTATTTTAACAGGTGTCGGTAAGGGAAATAGTGTTATAATACCTCGAATACCAATTATTCCCACTGACCTGCAATTCCAATTTAAAAGGGTTCAGTTTCCCGTCAAGCTTAGCTTTGCTGTTACTATAAACAAGGCACAAGGACAAACATTACAGGTAGCAGGAGTGCATTTAGAAAGCCCATGCTTCTCTCATGGTCAACTTTATGTAGCCTGTTCACGTGTATCTAATGCCCGGAATTTACACATATTTGCACCCGACGGGAAAACTTATAACACTGTCTATAAAAATATCTTAAATTAATACTTTGTATTTTATTTTTTTAAATTGTTAGAATTCAGAATTATTTATTTTTGTTACGGTGAAATATATTTTAACATTTGTTGTTGCATTTCAATAAGCATATATTAAGGTGTTGAAACTTCATTGTCTGTAGTAATTTTTAAAAATTGTTGATCTCAGCCAAGCAATAAAATTTAGTTATCATATTGACTCATTTCTATTATTATACCCTTACACTTTATCTCTCATACTTATTTAATTGCTCCACTGCGGGCGAAGCCGCGGGTAAAAAGCTAGTTTTCCATAAAAATCAAAAATTTTTAAAACAAACAAGGAACGAATTCAACAAGAATTTAGGAAAGAAATGGGTCTCATAGTGGATAGAATAAAAACTAGATATGGAACATCCAACGATGGCAATACTTCCCATCGTTTTTTCTCAAATATTGAAATGTCCGCGATAATTACTCCTATAGACATAAGTCTAATAAAAAATTTCAGTTTAATATTAAGAACAAGTGGGAAAAAAATAAATTTACAAACATTCTCAGACCTATTAAAGCAAACATATTCAATCTATATAGAAAATTATTCATGATTTTTCATGCCAATGACAGTTCATAAAATACTTGTCCATGAGTGCGACATTGTGCGGCATTTTAGCATTCCCATAGGGTTCCTTTCTGAAGACGCGTTGGAAGCTAGGCACAAGGAGTTCCGAAAGTCTTGATTAGAAAATACTCGAAAGAATTCAAGAGAAGCGTCAAATAGTGACATTTTAGCTCTTTTATTACTTACGTTTGAACCTTTAATTTCCGCTGTGCGTAAAACTTATAGCCAAAAAAAGAAACATGATAGTGATATCAATCAGTTAATAGAAGTGGAAACCGAAGAACAGAGTTTAGAAAATTTAGAACATGAAATTATTTCAAGAATTAGTTACGAAGACTTCATTTATTCAGATGATGAATAATATGAATAAAAAAAATTTCAGTTATAAATAGTTCCGATCTTATTAGTGTTGTCATCCATTCAATTTTTAAATATGTAGCTTAACTTTATTACTGTATTATATTGCATAAACCGAATTGTTTACAAGTAAATCATTCTTTTAGAAATTCAATTAAATTAAGTAGATTGATGTCTTTTATTAACGCAAAGTAAGCGATTGTAGAGTTTCAAAGAACAGCAAAAATTATTTCCGCAAAGACCCGGAAAAAATTTACCATAAATAAAAAAAATACAAGTGCGTTATATTAAAATCAAACATTTTTACGCGTGGTCGGCGTGTCTGAAGTCCGATCTTAACTTATTTCCATATTTTTACTTTTTAAGATAACATAAAGCTACAAACTAAATTTCATTAAAATTGGAGCACTTTTACTTTTTCCGCCCAACAGCGTACAGGGTGTGCCAGTTGACCAATTTGCACCATATTTTTAATTTCTTCTTTCTACGACAAATGAGGCACCTATAATGAATTATACCGAAATTGGAGCACGCTAAATATTTTTGTTCACTCTACTGAGGAGCTCTGGGTTTTTAATTAAAAAAAAAAGCTTTAAGGCTTAGTTTTCTGTCCAATATGTACATGTTGCCAGTGTGTATAGCTGTATATTTTGAATTAATAAGGACATTATAAATAATAATACACTTTTAATTTGGCCATTCCTTTCCAATTTGTACCTATGATATTTTATGATAGGAGCATATCATAGGTCTACATTATCGTAAAGTTTCACTTCATTTCCTCCTAAGATTGCAAAAGTTTTTAAAGGGTCCTTCCAAATGCAAAAAAAAACAACTTACATAAAAAGAGTACTCTTCCTTACTTACGGAAGGAACCGAACTTTAAATACCCGGCACAAGTCTTTATTTCAAATAAACCGTGCTTGTTGTATGCAATAAAACCAGTGAATATTTATTATATATCTTTATTTTGAAAAACTAAATGACTTTTTTATTTAAATAAAAACTAAAATAAATTGGTTTGCTTTTGATGTACCGATGTATGTATATGTTTATATATTTTTTTGTAAATGACTGTTATATGAGAGGTTACATGGTTTTCGCCTGACATCAATAGTTTTCGAAACTGTGCTTTCTTGCTAGAAATGCAAAGTGTGTACGAAATTTGATTGAATTTGACAAAGAAGTTTCAGAGATATACCTATTTGCTCTAAGGTGGGCAATGTCACGCCTATTCGAAACATTTTTGATTCCATATCTTTCATTCTCAAACCAAATATTGCATATGAAGTGTGAGTAAATTACTTTGTATAGTTACTACAATATAGTTTTTTTTTATTTTGGTAATTTACCGTCATATTAGAGGTGGGCGTAGCGTAGCAAAGGGTTAGGTGAATCTTTCCATTTTCAGTGAATATTGCATTTCTGCCTTCAAAAAGGGGTCTCAAGTCGATACAATTTACACCGATTTCTCTAAGGCATTTGACAAAGTTTCCCACCGAATACTATTGTCGAAGCTTGCGTCAATGGGATTCCACTCCACGTTTTTGTCGTGGATCAAGTCATATTTATCCAATAGACGCTGCGTGGTTTCTGTTGATAATGCCACATCCCGTTCATTTATTGCGTCCTCCGGTGTTCCGCAGGGGAGCATTCGAGGGCCTCTCTTTTTCATTCTTTTTATTAATGATATTGGTTCATGCTTTTCTTTTGCTGAATATTTCTTCGGGTGCTGATTTTTCGTGGCCCTATGCCATCTTAATAAACCACCTCAAGTCATTTTTTTCTTAGTAATTTTTGTACTATTCCAAATTAGTTTAATTATAGTCTGTAAGAATTTGTTAATTCAAAGACTTTACATATATGTATAAATAAATAAATAAATAAAGTTATGCAACTCCTCGGCACCAATGCGCTCGGGTATAAAAAGTAAGCAAGAGTATAAGTTAGTTAAACATGCATAGAATCGATGATACTTTGCTTCGTCCCACGGAGTATAACGGGTCCATCGGGGATTTTTTATTCGCATAATTTTCAAGAAAGTTTTCCCATTGTAGCAATAAGTTTCGAGGTAGATTGTCATTCCAGTCCATTTTGGTTTGCAAGATCTCTTGCGTGAGAATCTTTGCAACCACTACAATTGGCTCGAGCCATCCTTCTGGGTCGAACAATTTTTCTACGCAGGATAAAAAACCTTGGCGTACTCCTGCTTCTTGGAAATCGCCTGTACGGTGAAGTAGAACATGTCGCGTGCTGCATTCTACCGAATTTCCAACATATTCGTCTCATTCATAACGTTGATCTCCAAGAAGTTCTTCTTGTATATATGCTCTTCATGGTCCTGCCAAAATCTTCTACATAATTAATAAATTACTATTAGACCTATGCTTAGACCTGCCAAAATCTTGTACATAAGAAGCAAAGGTCTTATGCTGCTAAAAATAAACTCGTTTTCACATCGTCCGCGAGCTGATGTAGCGCCCTTATTGCTTAATATGGCCCACATGCATCTTCTCGATGTCTGCATTAAATACATATATGAAAAGGTGCCTCTTTAATAGTAAGGAAACCAAAACCGCTGGCACGGTAAACTCGGGGTATACTACATCATGCCCCATTCGATGTGGGGCACGACGCGTTAAACACCACTCTTACCTTAGTTGTGATGCTGTACGGTTTAACGACTTTGTGACGTGGTAAGTAGTATGGTCCGTGACTCCACTGATGAGTTATTTTTCTTACGGGGCACATATGTATGGTTGAGCTCGATGTACTCCCGCAGAACCCGGTCGTATTCCATCTTCAACTCGGGTCTCCTGATGTAACCGGCCACGCTGCGCAACAATAGACGTGCTGCGCCACTCCGCGAGTGACCGAGATTGATTTCTGCCGGGAATTCCCTTCGAAAGTGTAGAGCCACCACATGCCGTTATTGCACAATCCTCATTTGCGCCAAGACACAGAAGCTGTGAAGCTCCTTGTGGTCGTAGGTGGTACTGATATTGTCAGAATCCAGCCAAATACCGTTTCTGACGCTAGAAGAGATCCCAGAAAATTCCGGTTAACATTACCCTTTATCAACGCTGGGTAAACGTCTGCTCCAAGAATTATTCGAGACGAGTTGGGCTTCTGTGACGCTGGAATCCGAAATAGCGTATTCAATTAGACTTCGTGAGTCAAAGAGAATTTTTTCACGATATCTTTTGCTTCACCACGAGTCTTTCGGATCAAGCGCGAATTATTAATACAAATCGCTGTAAATAAATCCCGAAATGATGGTCACGACATATGATCACCGTAAAAGATCTCAGTGTCACTCTGGAGTCTCAATTTCGCGGGTTGCGAGATTAATTGTCGAGCTATTATGCTGTGTGGACGGTAAATAATGAACTGTCTCCCCCATTAACGCACCGCACGTCAAACACGCTGTACGAAAGTCTTGATACATAGATTTGGTCAGCCGCCCGACCGATTTTATCATTCGACACATTCTTGGAATGTTTGTCGAATGTTTCTTTAACAAACAACGCCTTGAGTTCCTTCTTTTGTATTTCGACCGAAAAAACCGAGTGGTTAGTATGTGACATACTATTGAGTCAGAATTTCTCAAACGGGCCACTCGCAATCGCTCAAAATACCTTTTCAATTGATAACTACTTTTCTGGATAGTATTGCCGATTCAAAAAATGTGCTTTGAGGGATTTTTCGAAAACAAAAATTTTTCCAATTTATTCTCAGAAATTTATTACCGCTAATATAATCGACCGATTCGAACAATTCCACCGGAAATGGAAACGTCATTAAACACTCATTGACAGAGATTTTTTTCGTTCGAAAAAGTTATGATTAAATGAATTTTTTATTAAGTTGTTTACAACAAATTAAATAACAATCGTCTTCTACGCTATGTATCGATTTGGAAAAAAATCTTACTGATGCTTCTTTTTCCGAAGCATTTCCCCTTTAGAAAAATAATGGCCCGCTCTTAAAATCAAAGTTGTTTTAATTAGAACGTCGACGGAGGTCTCTTCCAAAATGGCCGATAGCAGGGTGATCGCAGAAGGCGAACCCCTCTTCCGAGGCGGGTAACGGGACTCGAGCACAAGCAGACAAAGTAACGAACCGCTGTAGGGAATGTCAATAATCAGATGCTACCGTATAAGGGTAAAACACTTTTATTTATTCAAATAAGTATTTAACGCAACTAAGAGAACCTATATTATTATAAAATAGTATACGGTTTCTTGAACTAACTTAATAAAACATGAGACACGAAAAGATGAGTAAAAATACATATCCAAAGAGTTTTACTTTGTGTGCCAACAAATGAAATCAGCTGTTCGTAAAAGTTACAAAAGCGGTCTTATTACCTCTCAGCTGCCGGTAGTGTTATCGAAAATTTCGGTCGTAACGTAGTGTCGAGTCTCTGTCGTATTCTTAAGAGCATTATGCGTTTTCTGCCTAAAAACGGTCATATATGCACGTGTGATAGTCCTTAAAAAACATTTATATGGGCTTGAATTATGACTGACATACAGTGGCTCCAAGGCAAACTCGGACACCGTAGAAAAAAATGTTCCTTCCTAAAAATATTTCAACCAAATCAATTAAAAAAGGTTAAATATTTTTTTAATTACTCATTTATTGCACTTCCAAAATATAAAAACAAAAAATATAAATTAATTCAGTATTATAAAATATTCTAGTAAAACTTCAAATAAGAGTAAATTCAATGCACAAGCCAAACTCGGACAATCAGCAAGTTTTTTGAAATATCGAAATATATTTTAAAAAGTAGTATTTTGTATAAGGATCTTACTTTTAGTAACCATTTTGAGCCGGTGAGGCATTGATTTAACCAATTTTTCGCAAAAACTAGGTTCGATTTTTTCCCATTCTTGTAATAAGATAGATTTCAAGTAATTTTTGCTTGAAACGGAATGCTGTCGAATTTTTGTGCTAAGGTAGTCCCATAAATTTTCGATAGGATTAATATCAGGACTTTGGAGTGGCATTTCCAGAACATGGTGGCAATTATAAAGCAACTAAGAACGCATTTTGTAGGCCTTATGCTTTGGATCATTTTATTGGTACAAATACCAATCATCACCGAGATCCAAATTTTCAAGACTTTTTGGTAAGCTTTGTCTTAAATGTTGAGATAGTCATTCTGATTCATTATTCCTTCAATAAAATGGAAAGACCCTGCTCCAGAAGCCAAAAATGAACCCCAAGCCCTTACCGATCTGCCACCATGTTTGACAGTTGGTCTCAGATTGCGCAGTTGCAGCTCCTCATTTGGTTTCCTTCAAACATATGGTTTTCCATCGGAGCCAAAAACATTAAATTTACTTTCGTCAGTAAGCATAACATTTTTTCCAGAACGAAAAATCCTTATTTTCATGTTCTTTGCAAATTTTAATGGTCTGATTGCGTTTGCTGATCTGATTGCGTTTACTGATCTGATTGCAATTGCTGATCAACGGCTTTTGCAGGGCCTTTCTACCATTTAGATCAGACTCATGAAGTAGATTTCTGATGGTGGATGCACTAGATTTCTTTCCCAAGTAATTTTCAGCTATAGCAGCTAACACAAACCGTAATTCCAGCTACATATGTATATATTAAACAACTATCCAGGGAATTCTTGTTAGTCAGTTAAACAGTATATGTACTTGAAGTTGGTTGCAATTCTTCGACAGACTTGCATTTATTTAGAGGATAGTTGCCACTGTCCGAGTTCGGCTTGTGCGTTGAATTTACTTTTATTTGAGGTTTTACTAGAATATTTTATATACTGAATTAATTTATATATTTTGTTTTTATATTTTGGAAGTGCAATAAATGAGTAATTGAAAAAATATTTTACTTTTTTTAATTGCTTTGGTTGAAATAGTTTTAGGTACGAACAATTTTTTCTATGGTGTACGACTTTGGCTTGGAGTCACTGTATGTTATATATTGCACTACGTACATATATACTTTTGAAATTATTTTACCATGTTGTACCATTCGTTCTCTACGTTTTTGATACAAATAAGCCATACCAATTTTAGATGTATGTATACTTTAAATACATGGCTCCCAATGAGATTAAAAGTGGAAGATAAAAGTACAATATACATACATACAATTTGCAGAAACATTTATCATAAATGTATTAAACTTTTGTTTTCGTATTTTGTTATCAGAAATAATAAGCAAATACAAAACACCAACCCAAATTGGCTTTTTTTGTGCAATCACGACACGCTATCGGGAAACCCTGATCAAAATCAGTATTCGCCACCATGGTTTTCCTTCCTTATTATTATTCGAATTCTTATATTGCCTATACCAGAGAACTTATATTAGACAGAACAGCTCTAAGTTACGATGACGGTGTGAATTGTCAAAATCCATCCAAATATGATTTCTGATAAATGTTAATTGTATTGGTTCGAATTTTAGATTTTACTAAGATATAAATATATCTTGATGGAAACTTCTAAATAATTGATTAGATGTGCAATTTGGCTTTTCTTAAATACGCACATGATAAGAATGAGTCAATTGTGCTTATATGTATTTATGCAAACATATGCCATAAATAACTTTATTCACATATACTACATATGTACATATGTAAGTTCATTTGTACGTGCAATCATAAATAACTAAAATGTCAACAAGTGCACATGCACCTATGTAAATGAATTTACCTAAGTATACCTATTTTTGTTGATATACATTTACATGTGTATATAAATGCTTTATAACAATAAATGTTTGTACCTGCATACAAAAGTATATATGTAAATATTTGCCAGCTTTCTTTTCATCCCTCCACCAGCGTGACATTCTGAAAAACCCTCAACTTCAACTACTACATACAACAACAAAAAATGCATTCATAATCGCACGCGCATATTTATGCGAACAAATGCGGTTCATTCATAAATGCGAGCATTTCTTCTTCCCGCGCACGCGAGTATCCTATTCAGCAATATTTATCGCGACGATCACAATAACGCAAAAATCCTACATTTTACAAACCATCGACGGTTACTGAAAAGCCACAACATCGTAATATCAGGCAATACTGCAATGTGGCACCATACCACACGCTTGTAATTGCCTAAGTAATCGACGATTTAACATATCTTACCAACATTTATTTCAACCCTTAAGTACAATATATTTTTATAAATAAAAATAATGGTTATTTTTAAATTTTCTAACTTTAATTTAACGAAAAAAGAAAAAAAAAATTAAATATTAGATATTTAGTAAAAAAGGTATAACAAAGTATATATAATTTAAATCAGGGTTACGAACCGGAAGTTCATCATATCCTAATTAATAAAACTCTAACATTAATACTTCGGACTCGACAGAAAAAAGCGATAACTCGAGAAGGTATTTTGAAATGAGTTCCCAAAGAAATGTGCATAATATTTATTATTATTATTATTATTTTTATTTTACTATGTATGTTGTGTATTTGCTCATGTTCGAAAAAAGCAAATTCCGAGTAGAATTCTGCGACATGCCCGATATAGTCAGTAATATTTACATTAGTACGTATTAAGTAATGAGTCAAACCACGTCAAACGTGACACAATATTTTTGGTCATTTTCTGGAATGCTGAGTCAATTGCATGGATCAATAGTACACACTAATATAAGAAACCAATTTGAATATTTTGTCGAAATAATGTATATTTTATTTAAATTTTGCAATTAAAAATTTTTCCACGATTTTCTTAAAAAATTTATAATTTTGGACTCGTTTGCAATAAATTGACCAAACTTTCAAGGTTTTTTTAAAATTGTGCACTCTTTCGATGGATTATTTTTTTATAATAATATTTTGCAAAATAAGGTAATTGTTTAAACATTTTTATAAACAAATTAGATTAATTATGCTTTATTCACGATGTTAATGAAAGCGCATAATGCAGGAATGTTGA
Organism: Anomoia purmunda; assembly: GCA_951828415.1. NCBI lineage: Eukaryota > Metazoa > Arthropoda > Insecta > Diptera > Tephritidae > Anomoia > Anomoia purmunda. The sequence goes on along the minus strand of OX639998.1, from coordinate 24,283,558 downwards.
GTAACTATTCCTCTTCATACCTATGAAAAAAAAATTTGGTATTTATTATAGGAACTATTTATTTTTGAATTTTACGTGCATCAGTGGACCTACCGGCGCCTTTGTTTATCTAACGATTTGTTTATGTAGTATACGGTACTGTGTTGCTCGCAGCAGAGTCGCGCTTACCAGCAGTTGAACATCGTTAGATAAACAAATCGTTAGATAAACAAAGGCGCCGGTAGGTCCACTGATGCATGTAAAATTCAAAAATAAATAGTTCCTATAATAAATACCAAATTTTTTTTTCATAGGTATGAAGAGGAATAGTTACTCAACATTCCTGCATTATGCGCTTTCATTAACATCGTGAATAAAGCATAATTAATCTAATTTGTTTATAAAAATGTTTAAACAATTACCTTATTTTGCAAAATATTATTATAAAAAAATAATCCATCGAAAGAGTGCACAATTTTAAAAAAACCTTGAAAGTTTGGTCAATTTATTGCAAACGAGTCCAAAATTATAAATTTTTTAAGAAAATCGTGGAAAAATTTTTAATTGCAAAATTTAAATAAAATATACATTATTTCGACAAAATATTCAAATTGGTTTCTTATATTAGTATGTACTATTGATCCATGCAATTGACTCAGCATTCCAGAAAATGACCAAAAATATTGTGTCACGTTTGACGTGGTTTGACTCTAATATAAAAGTTCCACTAGTCCAGGCGGTAATGTAAATATTTATTCACAAATTAAAACTTTTCAATCATAATTTATTTTCGGATTTTGCATTTAAAACACAAAGTAAAATATTTATACAAAAAAAATTCTCAAAGAACTAAATAAAGATGAAAGTTTAGACATAAAACACCTGTAACCCTACAATGTACCTAATAAGAAACATATTTTACATTCACTCTCTCTAAAATTGTATTTTCGCTCAACGGGTGTTAAATTTTGCTGGTGAAAATTATCGGGTGAGGAGATAAGCCAAAAAATACAACTTCGTGGTAAGAGACAAGGAATGAAGCGAGATGCTGCTTCTCTGTCTAATATAAGTTTTCTGCCTATATCAGCTGAACATTCCATCAGCTGGTTGTCTCTATTGCTTTTCCCCACAGTCTTTGGGGAAATTTTTTGAGACGGTTGCTTACTAAGTACCGAAATCGTCTCAAGTCACAAAAATTTTTGAATAAAACGCGCACACTACACACTCTGCTACGGCTGCCGCTATACTTATACATACTAATATATAATTAACCATAAGACACTTTTACCAGCAACAGAAGAGGTTTGCATTGAAATGAAAGTTATGTTGGAATCATAGGTATTCGTGGAATATACGCTTGCTGTTTGCCCGGTTCCTGATACTGTTTTAATAAGCTCTGCTTTAAAGCTGGGTGAAACATAGTAAATAAGCAAATATCTGCGACTGTTGGCGTTAATAGGAATTAATAAGCCTGATGCGGTGGTAGACTTGTCTTTGAATTTTACATGTCGGCATTAAGTTCCTCTCTATTACATAATTTGCCACAAAGTAGGTGGTACCATTTCTCTAATTGCTTCAATTCTCTCATATACAAAGACAAAAGTGGTAAACAGCTATTGAGAGACTCTATGCGCTATGTGATATATAATCGAACTTATGTTTCACATACCATATTTATATATGCAATGCAATGTAATGTGAGTACAACAGTAGCTTATGAAAGGACAAAACGTTACGTTCGCTTTACTTGCTGATCAACAGGGTAGCCCCTACTCTTTTCAATCAATCATGTGCGCATTTGTTGTCCGTTCTTGTAGTTCTATGCTCTCTGTCGGCACTGATGTACAGAATTTTCGCTTCGCTAAGAGCTGTATGTGGTGACGAAATAGTCTAATGCTGGCACATCTTTGAATTTTTCTTGGCTTAGAATACGCAGACCGTCGCGACGGTCGTATGCTATTTCCGTAAAAAATTTCATGAAAATCGCCTCAGCCGTTCTCAAGAGTAGACGTTACAAAAAAAGACACTTCGAAATATCTAATTAATATAAAGTATAGATATAGAAAAATTTCCAAACAATTTGGATTGAAAAGTTACAAATTTTGATGATATTTGTTCTTGAATTTGTTTGCATTTCATAGATTTCCTCGTAAGTTTGAAACTTCGACCTACATGGTAAGTAATACATGGGGGAGTAATATCTCTTCTCCTTTGGCAGTGGATAAAATGTTACAGTTGCTAACCGACAATGGAATTCACTTCCAAGAATACGCGGCTGGCATTGTCGTTATAGAAACAGGAAAATTCGAGAATACATTATGTGATATTGCGCAAAGAGTGCTGAATCTGAGGAAGGTATGGTGCATCGAGGTGGAGCTCAATATTAATCCGTACAAGACGGCCATCGTACTATTCAGCAAATGGAGGAAATTACCAGGGATGAGAACTATCTCCTTGGCTGGGATTTAAATCGACGTGGTGAGCAAGGCGAAGTCTCACAATGGACTCCAGGTTACTCAGGAGGGAACATGTCGACGCAACGGCAACTAAGGCACCCAAAGCAATAATGGATTGCAGACGTCTAGCGGGCTGTAGCCCTAATATGCTTAGATGGATGGACACCATCATAGTTTGGCCGATAGTATCCTTTGGGACGGTGGCGTATCCGCACTAGAAACACACCTCAAAGCTAGCAACCTGCACTGGTATACTACCGGTTCCAAAACACCGGAAGGCATTGGAGCTGGTGTCTTTGGCCCTAGAATACACATGCAGGCGATGGGAAGGATGCCAAGCAGCCATCAAGGCTCTAACCTCGTATGAAGTGGAATTCTCATTAGTGATTGAATGCATATAGAGAGTTAACACACTTGCAATCCTAAATCATATTCAGCTCCTCTAGATTCCAGGCCATCTTGGCACTGAAGGTAATGAGGAAGATGATAGATTAGCTACCTGCAAAATACCTATAGGACCCGAGCCTTTCCTAGCGAAAGGAATAGAAGAAAACAATTGAATGGAGGAACACGAAGTCATCTACAGAAGCTCGGAATATGGTCGAATGAGTCCTGTCACTTTTGCGACTCGGCCCCGGAGACACTGATGCTCCTGCATTTTGAGTGTGACGCTATCTCGAGAGGACGGCAAAGGTATCTGGGTACACTTACCCAAGTAAAGGAACTTGTACGCTCCTTGCTACCAGCCATAATATTGGACTTCCTAAGTGAGTTAGGTTTAGACGAGATACTGTAGAGAGCAGAGAGCGCAATGGATCTCAAATGTGGAAGTGCAAACCTCTAAATGTATATCTATATATCTATGGTTTTTGTTAAAGAATAAACTAGTTTTTATAAGAAATGAGCCAAATTAAATAAAGAGAAACAAAATTGTCAAAATTTGTCAATACATTTTTATCGACATTATTATAAAAGTACATACATACATACATTCATTGGTATATTGTGTGCCTAAAAATATACTAATAAATAAACGAAAAATAAGTTAAAAGAACATTTGGTACGTCATTTCGGATTATTTGGCACCCATTCTGCATTCTGACATGTGATAAAAAATCAGGATTTTCCAATAAGCGCAAATTTCATCACATCAATAGAACAGCTTATTAGAATATCGGTTTTGCTCATGTTTGAAACAGGAAATTACGATAAAATTTCGCGACACTAAATGAAACCGATATCGGCTTACATTTCCGGCGAAACCAATTCCGAGTTGGTTTCTGCGACATGCCCGATTATCATTTGTTCACCTTAATTTTTTAATAATTTAAATGACCTGAACATGGTATTTGATAAACTTGAAAAGTTCAAACTGCGAGTTAACAATGCTAAATGCTTTTTTTGCTGTGCTAGTGTGAAGTATTTGGACATGTTTTCACAGCTGGGGTATCAAAGTCGACCCAAAGAAAACGACGGAAATTGCAAGATGAAGAGCGTTTCGCAACATTAAAGAACTGGTGTCTTTCTTCCAAAATTGTTCGTGGTACCGGCAATTGATAGACCACTATACGAAGATTGCCAAGCCGCTTATAGACCTTAAAACGAAAATTGATAGTTGGCAATGGCGTGAACAGCAGATTGAAGCATTTAACAACTAAAAGATATGCTTGTCAATCCACCGGGCCTGAAGCAAGCAGAGAATAGTGCATCTTTTATGATTAAAACTGATGCAAACGCGTATGCATTAGGAGTAGTATTACTGTAGGGAGAGAGACACCAGGAACATCTTACTAAGTATGCCACCCTGAAGCGAACCCAGTAGAACGTAAAGGCTGAGATCTTAAAGCTCAGTTAGCTATTTTAGTTCAAAATCAACATGATGTTTGGGATGTTGGTATACCCACTATTCACTTTGCAATAAATTCTGAGAAATTCCAATCGACAGGCTACTCAGCAGCATACCTCCCCTTCGGACGAGAGCTACATACTTTTGGCGCAATACAGCTTGATATTTGAGCCACTATCGAAAGTGAAAACTCAAATTACACTATATCTGAAGAACATTGTAGAATATTTTAAGAATGCTAGAGAGACAGAAAAACTTAAACCAGACCGTAATAACACTAACGTGGATTAACACCGAAGATTTCACGACGTTATATTAGGAGAAGCCGAGCTTTTAGTAACAACGCATGTACTCTGGTAAGCATCGAAGGGAGTCAAATCCAAATTTGTGCAGAAAAGACAGAGTTTATACCTAGTAATTCACAAATTGGAGTATCAACTTTTGAAGTCGCTTCGAATGCTAAACCCGACGTGTCACCTGGAGCCTACCACGCTTCCGCTCTGACTCTATATAGATGAGTATCTGAATCCTGTGCAACCAATTCGGAAGAGAGAAAGCCCACGAAAGACTCAATAGATGGCTGACGGCCGACTCGTTCATACTTGTTCGTAATTCACCAAGGGGAGACTGTAGCATACATATGTATTTATATACAATATATATATATATATACATATATATATAAATATATATATTTTAAAACATGTTGAGCAATTAACAAACAATATTAGACATTACCGAACACATGTATAATTTGTTTGTGTGTTAAGAATTAAAAGTATTTGGCAGCACTGTGTAACATGTTGTCGCCCACAGCTTACTGTCCCCTTGATAAGTTCAAGTCCACTACTTTTGCAACTCATCTTCATAAGATATTGATCTTGCGTCTCTGGGCGTTCGTCTCATTTGGCTGAAGGCGCCCGCTCAATTGTTGTAAGCAAACATAATGTTATTTTTAACACTTGTTTTTATGTTTTATGTACAATAAAATGCAGACTACGTGATGAAGGCCCGGAAGACTCCGAAACGCATAGGAGAAAAAAATAAATATTTGGTTTGCTTTTAAAATATTACTGACCGAAAGCTCCTAAAGCATCCTAATAAACAATAACATTAATTTCAATTGCAATGACTACATCTGGGCTATTTTTTATGGACTTAGGTTAGGCCAGTAATAGGAGGCTCATTGTGTTACCAGAAAAAAAAATTTCTACCATCCGAAGAAGAAAAAATTACCCCTCACCAAACCATTTTGCCTCGCTGATGAACCTCAACAGGCAATTTACCCCGGTGCTTGAAATCTCACAAACGGTGATCCCAGATATCGCATCCAGCTTTTACACAGTGCAGGACACTTACATAGTAAATGCAAGATCGTCTCTTCCTCCTCGTCATTCTTGCAGCTCCTGCAACATTTTCAGAAGGGAACTTCCAACTTTTCAGCGTGTTTCCCTATTAGACAGTGCCCTGTTAGTGCCCCTATCCCGTTAGAAATGTAGAACGCTGCACGACAGTTTCCGGTCCCATTTAGGCCACGCCCGCCTTAAGGTTCGACAGGTCGTATTTTGCCTCCATCTATTGTCAGCTTGCTTATATGTACATTATTTGAGTAGCAGTTGGCAAGTGGCAAACGGCATACCAATGCGTTCTTTTTCCTGAAAAATCAGCTTGGTCGTATCTTGTCTTGCAAGTTCGTCTGCCATGCAGTTTTCCTCTATGTCTCGGTGCCCAGGGACCCAAATGAGGTACAGTCTGTTCTGCTTGGCCATCTCCTGTAGAGATTGGCGGCAGTCCAGCGCGTTTGTTCGAGTGAAACGTAAAGGAACTCAGAGCCTTGACTGCAGCCTGGCTATCACTAAAGATGAAGATATCTCTTCCTAGAATTCCAGTCCCAAGCTTTACCACCGTTTCCAAAATAGCTAATACATCAGGCTGGAAAACGCTTCAGTGATCTCGTAACCTAAAGGAGATTTGCAGGGGAGGGTTTCGCGAGAAGACGCATCCTCCCACCTTACTGTCGAGTTTCGAGCCATCCGTATAGATGAAAATATCATCATGTGGAATGTTGAACTATTGGTTCCAGTCTACCCTGCTGGGAATACTCATCATAAAACTGTTTTCACAAATCGATTTTGAAGCACAACGGTCCGTGCGTCTCTGAATTAAGTGAAACTTGTTTAGTATACAAGAGTGGCCCTGGATTTTGGGGTGCCACTGAGGATTCCCTCAATCGCAGAGTAGTCAGCGCCGCCATCTGTTGTCCTATCAAACCCAGTGGCAGGAGATTTAAGATAGCACTCAGATCATCGGTTGGTGCGGTTCTGAGCGCCCCGTTTATACAGATCATACTAGATCTTTGTATCTTGGTGAACAGCCTTAGGCTAGTTTCCTTTTCTAATGCAAGCCACCACACGATCACTCCATATGGGAGAATTGATCTGACGACCGCTGTAAGAACCCCCCAACAGATCCGAAGATTAAGAACCCATTTCCTGCCTATGGTTCTGTTACAGGTGTAGAGGGCTATGGAAGCCTTTTCATAGCGTTGAACTAAGTTCTCTTTCCAGTTCAACTTCTTATCTAAACTAACGCCTAGAAATCTGAGCTTGTAGAAAGACTTAACCGGATGCTGTTTAGTACCGCATGAGTTACCGAGGACATTTTATACCTTCCCGTGAAGAGCACGAGTTGGACACCTCTCGAAGCGTTCCTTGCATCAGCTCGTATAGTGTTTGCGGAAGCTTTCCCTTGATCGCGAAGTCATCAGCACAACTTTCGCGCCACCCCCAATCCGTATCTCGCAGTAGCGTATTTACGGTGAGGTTCCACAGAAGTGGGGATAGTACACCTCCTTGTGGCGTCCCCCTCGACACATGCCGCGACAATTCCCTTACTACACTGCAGCAGAGTAGCTGGTCGATAAACCCCAACAGTGAATGTTTCCCCCCAGATCTCTAACGGCGCTGGTTATAGCCTATGGAAGCACGTTGTTAAAAGCGCCTTCAATGTCAAGAAGGCTACGAGACAGAAATCCTTGACGCTGAGAGACTTATCAATATAGCCGGCCAAGCTATGGAGGGCAGTCTCAGTAGATTTGCCTTTGCGATAGGCATTTTGGTCATTAGACAGTAGTCGACTGTCGATGGTATCGGACAGGTAGCACTAACAATCCTTTCAAGTCTCTTAAGAGCAAAGGATAATAGACTGAGAGGCCTTAGATCCTTTGTATTAGCGTGTGAGGTCTTTCCAGTTTTAGGAATAAAGGCGGCCGTGACATATGTCCATGCCAACGGTATATGTTCAGTTTGAAACAGGCCCTGAAAACAGAAGAGATCCATTTTGCAGACAGTTCCAGTGTCTTAATTATTATTAATTAATTATTTAACCTTTTCTTCCGAAACCGGTTCATTGACAGGGCCGGAAGAAATAAAAGGAAGAATTATTTGCTTCGCAGTTGTGTTCCCATGAAACTGGGTATCTAGTAGCAGTTCCAGGGGTTCCTTTCCCGTTGAGTTCCAGGAACCGCCTTGCCTTTGAAAAAAACCTATAAACCTAGGGTTCGCGGATCCAGAGACAACCTTCCTTAGCCTAGCTGTCTCGGAAACATCGTCGATGCCGCCGCAGAAGTCTCTACACGAAGATCTCGTTGCGGCCCTTAAAGCTTTTTTATGGGTCTGTAGGGCCTTTTTGTACTCCTGCCATACCAGCTCGAGACTAAGTTTCGTGGCTTTGCTGAAATTTTTCCTACAAGATTTACGTAGTGAGTCCAACTCACGTAACCACCAGTATGGTTTCCGTTTGCCCCATTGTTCAGGTTCAGGGCAAGCCCGATCTAGGGCATTTAAGCAGGTCAGCGCGGGTGCCTCAATGCCCACGTCCATTGCTGCACCCGCACCAGAAGCACGCTGAGCGTGCCCGCGGTACACTTTAACCATGACCTCATCGAGGCCAAATGAGACGCGGCTTTGCCTCTTCTCTAGAAGTTCGATGGAATTCTTCCGCACCCGGACGTATCTCTTCAGCCTATTCGCGGCTCTGCGCTTGTCAGCGAATTTGAACCGCTCCTACTCCATCTACTGAGAGGCGTGGCTCATAGTTTCCATCGCTTCCACGCCCTCGATATTTTCGTGTGCAGCTGCTTGTCGCCTTAATTCACTCTGTCCAGACGGTGAGGCATCTGCCTTTGCGAGATTAGGCTTCGCAGCCGCGCTGGTGTTTGGTGGGCCCCTAGTGCCTGCCTCCACGGAACGATCTGCCATTTCCAGCACAACCCCCGCAGCTCTACTGGTGCTAGGGCCTGCCATAACGCCCATAGTCACTGGCCGGTGTATCGGAGGGAAGCGGCGCGTTAGGCGCTTACTTTCTCCTGATGGGGAAGAATAAAGTTTTATGCTAGGCGCTCGGGCCGGCATAGTCTTACCCCGAGATGGGTTAGAAGAGTTTTTTTGTGTGTTTGAAGTTATTCATCTTGGGCGTACGACCACCTGCTCGACGAGGCAAGCCCAGCGGTCTGAAAATTATCAGAGGGGAAGGTGGATGGTACACCACGACAGCGCCCCTTGCCGCGGTAAGGCCAAACTTACTCCCTGAGGTGGCCCGGTGTCAGGGAGGCACCCTGATCGAAATAGAATCGGCAATACTCTCCTTTCCGGAACGGTAAATAGTTTTAAATTTATAGGATTGAAGCCTCAACAGCCATTTTTCTATCCTCGCCGGCTTCAAAAGCCTTGGGCGTCGGTGATCAGTTTAATACTCGTAGTAGTGCAAGTGTATTTTATTGTATACAGTAAGTTGCTATAAGTCGCTGTTAAATACGCAGTTAGAAAAAAAGACGTTGACTACCAAAATTAATTACGTAATTATGATTTTTTTACCATTTAGCTTTTTGATTTTTGTAGAAATACGAAATTAATAATGTAACACCGAAATGTGTTTCTAATAGCCAGGCGAATTGGCAATTGGCTATTCCCGCTCCTTTAGAATCGGTGTACCATAGTATGTATGTTATATGTACACACATAAAAATAATAACAAAATGTATTGACAAGTTGGGCAGTTTTGCCGTCCTATATCACTGTGATAGCTTTTTTCAAAAAAAAAAAAGACAAGACCAAATTCGACGGTTTCCCCCTATTTCGGGTCCTACGAATCGAACTGCATCATTACTTTTTTGAGTTACAATCATGGTTTCATACAAAAATTTTTGTTGAAGTTTTTCATCAAAGTGGCCCATTGTAAGAGAAAGGCACATTTTTCTTCGGTCTCTAACTTTTTTAATGTTGACTTTTTTGGTAAACTTTCTTTGGCAAAGCTTCTCAGAATAAGTTCGTCTTTAAGTTCTTAGATGGCTGTAAACCCCAAAATCAATGTTTTTTGTGTCCTTATAGCCAATATGTCGAAAAAACTGAAATTTAATCTATTTTTTTTAATGTTTTTTCCCTCACGTTTCGTCAATATTTTAATTTACCCTTTGATACTTATACATTAAGTGACATCTTGTAATAGTAAGAAACTTAAGCAAAGACAACGTTCTGAGCAAACTAACCATTAGAAAAAAAACTTAACAAAATTTGTATTTTTTAAAAAAGCTACACTAACTATGTTTGTGTGCTGTTTTATTTTTTTTGTATCTTATAAGTGTTATCAATAAGTATCATAAATTTGTACACAATATTTAAATTAAATTTAATAAGACTCATCTATCAATGTCCAACACAAATCAGCAAGCAACGAGTCAAGCTTTTAACCACTGCACTGATAAGAAATAACAACAAGTAACGTTTGAAAGAAACGTTAAATGCTTGCCTAAGAGTCAAAATTTAAGCATAGATTGCAGTAGTTAATTTGACTTTGACTTCGCGGAAAGAACATTGTTTTAGTGCCTTGTATATTAAGAAAATAAATTAAAATGAATAAGTGTCCAATTGGCCTATCGTTGTTCTGCTACGTATGTGGAAAATTTACAAGCCCTCGGAGTAGACGCAAAATATCTTCGGGAACTGCCGGCATCTACGAGGAATATTTCGATTTGCCCGTTATAAGAGACGTAGATTGGGTGCCAAATACCATTTGCACGCAATGCAACAACAACCTGCATAACTGGTCAAAAAGACTGTGCCTAAAAATGGGGTTCGGCATCCCAATGATTTGGATAGATCCAGAAGGGCATCATACTGGTAACTGCTACGCGTGCAAGAACAAATTTGCAAGACTCAACAAAAAAAACACAGTTTACAAAAGTGTTCAATCTGCACAGCTACCAGTATCTCACTCAGAAAATTTTCCGATACCAAGATGTCCAAGTCCAACTGAGAGATATATTTCGCCAACATTTTCCACCGAGCCTACAGATCTACTCTCAATGTATAACCCAACCGAAGTTGAAAGCCCATGTCGTCACTTGGAGATTTCCCAAGCCCGTTTGAATACGATGGTACGACAGCTGAAATTATCGCAAGGACAAGTGATTTGCCTAGCACATCATCTTCGATCGGTAAATATATTGTCTAAAGATGTGAAGGTGTATGGATACCGCAAAAGACAGGAGGAGCTTTTAGATTTCTTTGAGGTTAATGGCGACAATACTTTTTCGTATTGTAAAAATATTCCTGGTCTTATGCAATACATGAACTGTGAGTACAAACCAGAGCAATGGCGCTTGTTTATTGACTCGTCGAAAAATAGTTTAAAAGCAGTATTGCTGTATGTGGATAACACAAAAAATCCGGTTCCAATCGCCATAAGCTCCAAAACAAAGGAAACATACGAAGCAATGAAATTAATTTTGGACAGAGTTCAGTATCAGCAGCATCAAAGGAAGATATGTGCGGATTTAAAAGTTATCGCCTTGCTTACTGGTTTGCAGACAGGATACACAAAAAATATGTGCTTCATTTGTCATTGGGACACAAGGTACCGCGGAAACCAATATAGAATGCGTGATTGGAAGCTTCGCACAGAATTTCATTTAAATGTGGCAAATGTTATCCATATTCCGCTGATACCAGCTAATAACATTTTGCTACCACCACTGCACATAAAATTGGGAATTGTCAAAAATTTCATCATAAATCGAGATGCCGAAGCTTTTAAATGTTTGACAGAAATATTTCCAAGACTAAGTGTTGCGAAAATAAAAGAAGGTATTTTAAGTCTTTTAATAGAACGAATGTTATGTTGATACATTATTTTCAGGTGTTCTCAATGGCCCCGATATAAGAAAACTTATGAAGAACGCAAAATTCGGAGAACTTCTAAGGCCAAATGAAAAAATTGCCTGGAACTCCGTTATGACCGTTATAAACCATTGCTTAGGAGTGCACCGGTCTGAAGATTGGAAAAAATATGTGGATGACATGGTAGACGCTTTTGAAGAAATAGGTGTGAATATGTCCTTAAAAATTCATTTCCTTCACCATCACAAGGACCATTTTGAGCAGCAAGTTCCGACTGAATCCGATGAGCATGGAGAAAGATTTCACCAAGTCGCCGCCCCCCTTGAGCATTGGTACATCGGCAAAAAGCTTGACTCGTTGCTTGCTGATTTGTGTTGGACATTGATAGATGAGTCTTATTAAATTTAATTTAAATATTGTGTACAAATTTATGATACTTATTGATAACACTTATAAGATACAAATAAAATAAAACAGCACACAAACATAGTTAGTGTAGCTTTTTTAAAAAATACAAATTTTGTTAAGTTTTTTTTCTAATGGTTAGTTTGCTCAGAACGTTGTCTTTGCTTAAGTTTCTTACTATTACAAGATGTCACTCAATGTATAAGTATCAAAGGGTAAATTAAAATATTGACGAAACGTGAGGGAAAAAACATTAAAAAAATGGATTAAATTTCAGTTTTTTCGGCATATTGGCTATAAGGACACAAAAAACATTGATTTTGGGGTTTACAGTCATCTAAGAACTTAAAGACGGACTTATTCTGAGAAGCTTTGCTAAAGAAAGTTTACCAAAAAAGTCAACATTAAAAAAGTTAGAGACCGAAGAAAAATGTGCCTTTCTCTTACAATGGGCCACTTTGATGAAAAACTTCAACAACAATTTTTGTATGAAACCATGATTGTAACTCAAAAAAGTAATGATGCAGTTCGATTCGTAGGACCCGAAATAGGGGGAAACCGTCGAGTTTGGTCTTGTCTTTTTTTTTGACTATCACAGTGTATTTAATGTGAATTATTTGTCATAAAAACACATTTGATTCCTTAACAAAAACCATGGAAGTCGCAGTTTCTAACTTTACAAAAAAATTAAACAAATTTACAAAAGTCATAAAAATTTCTATCTCTTCAGCGAAATTTTCGGGTATACAATTGTGTAGCTCATTTAATTTAACTGCAATAAAAGGAAAATTTCAAGTGGCTAAAAATCTTATTAATTTTTGATAATTGTTTTAAGCTCTCCCCTATACATGAATCATGTTAATAATGAAAATTAACACTCCACACAACAACAGAAAAGAAAGCATAGAAAACACATACAAAAAACATATTGGACTAACATACATACCAGACCTAACAAATAATAAGGCATTTAGGAAAATTATTAAAAATGAAAATATTACTTATGTTCACAAACCACATAACATGCTGAGTAGAATACTTACGAAAACCAAAGACAAATTAGAAAAAGAGCAACATCACAATGTTGTATACGAGATAAAGAGCAAAGGCAAAGAAGACGATAATTGTAACAAATGCTATGTGGGCACGACAAAAAGATCGTTGGGTATAAGGATTGGCGAACATAAGGCGGACGAAAGAAATAAGAAAATGACAAAAGCCCTGGCTCAACACCTGACTACATATAAACATACAGCTGACTTCGCAAGGAGCACGGAGGAGAATGACATTGGAAAGCTTACGCATACAGCAAAACTTGGAGAACGCGATGAGTTTTAAAGAAGATGTGGACAAAACAAATAACGCATACACAGCTGTGATCAGAATGAATATAAATAAGGGTAATGTTAAAAGTACGTTTTCATAAGTATATTATCAAACTAGTGCTAAGTGTGCACATACATATGTATGTACATTTATGTACCTGTGATTTTTAATAATTATTAAAATCATTGTAAGTCCATAAAACCTAATCATCGTTGGCCTCCTTGGCGTGGGGATGAGGCTTAAGCGTTGGCATGGTTGCTCCTTTCGAGGATTTCCATGCCACCGCAAACTAAGAGGGAGGCTCCATATGAGAATCAGTGTAGGACTCGATCTTACACGGCTTCTTATGTGGAGATTACCGTACCATCATCTCTCATTTCCGCATACCTTGCATCCCTCCAAGTATCTCCCAGCTCTCCCAGCTCTCTAGCTAATCCTTCCTTTAATCCAGGGTGTTAATCGTAACCGTGACCATTTGTCGGCTTGCAGCCAGGGGGTATAAATTCCGCCTGTATTTTAACGGCGCCTCCCTGACACCGGGCCACCTCAGGGAGTAAGTTTGGCCTTACCGCGGCAAGGGGCGCTGTCGTGGTGTACCATCCACCTTCCCCTCTGATAATTTTCAGACCGCTGGGCTTGCCTCGTCGAGCAGGTGGTCGTACGACCAAGATGAATAACTTCAAAACACAAAAAAAACTTTTCTTTCCCATCTCGGGGTAAGACTATGCAGGCGCGAGCGCCTAGCATAAAAATTTATTCTTCCCCATCAGAGGTAAGTAAGCGCCTAACGCGCCGCTTCCCTCCGATACTCCGGCCAGTGACTATGGGAGTTATGGCAGAGCCTAGCACCAGTGGAGCTGCGGGGATTGTGCTGGAAACCGCAGATCGTTCCGTGGCGGCAGGCACTAGGGGCCCACCAAACACCGGCGCGGCTGCGAAGCCGAACCTCGCAAAGGCAGGGGCCTCCCCGTCATCGAACTTCTAGAGAAGAGGCAAGGCCGCGTCTCATATGACCTCGATGAGGTCATTATTAAAGTGTACCGCGGCCCGCTAAGCCTGCCTCTGGTGCAGATGCAGCAATGGACGTGGACATTGAGGCACCCGAACCGGAGCCGAAGCCGGAACTCTGCAACGCTGAAGGCAGCGTCTCCTCTCAAACAAGTGACGGTGAGTGTGGAACTGACTAAGATATGAGAGCGAACACATTTTGGTCGGCAGCGATGTGAATGCTCACCACGTTCAATGGGGGAGCACGGATATAAATGATCGAGGTGAGTTACTTTTCATGTATCTTCTAACAACTAACCTACTTATATGCAACAAATGTAGGGATCCCACCTTCTTTACTAACAGCCGTAAAGAAGTATCAGATATAACTCAACGTAGTGTTAGTCTATCTGAACGGCAAATAATTTTAAATTTATAGGATTGAAGCTTCAACAGCCATCTTTCAATCCTCGCCGGTGGTTCCGAAGTTGGTTTAAAAATAGCTGCGATAGCCTCTTACGTCTGTGTTCAGTTTAATAGTAGTAAAACTTCTTTACTGCCCAATCGAGTGCCAAACTTTTTTTTTCGGTTTGGGAATGCCTTTTGCTGGCAATTGAGATAATATGTGCTTCGTTGTTACTCGAGTTTTATTTACTTGGTTAAAATACGATATTTTCGGTATATTCGATAAAAGTTCTTTCAGTTTCTCGAAGCCTGTTGTTGGAGCGAACTCCCCTCGTGTTTAGAATTTAATTTTAGCAAACTCCTCAGCGGCACTGTCATATCAGCCATGCCTGGAATAAATTTTCGCATGCAGGTTATTAGCTCGAGAAAATTTTTAGTTTCTTCTTTCGTTTACGGTGCTCGAAAATCTAAAAATTGTTTTTATTTTGTCTGGCTCCGGAAATATACCACCAAGCGATTTTTGCGACAACCGCTGTTTTCACTACTAGGATCAACATACGAATTCCAAATGTATGTGTCTAATATTATTAAATATTCATACGGAATAATGCCGTTTCCTCCGCACCAGGTCCTTGGATTTTTAATTTATAAGTGTTGTGGTATTGGATGCTGACTTAATAACTGCACCTTTTTCTCATATCGCCAAAATTCCTTTAAATTTTTTATTTTTTTATTTATGGGAGTTTCAAATATCGTTATATTTGTTTTATCTTGAGTATCGTATTGATTAACGTACATGCGCAGATCGTAAATATTTTTCCTTCGCCATCAGCGCAATCTTTGCTATACCAATCTTGCCTGCATCTGAAAATACATGCCCCAAGAAATTTAGCTATCTAACATCCCAGATGCACTTATCATGATAACGGAAAATACTGTTATTCTTAAATACTTTGAGTTCCTTTTTGATGGATGAATCGTATCCTTCTTCCGTGCTACCGTATATAATAACATCATCAATGTAATTTTGGCAATCCCTGCAGGTGAATAATAGTTCCTCCAGAGGCCGCTGAAAGATCTCAGGAGCAGGGCTGATACTAAACAATATCCTCTTGTAGGGGAACAACCCCTTGTGAGTTATAAATGTGGTAATTTCGGGCTCATTTAAGATCTGCAAGTTAGCAAGAGCTTCATTTAATTTGTCTTCAATTTTTATTTCAGGCGCAATTGGTATACGGCGCATTGGTTGCTTAACCGGTTTTAAGGTTGGATCTAAAACCATTGAATTTTGATATCTGAAATTCTAGAAGACGGCTCTACTATTCCATTTTCAACAGTTTAAGCTGGATGGCTGTATCGCAGCCCAGAAGAGACTGCTTGCCATCCTTAAGAACGCAGAAAGTTGCGATACTTTAAGAATGTTTTCTCACCGCTACTGGAGCCACGAAGACAGAATTGTTAAGGGGTGATTTTCTGCGTACGCTTTAAATTGATTGACTGATTCTGTGCGAATGTTCCACCTAACTGCCTTACTTCAATTTAGTTCATCCCACGCTTGTCGACTTTTCAAATTAAACCGCGATCCTAAAGCGATAATCATACTCGTGTCCACCGCTCTGACATTTAGTAATTTCGTTCATTGACGCAGAAGTTTCTAACTGAAGACAGTCATGTTCCCACGAATTATCCGTCGTCGTCTTCTGTTACCTCATACACCTTACTCTTGACGGCTGAAAAGGACGTTGTTTAGAATTATTAAAGCTCTTTTAAGCCTTTTGCTTTGCATTTGCGAGCATAGTGGAATGTGGATTAATGGGGTAATCCACATTTGTTGCATTTTGATTTCCTAGCCGGATAGATTATATCGAAACTCGCACAACCAACCTGGAATATCTCATATAACCTCCTGTACCTGAGGCCCACCTAATTAAAGTAGCTTGCTTTTTCATTTGATATCTATACATATAAAAAAAGAGCTAATCTCGGGCACCACAGAACAGATTGGGATGCAACTTTTTTTAAATTAATGCTTGCAGTTAGCACTACAATGATAGCTACTTAAATTAAAAATTAGCCTATTCATTTCTGAAATATTTAAGTGTAAAGTTTTAAAAAATTTTACACTAAGTAAGTACAGCATTGCTACAACCGAATGTAAAATCAGTGTCGTAGCGGGAAGATGTGTAGTTGTGTGAGTAGTAAATCAACTGCTCTTCGTTACTACTTCGTTCGGCTATGCGCAGAGGGCTGTGCTGTTGACTTCGTTGATAAACCGATGCAAGGCGAAATGATAACTTTGATTTACACTGTTAGATATGTTTGTTTTTCAGATGCTGTGTGATCATACAAGAAACTAGAAACTACAGCTGAATTTTTAAAAGTTTTTTAGTTTTTTGCTTACGGTGTTGCGCATTTTCTCCCATACAAAAATTAGTTTTGTTTATGTGTTTACTAGCTGGCAACGGTTGCGTATAAGAAATTACTTAATATTAGTTACTTTGGTTCTGAAATAGTTTGATTTTGCATTTACCTTAATTCCTAAATATACAAACTTATAAAAATAACAATTTTATGTTGCATACATTGCAATTAAAACTTTTTATTGGACAAACATCAAAAAATTTCTTTGTATACAATACAAGGACGGAAATATATTTTCCCTTGATGCTCCTGGCGGCACGAGAAAAAAATTTTTAATAAATTTACTTCCTTCCCTTGCGTCTTCTGGGATCGCAGCTACCCTTTTAGAAGGTGGAAGAACGGCGCATACTACATTTAAACTTCCTCTAAATATTTCTGACGATTGTGCCAGCGTATGTAACATTTCTAAGCAAAGTAATACTTCTAAGCTTATCCAGATGTGCTCACTGATAGTTTGGGATGAAGCCACAATGTCACATAAAGCGTCAGTTGAAACCCTAGATATTACCATGCGCGATTTAAGAAGTATGAACCCACCTATGGGTGGTTGTACGGTATTATTTTCAGGAGATTTCCGTCAAATTTTGCCAGTTATATCTAGAGAAACCAGGGCTGATGAGGTGAATGCGTCATTAAAACGATCATACCTTTGGCCCCATGTAATAAAATTAGCACTCAAGATTAACATGAGAGTGTTTAAAGCCTCAGAAGATAACAGGATATTTGCTGACATGTTACTGAAAGTTGGTAACGGTGAGCTTCCAACTGTTTGTGGGAAAATCTCCTTCAATAATGATATATGCGTTTCAGTCACCGACCATCAACAACTGATTGACAAAATATGTATCCCACAATAGACCAACTTGCTTATAAACCTGTATCCTGGTTAAAGAAACGAGCAATATTAACACCTACTAATGAACAAGTCGAAAAAATTAACGAATTGGTATTGGTAAAATTCCACGCACAAACGAGAGAATATTGATCGGTGGATACAGTAGTCGACGGTGAAGAAGCTGTGCACTACCCAACGGAATTTCTAAATTCTATGAACCCTTCCGGTATGCCTCCCCACAAACTTACTTTAAAAGTTGGAGCTCCAATAATTTTATTGCGAAATTTAAGTCCCCCACTGTTATGCAATGGAACTCGCCTGCAGGTAAAAAGGTTACATTTTTATCTGGTTGAATGTACTACTTTAACTGGTTGTGGTACTGGAAAGTCTACTTTAATACCTAGAATTCCGATGATACCTACAGATTTGCCATTTAGATTTAAAAGACTTCAGTTTTCGGTAAAGGTTTGTTTTGGAATGACCATAAACAAGGCACAGGAGCAAACATTTAATGTAACCGAAGTGGACTTGAGTAAGCCATGTTTTTCACACGGATACCTGTACGTAGCCCTATCACGTGTTACATCGAAAAGAAACCTTTTTGTCCTTGCAGAGGGAGGTACGCATAATATTGTATACAAAGAAATTTTTTGATGTTTGTCCAATAAAAAGTTTTAATTGCAATTGTATGCGACATAAAATTGTTATTTTTATGAGTTTGTATATTTAGGAATTAAAGTAAATGCAAAATCAAACTATTTCAGAACCAACGTAACTAATAGTAAGTAATTTCTTATACATATCCATAAACAGAAAGTGCGTGGCGAAGCCTCGCGCAACCGTTGCCAGCTAGTATTATTATAAAAAAAAACTTTGTAAATTGTGTGCAACCTTGTTTTCATCTCGCTTTGCTTCATTGACCGCCTGTTCCGTTATTATTTGAAGTATAAATTGGCAATTTAGAAAACGGAAGCCATTTGCTAATCTTTCTTTGAACACGCGTTGCAAGCGGGACCGAAAACTGGGGTGAGTTATGAGATATGTATTTTTCTTTACTTATATGTAATTATTTTAGAAATAAGCGGCTTAATGTAAAGCTAGTTCTACTCCAGCTTCCGCATTTTTGCTGCGTGTACAAAATTTTATTTCCCAACCTATGATTAGGACACCGGCCAATTGAAAAGAAATGCCACGCTCTCCAACAAATGGTACTATAGGGGTCGCCAGAGCTGTTTCCGAAACGTCTACCATCTCTGCAGTGAAATCAAAGGGCACTCGGGCAACAAGTGGAGCAGCTCCTGAACCAATGCAGCTGCAACGCTGACCACTTGCGTCGCCACTACCATTACAGCCGTCATTGGCACTGCCACCATCGCTGCCACTACCATTACCGCCGCCAGTAGCACCGTCACTGGCACCACCGTTACCGCCACCACTGCCCCCGTCGCTGCCACTATCATTACCGCCGCTACTACGCTGTCGCTGGCACCACCATTGCCGCCGCTTCTACCACTGTCGCTGCCACCACAATTATTAGTAATAGCGGAAATAATATTCTCAGCCCTGTTCACAAGGTAAGCGAATTGTATGCAATAAATAATAGTGCCCTTGCTAGAGCTGATCCGGGGAAAGTCGTTTGTGTCAATACCCCCGATCAGTGTCACTCGTGCCAACGTTGCCTCGATCAGTAACGCTTCTGTCAACGTCGACGTCGCCAACGTCAGCAGTTACTACGAAAGATGTTAGATTTGCCACAGTTTTCAGGGCTGCCAGAGGAATGACCTATATTTTACGCGTCGTATATTGAATCAAGTGCTGTTTACAATTACACAAATTTCGAGAATAATCAGCAATAAATGCTTCAAGGGTGAGGCACGGGAAGCGCACATGGCTTTGTTGATACATCCAAATAACGTCGGTGCAATAATATAGCAGTTGTGTTGCAGGTTCGGTCGTCCTGAACAGCTAGTTGGTAGCCAACTTAAGGCAGTACGTGAGGTTCCATGCATTTCAGAAGCCAGTATCTACAAACTCATTTGACTTGCTACAATTACGAGAAAATTACCTGTATTTTTGCAATCAATAAGGGGAAACAAGAATTTAATGAATCCGACATTATTAGAGGAATTAATTGCAAAATTGCCCTTTAGTAAACGGTTAGACTGGGCCAAATACTCCGCTTCAATCCACCCATATCCTACTATCGTTAACTTAGCAATTAGTTGACGGAGGTCGCGAGTTTCAAGCAAATGGTTCAAGATCATGAGTGTCGAGAACCGAAACGTCGAGCAGTACTGCATGTGGTGGGGGACCAACGCGTGGTGAAATGCATTGTATGCCAAAATGAACATGGAGTATCTGAGTGCCGTCGTCTACTTGATCCCACCGTATCTGAACGATGTAAAATGATTAACCGCCCACGTCTTTGTTTCAGTTGTAATCAATATGGGCATGCAACTCGTAACTGTTGTCGCCGTAAAGTCTGTCTAGTTGATGGGTGCCCACGGTATCACAATCGTTTGTTGCATGATGGTGAAGTACATCCTCTTGCCTTTTCCACTGCTGCATCTGATACATCTGATGATAATTTTGTTATCATGTTCATTTCATATTTTCCGAATTTAAAAATAGAAACCTTTTCATTACTAATACTCACTTTTATTTTTTATTGCATTTACCCTTATTAAGTTGCAACGGTAGTGTGGTAGCTGCAGAATCTCCTACAAATGCTTTTAAAATTCCCACATTTGATTTTTTCCATAGTGGCACCATCGGAAAATGTTATAAAAAATGCGCATTTTGATAGGGCTCTCACGAAGCAAAGAGTTTCGCTATCTAGTTATCTATGGCATTACCTTTTCACAGAATAACACCAACTGATTAAGTTTGATAACAGCAAAATCGAATACGTACATATGTAAATGCACTGACAGTCCATTTGGCAAGTGAAAAAGCAGTTAACTATGTACATACATATGTACATATATATATCCATACACACATATCTACATTCAAATATATGTGTAAAGGGTGGTTAAATTTTAAGGGCCGATGTTGATTTTGAATAAAACACAAATTATTTTGGAAATTATTGTAATTTCTTTTTAATATGATAACATGGTGTGGTTCAATTATGTATGGAACAAAATATCGGCCAAATGTCCGCCGCGACCTCGGCGGCACACCTCCATCCGATGTTCCAAATTTTCGATGACGCTGAGGCATAATTGAGGTTCTATGCCGTTAATGTGCCGCATTATCTCATCCTGTAGCTCTTGAATTGTTGCTGGCTTATCGACGTACACCTTTTTTTTCAACTAACCCCAATGAAAGTAGTCCAACGGTGTCAAATCACATGATCTTGGTGGCCAATTGTATTCGCCACCACGTGAGATAACACGTGTTCTTTTATTTACCAAAGCAAAAAATACTTTTAAAGACAACTGTAACTATAATAGAAACTGCATAATCCCTCGTTCAAACATTATTACCTATTTATCTTCAAAACTTAGTTTAATACATAGTACAGCCCTCATACACATAAAAAAAGTAATTATTTCATCGAAAATTGGGTACGGTCTCACTATATAATTTAAGATGAACGTAGATGAGTTAATGACGTTGACTGTTAATGGATTAAAAGAGAAGTTACGACTTTTGTGGCTTTCGACTTCTGGGCAAAAACGTGACCTCCAGTACTACGGTTTGTCGCGAAATGAGCCTAATGATAATGAGTCAAGTCCTCAGTCCTTTAAGTATCCACAACACTTCACTTTTTGGGTGATAATATACGCCGCTTCACTGGTGAAGAATCTATAGATATTAAGTTTTAGATTAATGAGTTCGAAATGAACGTTTAAAAGCGCGTTATTTAACGAATTTTGTTGTAAGTTATCATCATCAGAAGTCCATAAAACGTTGAAGAGTCGGCGTAAGCATGCGAACGAAACCTTTCGCGAATATTTATATAATCGTATGGAGATAGGCAAGTAAGTAAATTTAGAGAGGCAATCATAATAGATTACTTTATTGAGATTCCAAATTTAATAAATCCGTCTTTCATCAAGCAAAAAAGGACTAGGATCTAAAGAAAAAAGTGAAGATTTATGGAAAAATATGTAAGTCCAATGTGGGTCAAGATAAAGTAGAAAGGAACGAGATTGCGAAAGATAAAAACAGCTCGGGTGTAAGGCCAACAGAAGAAATGTTAAAAGATGCTTGAAGTGTGGAGACAAAGCACATATTGCAGCACAGTGTCTACAAAAGCACTTCAAATATGCAACGAAATGGGTCATCGATCTTTCGAACTTAACGCTAAGGGATCCAAAGAATCAAAAAGAGAACCATGTTCAGTTAATATATTGACAGATGAGATTATTCAGCCATGCGTAAATGGCGTCAGAGATGAGTTACATTTTACGACAATTAGAATAAACGACGTTAGATTTGAAACGCTAATCGATTCGGAGTGTCAACTTAATTAAATACGCTACGATACATTTTTAATGAGCGGGTGTAAAGCAAAGTTGAGACGTAATAAGCGGAAGCTTTACAACGCCTGTGCAAACGTAATTGAAACAGTAGGTAGCTTCGAAACTTTGATGCATGTGGATAACTTATCGTTAAATGTGGGTCTCCATGTGATCAGGGAACAGGACATTCAGTTCGCAGGATTGATAGGAAAGGCCGTTCTCAAAGATGTGAACATTATTTTAAGGGAAGAGCTGGTTGTTTTTAGGGAAAAAGACTCAACGGGAAAGACACTAGTTAAAGACAGCTAAGCAGAAATAGATGGAAAAGAATCTATACAGGATATAGTAGATTTATAAAAATCAGAAGTCGAAGAAGAGTGGATTAATGAGTTTGACTTTATGAATTTGACAGAGGGTAAATATGGCCATACACTGGATTCGGGGCATTTAGAGAAGAATTGAGCAAAAGAGGTAGACATATTAGTTCACGCATACGCACCTATGAAAAATTATTTGTCACCAGTAAAAATGCAAATAATACTGGCAAATTAAATACTTGTATGTCAGCAACCGCGATGTATGTCCTTCGAAGATCAACATTTCGTTGATAAGCAAATTGAGAAATTGTTACAGGATGGAATAATTCAAAAGTAACTCAAACTATGCCTCGCCTATTGTAGTTGTCCCTAAGAAAGACAGAAGCAAGCGATTATGTTGTGACTCCTGCTAGTTGGCGGTTTGATCATGAGGAACCAGAGAATACATCAACTGTGGCAGAGTACATGAAAAATGGCCTGGCTCATTCGAGGGCGAATAAGATATCAGGACGAACGTAGTGCTGGATGTAGGGTGATGGATTGCAGACAAAGACAGAGTACTCACCTTAAACTTACCAAACTGGACGAAACCGAACGATAGACGAGCAAAATTCGAAATATAACAGCAGTTGAAGTACTAGGTTGAAGAAGGGGTCGGGAATAGAAGACACCACTGCGCGTAACAAGTTATTTTAATTAATTATTTAATTTTTACCATTATATTTTGTAAACCTACTATGCATACGTTATTGCAATAAATTGTTATTTGTGAATAACGTACACAAAGTTATACTCATTTATTTGGTGTAGAGTCTTAAGAGGGGCATTCCTGATCAACTAGAAGTCCTACATACATATATATAATATAAACATCCTTCCACACGCATGAATTGCCGAAAAGCCGGTGTAAGACAGCTGTGGTAAAATACCACTCATCTCTCTATCTAACCTAGTATTTATATTTAACTTACAAATATTAAACATTCTAAAGCTTCCATTATTGATCTGTTCTCTGGGTTATTTTTTTTTATTTATTTCTGATATCATCTTCACTCCCATGCTATTTATTTTGTTATTGTCTATTAATTAACAGTTGAACGCTGAACCTGCGACCGTTTCGCAATCAGAAATTACCTCGTCTTCATATTAACTTAAACCTGTAACAGTTTTGCATTCAAAAACTGTATCTCTTCGCATTTTAAACCACCTACGGCTGGAACGAGCTCAACGAACGCGTACCATATAGGACTTTTCGTGAATAAACCAATAACTAAAAGTCTCAATTCTACGAGACAAATTCAAGACAAAATTTGAAGTCCGAAAGAACTTTATAAATTTCCGGCATCGGGGCTTGAAGTTGGCATGGTATGCTTCACGGTTAAAATTTGGTCGTCAGTGCTGCGTGTGAAAGTTTTTCAATTATCCTGAACGTTTGCTCGCATTAAAAGACGTAATTTCTAAAAACGATCACTTCAAGATGATTCGATGACTAAATTGAAACAATCCTGTGCAGCAAGGTGGATGGAGTATCACGAATCAGTAAAATTTGATCTCCATTTACAACCAGAAGTTATAAGCGCCTTGGGAAACATCTCGAATGGACAGTTTCACAAACAACTGCTGCAGCGTTTTAGTTCCTATCAAATCAAATCAATACAATGTTATTCAAATAAAAAAATTTGTTACATTTGGTGAATACAAAAAATGAGATACTACAGAGATTAGAGAAAATATTCTCTTTACAACTAAATTATAAATGTTTAATATAAATACATACAGGATTTTGATTACGATAGCTATTTACAAGGAAAATTTAAAAAAAAACCCTTAGGAACTTTTTAATCTTATTTACTTATCACTTACAACAAAAACTAAATACAAGTGCTTGTTACGGCAATAAATTTTTAATGTTATCATTATCGGAAATTGTTGATTTTGAGAAGAAATGTATACTTGGATACGCATTTAGCAATCATAGAAAATTTAGCCAATTTATGAAGTTTAATTGTGGAATGATGATAAGGTAGATTGTAACAGAGTTTAAGCAGTTTATTTTGTGCAATTTGAATTTTGTTGATATGACATTTGGCACAGTCAGACCACAGAGGAGAGACATACAGAACGATTGGCAGAAGAATAGTCTTGATTAAGATCCTCTTATTTTGAATAGATAGATCAGATTTACGATTTATTAAAGCATAAATAAGTTTAGTACAGTTATTAAGTTTAGTTATGGACATTTTAATGTGGTATTGATACATGATCTTGGTATCCAGATGTACGCCCAGATATTTGGCAGTGGGAACCCATTCGATTTCTCGGCAGCAAAGTTTGAGAGGACCAGAGGGTAGATTAGTTTTTAGCCTAGTTCCTAAAAGCGATGAAAACCTTAGGTTCTCAGGTTATCTTGCTTGATTTGATTCATTCTCTGGCTTTACCATTGAGTCGAGTTCTGCAAACAAATCAAGATATCGATGAAGCTAGTATAAAGTTGGGGATGCAGCAAAGAAAGAATTAATAGTCGGAAGAGGGACTCCAAAAGAATATTTCATCAATATTTTCCAAAAATTCAGCCAGATTTGTAAAAATACGATATCGAAGAGAGGAAACTCAGAATAACTTCTCGACAGATTGATCGGTGCAATGTGGAGTATTATCGGATTTCTACTTACATACTCATCTTGAAGACCGTTATTTAAAGCACCGTAAAATACTTTCGAATTTCATACGTCTTTTACAATCGATAACTCAAGCTCTAGGTGAAGAAGCATGCAAGTTCTATTCGATTTTGCATGACGATTGTGTAGTATTTGTCGACAAAGTAAAACTTTGACGAAGATGAATTTTGGATAAAAATATCAACAATTCTATTGAAGCAGTTGATGTTTGCAACGAAAACGCTTTCCCTAATGTTGCTTATAATGACTGCTCTACCAAAAACTACATCGATAAGCGAACGCTCTTTCTTATCTTCGGTGAAAATTTACTAAACGGATTGGCTGCATTCAACATTCATCGATACGTTAAAGTTGATGAAAACGCAATACTGGACGACTTTTTTCTTTGCATGACGCATTAATTTGCTAAATGAATAATTTTTATGATTTATGTAAACACATTTTGATTCACATCCATAGTTTAATGGTTTTCTTGAAATAACTTCTACCATTTTATAAAAAATTAGACAACATAATTGTTGATTTATTAAATTTGATGCAACTCTGTTTTATCGATTACTTTTGCATGATACAAATTTCGGGATCTGGCAATCCTGCTATCTGTGATGAAATTGTGTATGCTGGCAGTACCATTGATATAACTATCGCCTCATATGACAACCGCGACATATTTGCTTTTTTTAACATTCATTAGGAATAGCAAAATTCTGTGTATTAGTATTGGTTATGAGTTGCAATTTTTATTATGTGATGGTAAATGCGTTAGGCAGTTCTAACTGGGAAGTGTGTTAGAATTTTTGCCCAAACTGCTCAGAAGCCCTTTGTAAGGCTGAATTTTTATCCCTCTGCGTTAAATGCACTCACATGTTGATGTGTTTGTGCGCAGCAGTAATAAAATAGTATCAACTTCGCGTTATTACATTGTTATTATGTGTTAAGTATTCGCCTTCGCTATCAAAGCGAAACTGTCACGTAAATCGATGCAAGCTTTCTGTC
This sequence comes from Anomoia purmunda, assembly GCA_951828415.1. Classification (NCBI taxonomy): domain Eukaryota; kingdom Metazoa; phylum Arthropoda; class Insecta; order Diptera; family Tephritidae; genus Anomoia; species Anomoia purmunda. The sequence continues at coordinate 24,257,260 of OX639998.1, read as the reverse complement.
TAGCATAGCCTTTAGTGATGCCGTATTTATTCGGCTGCTCCACATAATGCTTAGTTAAAAAACATACTCTTGTACAGAGTATACACCTTTCAACCGTTGCATCAACATTCCAATGTTGGATAAACGGTTATACCATGTATAGTATGGTTGCACAACCGATGTGACGGGTTTCTCAGCGGCTGGATGAAGATTAAAACGTTTTAAGTTTTGGTGGGCGGAGTCAACGGTTGTACAATGTGCTGCAGCTTGTATAGTGAAGTTGCATTTTTGATTTCCTTGTTTTCCTTGAGTAAAGGCTAGCGGAAGCATTGCAAGAATTTAAAATTGGACAAATTCATAAAAACGTACAGAAAATTGCACGTGTTCTGGAATAATTAGTACAAAGTATCCAGCGCGACGCATGTAAGAATAATAAAGTTGTGCAACGCCTTGTACATCGTGTTGAAATGTGTATACAAAACAGCCATCCATACAACGTGTTGACATGGAACATAATGATTCTTCCGCATTCATTGCCAATGACATTTTGGAAATCAGCCTATAAATTGGTAATACTGGGCGAGTTCAGATTTTGACATTTCACTGGCAAAATTACTCAAACGAAATACACAACGGATTCGCCTTGGTTATCTTGCTATCACCTCCAATGGATGCACCTTGATCTATCGCCTCTAAACTCATGGCCTCTATATCCATCTATGTCGCTCATTGAGAGCTGGGAAGTTGGTTGTGGAATCGGGAAGAACTTGTTTCGTCCATTGTCCCTTTATAATTTTCATTTTTTTTGCTTGCTTCCCGTCGTGGTTGACTGTTGCCCAATATTTTGTTAGCTGTTGCTATTTTAAAAATATATTTTTCTTTCGATATTGCGTTGTTTATTAAATAAATTCATTATACAAATTTGGCTCATAGTGTATATGTAATTTATTTTACTTCTCACAATGGTTTTTACATAATATCTGTAACGCTTTCTCTTTATTTATTTCCTTGTTTTGATTCAGATGTGTATGAACTTCTAAATATTCATATTAGCACAATTGTGTTATATTACCAAGTACTACATTTGCTTTTAATTTCATAAAAATCTTATTTCAAATTTATAACCTCATGTATTGTAGTTACTTTAAATTCTTAAATTTGATTTAGAATGCAGTGCCTTTTACCAATATTTTAACTTGGCATCAAAACAGTTAAATTTGGCCAAATTCCGCAAAATACGTTAAATGCTATTGTAGCGATACATTTTTAAAACTGTAGTTTTGAATTGGCGGCTTGACCGTACAACTTATTTAAACAGTTAAATTTAGCGTCATATCTGTAACATCGCACTTCTTGTATACCTTTTATTAAAATGAAATGGTATTATAACTTTAGGCCGATGTTTGTAAGTATAATAAGAAGAAAAGATACCCGCACCCAAGTGTACCAAAATAATCAGGACCACAAGCTTATTCAATTTAGACATGCCCGTCTGTCTAGTCCCCCAGTTTTTGAGATAACTGAAATTGGTGCAGATGTATATACATATATGTATAATGTATGAGGCCATTGCCGGAACCGGAATAGCAGCTATACAACTTATTGTTCAGGTATGAGACTTTCAATTATAACTCCTGCACCAAAGCGGCTAAGAACACACACCACTAGGGTTGCCAACCATACTTTATTATAAAGTATCCTACTTTATTTTCCAAAAGTATACTTTATACTTTTGTATAAAAATAAAGCATCGAAAATACTTTATTTCAATCATTTACAAGCGAACAACTATTTATCGATAGTTTAAGTTCAATTAAAATGAACGTACGATTAAAATTATCATTAATTGCTAAACACACCGATATATGTATGTTACTGGTGCCATCTCTCACAAATGTAATCTGTTCGTGCGATCTTACAAATATCATATGGCATGTGCTATCGCTTAAACATCAAATAACACGTGCCATCTCTTACAAAAGTCAAGTTCTGTCCATTGCAAAGTAAATGTTACTTTTTCCAAAATGTGTTCTTCTGATAGTGTACGTAAAAAAAACGAAAATCAGCAAATTAAAAGTTCTACAAAAATACAAACCCGAGTGGGAAGAACAATACGGATGGGTAACAAGTGATTCCCAAAATAAAACTAATGCAAGGTGTACATTCTGCGCAGTGAATTTTACAATCGGTTCAGGTGGCATTGACCAGGTGAATTATTTCATTTAATATTATGAATATATTCGTTATAATTTACAATCTTTTGGAGTTGTTTTTAAGGCACTGTACATATTGTAAAAAGCGGTCTGTGTAGTTTTTTATTTTTATTATAATATATACATGCTTACAGTGATATTTAAGTTAAAGTATAATTCACGATGAAGTGTTCTATATAAAATATTGTTGCTTTGGTTAATTTTCCTTTTTATACATAGATTAAGCAACATCAAGAAACTCAAAAACACAAGTTTAAAGCTGAAGCCAAAAAAACATCTGGTGCATTAAAAAATTTCCTTACATCAATAAGTCGAATTGTTCAGTATCAAGTGAAGGTAACAATATTGCAGCAGTGGAATTAGCATTAACTTTTCACACAGTGAAACACAACATATCTTACAACAGCATGGACTGCACTAATAAACTATGCAGAGTTGTCTATGCAGATTCCAAAATAGCCAATAAAATACGCCTGGGCAGAACAAAAATGGAAGCTATAGTGACGGATGTATTAGGTCCCTATTCTGTGGAAAGTGTAATAAGTGATTTGAAAGACAAATATATATTTTTCTGTATTCAGACAGATGCATCAAACAAAAAGAACATTAAACTTTTTCCTTTGGTGATACAATATTTTTCCATAACTAATGGAGTCGAACAAAAACTGTTAGATTTTTACGAAAATTCTAACGAATCCGCCGATGGTATGTTTGAAGCTATTAAGAAGTCTATGAATTCTTTAAAACTGTCACTCAACCAATTATCGGGACTGAGTGCTGACAATTGCAATGCAAATTTTGGTATTCACCACTCATTGTACACAAATATTAAAAAAGAAGCCCCAAATTTAATAAAAGGAAACTGCTATGCACATAATACAGTGAAACATGCTATGAGCCACTTGTCTTGTGATGTAGAAAATATTGTTTTGAAAATATACAGTCATTTCTCAGTTTCCGCTTGTAGACGAGAAGAATTGAAGCAATTTGTTTCTCAGGTTGACGGCGAATTTCACGAAATTAAACGCCATATTGGTACACGTTGGTTATCCCTACTTCCAGCCGTTGACACTTTACTGATTAATTCGGAAGCCATACTACATTATTTTAAAAGCTTAAGTGATGATTGTCCGATAATTATTCAAAAATTGTTAAATAAAAACGACCCACAGGAACGGAAAGTTGTTGGAATTTATCTACACTTTACAAGTCATATGCTAAATATATTTAATAAAACAATAAAACGCTTAGAACCATATTGGAAGTCTATAATATTATGAATGGTTTAAAAAATGAATTAGAACAAAGAAAAACTGATAAATACTTTGGTTATGAATCAAAGATGAGATTACAACAAATTGAAAAGCCATCACCAGAAACAGCCAAAACTGTTATCAATAACTTTTGCATTTTTATTAATATCAGCTTAAGTTATTTGAAAAAATGGTTTAATTATAGTGAAGATAACTGGCCTTCACTACTACCGAATTTATCGTTAAACAATGAAACTGAGCTTAGTCACTTTGAAATAATAATTCAAAAGACTGAATTAAAAGACAAATGAAATATTAAGATGGATGACTTATATTCCGAAACTATAAGACTTAAAGAAATCCAAAGAAAATTAAAAAATAGTAGCAACGAATTTTTAGAGAAAAGTACTGCTGAAAAATGGCGATATGTCTTTAAAAATGCAGGTGATGATTTAATAAATATAAAAAAAGTAATGTGCTACATACTCTCTGTTCCCGCCCTTTCAGCTTTCATTGAGAGAGTGTTTTCAATAATGAATCTAAAGTAGCGAGAAGAAAGGAACAGAGCGGGTTTAAGTTTAATAAAAAACGAGCTATTTATAAATTGTAACCTTAATTATGATTGCCAAAATATTTTTGAAATATTTAAAAACAATAAAAAATTGATATCGGGTGCTCGAAGCACCAAAAAGTATACTATTAAGAGATAAATGTAAATTTTATGTAAATACGCTTTAATTACTTTTTAAATTGTTAATGTACATTCAAATTTACATTATTTATGTATTATATTTATTTGTATTTTTAAAAATGTGCTAGAAAAACGCAGAAATATGCATAAAAAAATGATGAATTGGAAATATACTTTTTTTTTGGAAATACTTTATTTTTTTCTTATTCAAGGGCTGTTATACTTTATTATTCTCAAAAAAAGTTGGCAACCCTACACACCACAGACACGACCACAAAGTAGCCCAAATTTGTATAATGCACACATGTGGAGCTCCGAAGTATAACACCAACCTTTACTACCTGCCAAAAACATCATATAAATATTTGGAATCTTCTGTTGATTTCAGGTCGATGTTGCATATACAGATTTCTCTAAGGCCTTCGATCGACTTTCGCATGCTATCCTAGTTAAGAAAATAGTGTGCCTAGACTTTCACTCCGTCTGGTGTCCCAAACGTAGTATTTTGGGTCTTCTGTTTGTACTGTTTATTAATGATATTAGAAGTTGTTTTTCGTTCGCTAATTTTGTACTTTATTGCGATGATCAAGAAATATATTTTATTACAAAAAATGCGTTTGATTATTTGGCGCTTCTTATGGTGTACTAGTATTCGCTTGTCTTTGAACTTAGCGAAATGCTTTGATATTACAATCGCCAAGTGTTTTTCCCCTGTACAGGCATCTTATTTTACCTCTTATTTTAAAACTATGATCCTGGGTGTTATCTTCGTTGCAAAGTGTGCTTTTATCAATCATATTAACTATACCATTTCTAAATCGTATGCTATGTTAGCATTTGTCAGACCTAATAGTACAGAATTTCCAAGTCACTACACACGCGAACTTCATTACATGCCACTCGTTGGCTCAAAATTAGAATATGTATCTTTCGTTTGGAGACCTTATCATGCCAATCAATCATGATAAGGTCATTGGCTATGCTCTAAGTTTCTTTCGTTTTCACGATCCTGCCCTCTCATACTACTCGAGATGCCTTCTCTTTAATTTAAAATCCCTGGAAACTAGAAGATCTATTCTGACCTGATCTTTTATGTATGATTTTATTCGGGGAGTTGTGGATTGCTTCTCACTTCTTGGACGGATTAATTTCAACACTCCAGCTAGATCGTTCCGTACCTCTGATGTTTTCATATCGGCTTCATAAGAACTCTTTATGCAACAAATGCTCTACAACTTTTCCAAGAATATTTAAGAAAAACTCAATTGTATTTCAGAAAGACACAAATCTATTTAAAAAAACACAAATGTATATCAGAAATGTACAAGTGTATTTCAGAAAAACAAAAATGAATTTCAGGAAACCAAAATTGTATTTCAGAAAAGGCCAATGTATTTCAGAAACTCAAATCTTTCTGAAAAGTACAAACGTATTTCAGAAAAACCCAAGCGTATTTCTGAAAAACATCAACAAATTTCAGAAAAACGCATTGTATTTCAGGAAAACACAATTGTATTTCTGAAAAACGCAAATATATTTCAGAAAAATACAAATGTATTTCAGAAAAGTACAAATATGTTTCAGAAAAACACAAGCGTATTTCAGAAATATGTTTTTGGAATATTTTTGGTAAGTAAACTTTTGCATATGTACGTTTTTATGATCATAGAATATAACGCTTACTAAATCTTTATAAAAATTAAGCCTCCGCCCTTACCACCTTTCCCCCTTCAACCAACATAATAAACGCGAATAATGCAACACTTATAATGGAGCGGTTTTATTTACATGCACACGTACATATGTACATACTTTGTTGTTGGTATGCGAGCAACAATACCAACAGCCATGTCGCGCAACGCCAAAACATCTGCAAAAAAATAGACCCATGCTGAAGAGCACGAGCACAATCTGCCGTACATTTTATTTCGCTTGCCGTATAGTTTCTTCAGTATACTACAGTAGTATTTCTACCTCTCGTGTCCCGACTATGGTTGGAACGCCAATAGTAGTTTTTACGTATGACTTTATTTCAGCCCAAATATATTCAATGGGGTTCAGCATTGGTGAATATGGCCCCAGGCGCAAAAGAGTGGGTGACCCATTACTACCAACTAACTGCTCAGGTCCAGCATGGCATGGTGTGTTGTCGCACATCAACACTAAATCACCAAGTATGTTGCCCATGCAGGTCCACTTTTCCAAAAGTCCAGGGACGCACTCCGCTGCCTTTCTTTTTTAAACGAACCTCGCCGCGTACACTTGATGAACTGATGGCTCCGATCAAATGTACGTTCGGAAATTGTGAAGGCTATTTACTTCTAAATCATACAAAGTCTACTGCGAATACCATCAGTAATAAGTTTTGTTAGATACTTTAACATTTATAGCATTCCCTTCTACAAAGAACAAACTATGATTGAGTAGTTATTGATGCATTTTTCTGTAGTCATTACAATGCTGATAACATATGAAACCACTTACAATTATCATAAAGGTGTATTTTTTAGTTCTAGCGCTCAATATTAATTCATTTCCATAAATATGTATGGATATTACATTTTTTTCTGTAAACACTAAATTTATTTTGTCATACTTTACTTTATTTTATATGCGAAAAGTAAATAGTCTGCTTCACAGCATCAAACGCGTCTTCGTTCCGCACTGTACGGCGTTTCTGAGGATGCGCATTATCCACTAGAGTAAACGTGGTGCGAAACCGATCCATGGTTGATCGAATTACCGACTCTGCAGGGCGATTATGTTGACCGAATATTGGACGCAGCGGGCGATGCGTCGCGCGAACTAAACCATTATTTTGGTAATAAATTTTCACGATTTGCAAACATTGGTCTGGAGTAAGTTTCAAATCAAACTATCCGCGCAAATTTCCAAAAAGCGAAAATGCTAGCGACCTGACAAGTAAAAATGTACATATAGGGCCAAGTAATGACGCGATGAGTTGGTCAGGTATTAGACTAACTTTATTTTCAAAAATTTCCCCCTTAAGTACAATTTCAAACTATACATAAGTACCGGTAATCTCCTAGTGCATTCCTTTCATATGATTATTAAATAGGTGACATATGTAAAACAACATATGGTCGACGAATGCAGCGGTAATGGGTGACCCAACATCCCGGTCCCGTTGAAAGGCATATCAAACCGGCAGAATTGCACGGTTGTGAATTGGACTCCGAAGAATTCCCTTCATTGTTCGAATATGAACGACTCGAATTTTAGATTCCTTTCCTGGAATACTGTTGAAGACTTTTCAATGATGTAATTTTTGTGGTGGTAAGCTGTCGTCATGGATAATAACCATTGAGTTGTTGATGTTTGGACGCACAGTAAACCATTTTGACCGCACTTGAAGTTCCTTGATGTATTCATATGACCACTGGTTGTAAAACATCACCTTGACGCTTGTGACTTGATTCCATTTTTGCAAGTTACTAATATTTGTTGACACTCCTCGCTCCGGGAGCGCCATTAGTGGATCGCGAATGAGAAAATGCCCAGGAGTTAATGCCTCATAATCATTTGGATTGGATGACAACGGTGATAGTGACCGAGAATTCTATTTCAACCAGTACTGTTGTCAATACTTCAAAAGTGAGGTCTGCGTTTTTTATGGTGCAGCTGAGGTGACCCGGATTTAATTGTCGCAACCCAAATGTCGCCAAAAAAAGGAGCTCTAAGGGGAATAACAATTAAATTCTTAAATTCACAAATTCATTAGCACTATATCTTACGATTGCATCTTGATTTTTGGTTTTGAATAAAAACGATTTGTTGCGTTATCGCAAAAGATGTCAGAGGGTAGCCCTCTTCTTCCGATCATCCGTTTCAGTGACGCCAATGCATCGGTGTATAAGTAATAAGAACAAGTTCAATGTGGACCGCCTTTGTTGCTAGACAAATGAAGATTGCAATGTATCCTTTATACGGTGTTTTGCTTCGAATACGCAAATACACGTTGACTGGTTCACAACCTCGCATTTGTTTGGCAACAACATCGGGCTTCCTTTGCTGTGGGATATCTGGTGATTCTAATCGATCTCCAACATTTTGTATTTGGAATCTTTCGGCATACTCGAGAAAATGGCTTAAATCCTTGCTACCAAAATAACTCCACGTCTGTCGGAAAATAATACCTCAGTACCTTAATTAATCAAAGATTCGATAAGCAGGCAAGATAAATTTTCCAAGCATATTCAATATCATGTGCCACCGATTCGTCCCAATTCAACTTTGACAGCCATATTTCTTGCAACAAGATTTTTGATGTAATAACGACAGGAGCCAATATACCGAGCGGGTCATAAAGCGACGATGCAACCGAAAGGCTGGAACGCTTTGTAAAGCGGCCAGTAAGGCCTTATTTTTTATAAAATGAAAAAAATAATGCAATCAAGATTTTGATCCCATTTTAGTCCAAGTGTATTTGTAATAGAAGAGTCTAAGTATCAAGTGCCACTTTGTTATTGAAAATTTCCCATATTCTAACAGTTGTGTTTTACCTCTTGCTTCATCCGTGAAAGTTCGACTAGAGTATGAGCACCGCACAGTAAGTCTTCTACGTAAAATGATGACTTTACGATTTTTGATGCAATTGTAAATTGCTCTGATAGCTGCTGCTAAATACCACAGGTAAGGTATGGCCAGGTATGGTGCATAAGCTAGTCCATACGTTACCGTATTTAGTTGGTTCGTTCGAATGTCTTTAGTCAGTAAACTCCTTCACAAGATGTACTGGAACTTTCGATGGTCTTCGTGCATTAATACTTACCGATCGGTCAGAATTTTTCAAACGGATCACCTGAATGCGGTGAAAAATTATTTTTGCTCGTTTTTTCATTTTTTCTGTAGGCATTAATGATGCAAACAAAAACCCAGTTGGATTTCCTAAAAAAAAAATTTTTTGTTTAAGATATTGTTAATAAATATTTTTCGTCATTTTTTTTTTCAAAGATCAATTACGAACGATCTATCAGACCGATTTAGATGATTCGACCGTTTGTGAAATTCTGACCCCGATACATCTTGGCTATGCATGCAGTGAGTGCAATCCTAAGGAGTCGGAAACGAAGAAGAAAACGTTCGCATTGAATTGTAGGATCAATTATTTGAATGTCGTTTAATGATTTTTGGGGTGTGGTTCGACAAGACGCGCCAAATACGACTCGAAGCTTCGCTGTTGTGCTTGTTGTCTTTAGCACATAATGTTGTGGGATATAATAGTATGGTCCGGTGATATTTGGATCATGTACAATGCTCATATGCCGCAAACTCTCATATTCTTTCATTAATTCTACTATTGCGCTTTAAATTGTGGTGATTTTGCTAATCGATGCTCTTGTGCATTGAATCGTATCAATGCCGTAGTGTACGACTCGCCAAAGCACGTCGGATCATCCTTGATAGGTAGTTTGACAACTATTCTGCCACATGGCTCTCTTGAACATGTTCCATTGTATAACTGATCGCAATTCTGTTGTTCGCGAGTCCAAAACGCTGGGTTGGTAGCAACTTCCTTCAACTACCACAATGTTTCCAGTTTGGCCTCTATAGAGTCGTTTGCTGAAAATAGAGGAGAAGGTTTTAATTTGTTGTTACCGCCCGTTTGGTAACGTCCCGAAATAACCCAACCAAAGATTGTTTATTTGTAAGAAGGTAAGTTAGACCCAAGTTGGATTTGTTCGACAGATAGCAGACTGAAAAATGTTTCTGTTGATGGTTGATAAGCAATATGCGATGTAATACAGAACGTTAGTGGAAGTTCCAACACAGTAATTTGTGACTTGATGTTAGTTGAGGTTTTGAATTTAATATTCGTCAATGACGAACCGATTTTTTGGATTTCTATGGTTTGCTTATTTCTTGGCAACAACAACCTCTGCAAAAAATTCTCTGTGATAAAATTTACTTGGGTAGAGGAATCCAGTAACGCTTTTTACAATCTTTAACTACCCGCTGCGTTACGAATGAAGATCTTCGCTGTTGCAAGGATTACATTATCCAACGATAACTTATTCAAGTGTTTGGACACTCAGTAAATCATTTTGGCCGCACTTGAAGTTCGTTAATGTATTCATATTAAATTTTCGGCTGTATAGGTCCAATACAAGTTCAATGTGGATCGCCTTTGTTGCTAAACAAATGAAGATTGCAATGTATCCCTTATACGGTGTTTTGCTTCGAATACGCAAATACACGTTGACTGGTTCGCAAACTCGTATTTCTTTGGCAACAACATCGGGTGCTTCCTTTGCTGTGGGATATCTGGTGATTCTAATCGACCTCCAACATTTTGTATTTGCAAACCTTCGGCATACTCGAGAAAAGGGCTTAAGTAACGCAGCGGGCGTGAGCTCTCTCTGTAAAAGACGAATGCCATTTGCAAAATATATTCGTTGAATGATCCATATTATGTTGAGTAAGGCATGATGCAACTCTTGCGTTGAAAGTGTTGATGAGTCATTTGGTTTGGCACCATGTCTTATTCTGCCAAAAAACAATACCTCCGTACCCTAATTAATGAAAGATTCGATAAGCAGGCAAGATAATTTTTCCAAGCATATTCAGTATTATGTGGCACCAATTCATTCCAATTCAACTTTAACCGTATTTCTTATAACACGATTTTTGATGTAATAACCACAGAAACCAATGTACCAAGCGGGACATATAGCAACGATGCAACCGAAAGGAACGTTTTGTTTTGTTTTTGTAAACGTTTTGGGACGTTTTGTTAACGTTCTATCCACTTAAACGTTCTTATATTCCACATTTTCGTCATGCAATTCTCTTTCAACATGACATTTTTAAATAAAGATCGACAATACTAATTTTTGAGGTCAACAAAAAAAACCACTAATAATATATGTATTTTGAAATATATTTTTTACAAAGATAATACACTGAAAAGAGTGAATAAAGTTTTACAATTTCTCGAAAATGCCCTTATTGTTTGCATTTAAACGAGTGTAACTGGAAAATTTATATTCCCATTTACATAAAAGGTATATAATCTTAAAAAGCGGAATGTAAGTTTAAAACTATACCCAAAAAAAGTTACACAAGAGCGCCTCGAAAACGGGGTTGCTGCCTATATCACGGAAAGGTTTCTTAAAAAAAATGAAACTCATTTTCGTGTTCAGGGATTCAAAATTAGTCTATGATACACTTTTTTAATTGAGCGTCGAAGTTTATGTTAAACACAATTTTGTGATTATTCATAGCTCTTTGTTGATCAGACACTATTTTGAACTATTTTTGTTAATTTTATGCAGGTATAAGGTTGATTGGAAGGGCTGGTTTCACTGATAGAACAAATTCTATTTATTTTTAATATCAGCTGGTCTTCAACGAATAAGTGTTATAATTGAAAATTCCTTCGATTAGTTCTTTCAACCACAGTGGTAGATCGAGTGCAATCCTAATAATGGACACTCGCGCTTGTTGCTTACGTATACGCAGAGCTGAGCACAACGAAACCAGTGGATGAAGAATCGATATTTAGAAAATGTTAGTGTTTTTCTTATCTGTTTTGTAAAATGTTTTTATCTGTGGGACCCGAAACATAGCAGTATTTAGGACCAGGTTCAGCTACATGGCTATCTGCTGATTGAAAAAAAAAGAAATCAAATTGATCATGTTATGGTAGACGGAATGCATACTTCCAGTGTCTTAGACGTGCGCACTATTCCAGGAACTAACATCGACTCGGATCATAAACTTCTCACCGCCAAGATTCGCACGCGCCTCTGTGCAGCAAAAAGCGCACATTCAGTGGCACAAGGAAAGCTCGACATGCAAAAGTTGCAATCACAACAGATAGCCGACTCGGCCTGCACTCTAGCTTTCTGAGACCAAGGATCCACAAAGAGATAATCGCTGCCGGGAGTTGAGAAAGAAAGAAGGACGTATTGTTCGCCACAAGAAGAGAGAGGCCGAAATATGTGAGTGCGAAGAGTTTGAGATGTTACCCGACAGGAAAAGTGCCCTATACTCGCGAATTAAGGTTTGCTGAGAATTACTCTTAGTGAGCAGGTGTGAAATTTGGAATTTTATTGAGTTTGGTGGCTAGTTTTTGAGACATGCTTATTTCCTCAAAAATGAGCGGTGCCACGTCTGTTACCAACATTTTTCATTCCGTGTATTTCGTTATTTAACTTTATTCTGCATATTAAATTATGCAAATTGTCTTGAATATATTTCTTTACTGGTTACTAAAATATTGCATTTTTTTCCACAAAACACCGTTATATGAGCGCCTTTATTATCTGATTTCGCTCATTTGCAATACGAAACTAGCATGGGACGAAGGCAATGTGTATATCAAGGTTTGCTTGCTCAATATTTACTGCTGTTATCTGTTGCACGGACGGATTTTGGCTTCGTCAATTTCGCTAATAATTCTGAAAATTTTGGTACATATATATATGTATGTGGGAAAATGAGAGACGGCAACCCGGGCTGTAGACAAACAATATGACTCTGACTGACTGGAACGTATAAGAACGGAACGAACACGAACAGGACGAACGACTACGATTGTGACCCAAAAGACATTCGCTGACAAACCACCAACCTGACAAGTAAAAAAAAACTCGCGTTAACGAAATAAGTACTGAATAAATAAAGTGTAATAAATATTTGAAAAAAACGGTTGATTTCATTTTTACAAATCGGTCATCCTACATATATATATACATATATACATATATATATATATATACATATATATATATATATGTAAATGTTTATGTTTATCTCAGTTGCGTTAAGTGAAGAGAGTTTTAATACCCTGGGCACCAGTGCGCTTGGGTATAAACATATATGGTATTTCAATAAAAACGGTTTTGGTGTTAAATTAAATTTCCCATGTCCCGGATATCATTTTACCGTGTTGACTCATTTCGTATATTTTTCTGAGTTAGTGCCGTTGCTTCACATGCAATTTTTTAACCTACCTAGTGTTCGCTTGATTTCAAAACCAAATACACAAATGGAAGGGTTTATTATTGTAGATGAACACACTTTTGTTGGTTTCAAAATTGGATAAAAATTGGAGGGTTGCCACCTATTAAAAATGTTAGTAGAATAGGGGAATAAGGTTAGTAAAATATAATGATATGTACTTCAAGCCAAAGCTGATAGAGAACACTTTAGTCAAGTCGGGTTGTCACCTATTAAAACAATTCAAAAATAAATATCTATTTTTTTATTTTAATTTAAATGTTATTGAGAAGTCTTTAGCGCGATGTATTCTTACGCAATTTTTCCACTTATTAAAAAAGTTGGTCCGACTTGTATTATAAACTATGTAGCTTGTGCTTACGGCTTCGCTCGAGTTAACGACGTTGATGTATACACTACTACTAATTACATACATCATTGATCTTCACAAACATGATCTTTGAGTTTAAGCGATAACATAGTAACAAAGGAATATGATAGTGTACATGACCAAGCATATTCTTTTGTTCCTAGTTAACGACGTTGATGTATACACTACTACTACTTACATACATCATTGATCTTCACAAACAAGTAATAACATGATCTTTGAGTTTAAGCGATAACATAGTAACAAAGGAATATGATAGTGTACATGACCAAGCATATTCTTTTGTTCCTCTGACAAAGCGATTATGATAATATTAGAAATAATGTAAAATGATAAATACTAAATAACAACTTTATCACCAAATATATATTGTTTAGAAGTATGTAGTATAAATAGATGTAAGAAATAACATGTAAGGCAGTTCTGAAATTGTCTGAAATAAACTAAGTCGGAAAAAGAGCATTCGCTCCAAAAAGAACTTTTTATTTTGATTCCGATGACAGAACCAAAACTGGGGGCTCAACCGATTTTAAAAGCCATAAAGTCTCTGAAAAATTGAGACAAAAGTGGACATAAAAACGTCTATCTGAAAAAAGTGAATAAATAATTAAACAAAGTCTCTGAAAAATTGAGAAAAAGTGGACATAAAACGTCTATCTGGAAAAAGTGTAACAAAAGTGAATAATAAACAAAGTCTCTAAAAATTGAAAAAAGTTATAAACTGGATACCCTACAGAAACTCCGGTCAGCAAATAAAAGAAAAAATCACGACATTGCTAGAAAATCAGAAACATCAACAGAAATGGAGCAACAACTGGCACAAGTACATGCCCAAATGGCAGCATTGGTTAATAGTATTAAACAGCAGCAAACAGAAACTACAGAAAGGATGTGTTAGAGCAACAATATGCTCCACAAATTATAACATTACATAATTGAATATTGAAATTACATAATGAATAATCAAAATAAACATCACTGATCCAAGGGATATCGACTTAGAACTATTCAAATCTCTACCCCAGTTTGATGGAAACAAAGACCAATATAGATCGTGGAGATCACATGTATGGACTTTCATGGAAGCCATAAAAGACTTCCAGACTCACCCAAAATATTACAGCGCCTTGGGAATCATACGTACGAAAATTACAGGATCAGCCGCAGACATACTTACAAATCATAATACGCAGCTGAATTTGTATTCAATAATCAATAGACTTGATTACACATTTGCTGATCAACGCCCTTTGTACGTTCTATTAGATGAAATGAAAAAATATTTCAAGGAAGGAGAACTCTTGCAGATTTTCATAGCGAAGTGTCGAAAGCACTCAATTTAGCCTTGTCAAAAATTGAAATGTCAAGTGAAGAAAACAAAGGAATGAAAGCATATGTCAACCAAGAAGCGGTGAGAACGTTTATTCTGGGATTAAACTCCAAGTATACAAGTGGTACATTGTATAGTCATAACCCCGAGAATTTGGAATCAGCATACGCCATAGCTTGCACCATTTCCCATGACAACGTAAACCACGAATTCGCGACACAAGCAACACATTCTCGTTTCGAACATCGACAAAGAAATCCAATCCAAAACCGGAACAGTTACACACAACCACATCGGGAGGATAGGTACTACCAATCAAATGTGAGAATGCAGAGGAATAGTTACCAGCATAGAAATTATAATCAACAACAACAACAACAACGACAACCTACACCAGTACCAATGGACGTGGACCAATCCAGGCAATATATGCAGACCACAAGAAATAATGCCGTAAGTTATAATAACTATAATAATAAGCGAGATAGGGCATTTAGTTACAACAACGTCCCACAGAAGAGGAAGTTCCAAAGAATAAATCAAATGAATAAAGAAGAATTAAAATCAGTAGATTTAACAAATTGTGAAGATCAATTTGAGGAAGGCAGTACTTTTTTAGGAGAACAAACGGGCTGCCTTGCTTACAAACAAAATGCGGCCTAACCGGCACGCCCGTTACCTTATTAATCGATACAGGCTCTACCAATAATTATATAAATATTAATTGCAATATAGGTAAATCTATTAAGTCAAAACCATTCAAAACTAAAACCTTACATGGTCACTCAATTATAAGTTCTAAAAAAATAATAACGATGTATGGACATCACTTAACCTTTTATGAAATTAAAGAGCCAAATGATTTTGACATAATACTCGGGGAACAGGGATTACGTCAAATAAAAGCAGAAATTAGTTTATTTTACTACAGTTTAAAATATCAAAAAAAGAAAGATTTGAAAGTAGAACCAAAAATTAATTATACGATTATCAATGAAAAATTCAAGGATCAGGTGAATGAACTTATGAAAAGGAATAATAATACCAATGGAACATTGCCTTTTACAACAACAATACAAGCTTCAATCAAGACTGAATCAGAAGATCCCATATGGACAAAGCAATATCCATATCCCATGTCTGATCACGATTTCGTCAGGAAAAAAATTGAGAAACTTTTAAATGACGGTATAATACAACCGAGCAAAAGCCCATATAATTCGCCTATATGGACTGTCCCAAAAAAAGGCACCGATGACCAAGGTAAGCCCAAAAGACGGATGGTTGTTGACTTTCAAAAGATTAATACTCATACGATTACTGACAGATATCCAATTCCAGATGTTAATATGACAATACAAAACTTAGGGAAAGCAAAGATTTTCTCTACAATAGATTTAGAATCAGGTTTTCATCAGATATTAATTAAAGAATCTGATCGAGAAAAGACAGCATTTTCTGTCAACGGCGCCAAGTATGAATTTGTTAGAATGCCATTCGGATTGAAAAATGCACCTTCTATCTTCCAAAGATGCGTTGACGACATTCTAAGGGAATATATTGGAAAATTTGCATATGTTTATATTGATGATGTATTAATTTATTTATCTACACCCGAAGAACATATGGAACATATTAGAATAATAATTGATGCACTCCACAATGCTAACATGAAAATTTCCGACGAAAAGTCACATTTTTTTCAAGATTCAGTTGAATACCTAGGACATATTATAAAACACAACAGAATTACAGTAGATCCAAAAAAGGTTGAAACCATAAAGAATTACCCACAGCCAAAAAATTTAAAGGAATTGAGATCTTTCTTAGGACTTGCTAGTTACTATAGAAAGTTTATAAAAGATTTTGCTAAAATCACGAAACCCTTAACGATCCATTTGAGAGGAGAATTAGGGATGATAACAAAAAATCAAAGTGCTAAAGTACTAATACACTTAGATACAGCAGCAATACAAGCCTTGGAAATAATAAAAAATGCTCTACAAGAACAAGTCGAACTTTTTCAACCAGATTTCTCAAAACCATTTAGTTTAACAACCGATGCTAGCAATTTTGCTATCGGAGCAGTGTTATCACAAAATCGACACCCTATCGCATTTATTTCACGTACGCTAAATGAAACAGGACAAAACTATAGTACAAACGAGAAAGAATTACTAGCAATTGTTTGGTCTTTACAAAAACTTAGAAATTATTTGTACGGTGTAGCGAACTTAACAATTTATACGGACCACCAATCCTTAATTTTTTCGATCTCCGAAAAAAATTCAAATGCAAAATTAAAACGTTGGAAAAATCTAATTGCAGAATACGGTGCCAAAATAGTTTATAAACCTGGACATCAGAATGTTGTTGCAGATGCGCTTTCACGTCAACAAGTCAATAACACAACAAATTGTTCGGAACATTCACAACAAAGTTCTCCAAAAGAAATTATAAAAAAGTTAAACAGCCACTAAACTCTTTCAAAAACCAAATTATTATTTTACAAGATAATGACGGAAATGAAGTCATTAATCAAACAACATTTCCCGGTCAATCTAGACACGATATATTTTAAAGATACCGCAGATTTGCTCTCTAAACTTAAAGGCACTATTAAACCAAAAGTTACTAACGCAATAAAAATAGATGAGGAAATGCTATTTCACCTAAAACAAAAAATTATTTCCACCTTCCCAAATTGTGCCCTAGTGCTAGCCCAAAATCAGCTAACTGATGTAACTTTATTGGATGAACAAAGAGAAATCGTCACACAGACACATAAACGCGCACATAGAAATTATAAAAATAACGTACAAGAAATATTGTTGACCCATTACTGGCCTAACATTAAAGAAATGTGCAGAAAAGAAGCAGTAGATTGTCAAATATGTTTACAACATAAATATGAAAGAGAACCGAATAAACAACCTATTGGAAAAACCCCAATACCAACACGAGTAGGAGAATACATACAGATGGATATATTCCATATTAATAACACACAGTATCTTAGCTCAATGGATAGATACTCCAAATATTGTTTCTTACGGAAATTAGACACAAAGACAAACTGTCACGAATACATAGAAGAAGTACTCACACAAGTTTACCCGAATTCCAAATACCTCATGACTGATAACGAGAGTGTATTTAATGGAAATATAGCAAAATTCTTATACAACCGCCTACAAATAACCCACTCCGTCACGCCCGTACATCATTCGACATCAAACGCTCAAGTTGAACGGTTACATAGTACGCTTATCAAACTTTGTCAAAGTTTAGCAGCAGAAAATAAAACTGCCCCAGCAGACGAATTATTCAACACCGTTCGCCAATACAATCGGACGATCCATTCATCTACAGGATACAAACCTGAAGACGTATTTTTTAACCGCGAAAAATACCCCGATATCAAGGACACACTTGAGGAAAAACAAACAAAATTGCTCCTATACCAAAATAAAAACAGGAAAAGCATAACCTACAATCCAGGTGACATAATATACAGCCGAACGGATCGCCGCAACAAACTAGCAACAAAATATAATAAACACAAAGTAAAAGAAGATCGTGGGGACACAATCCTAACAGTGAGGGGAAAAATAATACACAAGGACAGCATAAGAAAAAATAGCACACCATGCAACGAATAGGTTTCCTAATTTTAGTGATAATTATATACGGCGCTTGCGATAAAATAACAGATTTGAGTGGTAAAAAATATGTACTTACTGAACTAGATAATGTGTATACTTACGAGAGTTCATCTTATTTTTACCATGTATAAAACCTATCCTTGATATTAGAACCATATGAAAAAATTGTGAGAACTAATTACGACTACTCAATTCATACTACAGAAAAAGATATAATAATCGATAAAATAGAAACCCTAAAATCACAATTAATACTGTCCGAGTATCGTGTCAAACGTGCCCTTAATTTTTTAGGATCAGTTTTAAAATTCGTTACAGGTATACCAGATCATGATGATCTAGTTGAAATTAAAACAGGACTGAATAAACTTATAGATAATAATAACAAGCAAATAAAAATAAATTCCCGATTCGAAAAAATTTTAGAAACATTAGATCCGCAATCTATTTTTGACCAGTCGATTCTTCCAGAAATATACAGTGAATTAGTAACTATTACAAATACGATTAACTTTGCAAAAACAGGAAATTTTTTCTCTGGAACACTTAATCTCAGGGATGTACAAGAAATTATAAAAATGGAAGCATATGATATTCCAATAATAAATGTATTAGAATATTCCGATATTCCCATATGTATTTTTCGTGATGCTATTGTTACAGTCTACAAATATTCTATAATAACAAATAAATGTAAAATGTACAATTTAACTCCATTAGCCTTTAAATACGGAAAATACCAACTTAAGGATAAAATCGCTTTATGTAATAATAAATTCACTAATTTATCACAATGTAAAAATTATGTAGGAACATATATTTGTAAAAAAGAATCAAATGATAATTGTACTATTCCTTTATTGTCTAAACAAAATGCTCATTGTAACATTATCCAAGAAAATAACTTTTCTTTGCTAGTATTAGATAATGGTAACATTATAATTGACTATGAGCACACATGGAACGGACTCAAGGTAAATGGTCCAAATTTAATACAATTCAGTCTCAATACAAATATTGATAACAAAACTTATACTAATCATAAGCAGGAAATAAAAGAAGTAATATATGCTCATCAAAATGAAAAGGTAAATATTTTAAAGATTTTAAATTCCGAGTCAAATTATAAATTTACAAATATACAAGAGATGTATAAATTAGTTATACCAATTGAACAACATCCTTGGAAATTTACTTTATATTTAACCACAGTTATAATTATACTAATTTTTCTTGCATACATTATTATAAAATAGTATACATACAGACAACTACAATTAAATATCAAACGGCAAAGAATGTTTGAAGAAGCCTACATAACCGAATTAGAACGATGTCGAAACCTTGAACCCTTTGAATTGAGGACATTTCATTTTAACACCGGGGAGAGTTAACGACGTTGATGAATACACTTCTACTAATTACATACATACATCATTGATCTTCGCAAACATGATATTTGAGTTTAAGCGATAACATAGTAACAAAGGAATATGATAGTGTACATGACCTAGCATATTCTTTTGTTCCTCTGACAAAGCGATTATGATAATATTAGAAATAATGTAAAATGATAAATACTAAATAACAACTTTATCACCAAATAAATATTGTTTAGAAGTAGTATAAATAGATGTAAGAAATAACATGTAAGGCAGTTCTGAAATTGTCTGAAATAAACTAAGTCGGAAAAAGAGCATTCGCTCCAAAAATAAATTTTTATTTTGATTCCGACAGAACCAAAACTCTCGGGCGGCATTCGTCTTAACGTTATGAATTCGAAAGGGACATAAAAAAATTTCATCAAGGATAAAAACTTTTAATTTATTTTTGGCTTTGGTTTTTAATTTTTTATTATCTAAAACAAAATCTACTCTTACCAATAATTGCCGCCTACAGTTAGTTGCTGAAACTTATTTGTTATTGACAACTGCGTAGTAGGCCCTTTGGGTTTAGTGAAACCAAATTTATTGCTAGACATTCACAATATTATCAATATGTTCACATATGTTTTTTAGTTTGGTACTCACATTGTAAAATGTCAGTTAATTTAACTAAATTGAGCTTTAACAGATGACAATCTTCTTTCAAAACATTTTGGAAAAGAAGCTGCTACGTCATTTCGTACCAAATCGTCAAGGCAGTTAGGAGCTGGTATTTTTTTGCAAGAAATTTTTTTATAGTTTCTACATCGAAATCGATGAGACACGTATTTGTTCTTTTTGCTTGACTTTGGGTTCTTCGTCGCGGGGAACTTTTGAAAATATATCTAAAAACTCGATTTCGGAAAATGTAATATATATAAACAAACGTATGCAGTAGCTTCTATTAGCCCAAATTCGTTTGGGAATTATGATTTTAACCTTAACATAGATCAATAGATAAAATCATTCGTGTGAAATAATGGCAATCTAAAATATATTTATTACGTACATTTATTATTTTATTTTTCTTTATTTGATTTATTTTTTTTTTGATTTAATTGGCGTTATAACCACTTAAGCGATTTTGGCCGAACTTCTCCTACAATTTTTGGAGTGCGTCTTGATGTTGTAACACAAATTGTGGGATCCATTTTACTGAAGTCCAATCGTGCTGGCATGTTCTTGCAATGTACATATCGGTTTTGTTTTCGGTTTTCTTGGGCCACCACGCATGCATTGCCCGTATTCCTTTAGTTGCAGCAACATTGTTTCACTGGGCTTTCTTGGTGTTTCTAAACTTCTGTACGTCACGAGCATCAAGTAATTTGACATTTGGAATATGGTTCTGAACCACAGTTACGAATGCTTCCGCATCTTGAATACTGTTCATCGACGTTGTTGACAAATTGTTTTCGTAGCTCATTTCCTATGTCCAGTAGCACAAAAAATCCATTTACTTTCATGTGGCGAATTCATCGTCTCGTGAAATTGAGTTCTGTTTCAAAATGACTTTCTGCGCTTTCAGAAATGGTTACTTCGCATGATATTCCAATGCGTGAGCTGAGTCGTGTTCCTTGTCATTGCTCAAAAGTCCATAGCTTAAAGTCATCTAATTGAAATATCCTACGAAAGTGAATATCGAAACTTCATTCTGAATCACGGTAGTCTCAGGAACTGGGTAGCCAGAATAAACATTTCGTGTCGCTTAAAGTCCTTTTTGAGAAAATTCTTGCTTGTGTAATCGTGTAATTCGTAATTGTAGCAAACCTGGACATAATATCCCCTTTTGAAAAAAGGCCGATTGGGGCTGCTTTGGGAAAATGTGTTTTTTCGGAAATCGTTTTGCAACTCTCCAGTGATGCTCTGAATGTTATTACCCACTGCTCACACATATTGCACTTCAATAGTTTTGCCGGTAATTTATCCTGAGGTAATGTGAACAATTCGCCACTCGATGGACTCAAAGATTCAGGAAAGATCTTCCGAAAGCGAAGCAGCTTCTTCCGTTGACACCAAAAATAACAATGAGAGTGACTTGTAGCAGATGTTGCAAATTTCGTCGGAATAGTGAAGCACATTATCGGAAAGCAACGGTTGTAAAAGATCGGCCGATTCAGCAAGCGGATAAAATTGTTTCTTCTGCGTTTCATAAACCGGCCTTTTTATGGGTCTGTTGACAATCCGGGGATATTTTTTTTCTAGAGAGTCGATTCATTCTGCGTCAATTGTCGTGTAAACAAAGTCTGAATTTCAAATAACAAAAATTCATAAACGTACGATATTATGCATGAAGTGAATGACTGCAGACTTTTCTTTTTAAATAATGTCATATTTGAAAATATCTTGCAAATATGATAGACATGTCCAGTGAATGTCCAATATATACACCGGTACGCCCGTGGGACTATCCACCAGCGGTCATGAAAGGCTCCCGAGGACGTCTCGGGGACATCCCATGCGTACACTCGGTATGTACAGGGGACGTCCCAGGGATGCACTCTGCAAGTCTGTGCTTTGCGGGTAACTACTATTGAAGTGGATAGCAATTCGCAATAAGAATAATAAAGAATGAGGTTGAGTTTTGCTTTCGTTGGAACAGAAAAAACTTTACAACAAAATAGTGGTATAATTAAAATTTATGACGAAAAGTTACTCGGATTACCAAGGGTTGTCTGACTTTTATCCAGGAAGTAGAGTTTGATGACATAAATGCTACTCATGCTACTTGCACAAAACGAGCGCAAAGGCCAAATATTGCCACCTGTCGGTATAGCAAACAAATTCTTAAATTTTTGAGAAACTTGGAAATCAAAAACATATAATTCATTATATAATTTTCTCTTCTTGAATGAACTTTTAACTGTTAGTAGAGAAAGAATAATAATGATTGAGCCACATTTGGCGAAGTGATGACATTCGTTATAAATGAAGCCCAAAATTACAGAATAATTGGCACTATGAATTTATTAGAACATAATTCCCAAACACGAATTCGTGCTAATAAAGACAACTGCATTATTTTGTTTATATTTATCACTATGTAAAATGACAAACATTTGCGATGAAGATGATGGACCCGAACCTCCAATCAATGAAGGCGGAGTCAAAGTACCGTTACCCGGCATGGACGAAGCTCGATTGGCAATAGCGCGGCTAAAAAACAATAAGGCCGCTGGTGGTGCCGGACTACCAGCAGAGTTATTCAAGTGCGGCGGAGAGGGGCTGGTAAAGTGCCTGCACCAGCTCATTTGCAAATTATGGTCGGACAAACGCATGCTTGCTGATTGGAATTTAAGTGTACTCTGCCCAATCCAAAAAATGGGTGATACTGCAATATGCGCCAATTTCCGCGGGATCTGTCTTCTAAGCATAGCATATAAGATTCTGTCGAGCGTATTATGTGAACGACTGAAGCCCACGGTGATCGAACTGATTGGACCTTATCAGCGTGGCTTTAGACCTGGCAAATCTACCATCGACTAAATATTCACGATACGCCAAATCTTGGAAAAAACCCGAGAAGAAGCTGCCTATTTGCCGCAATGTTTCAATTTAGTATTCCAACAAATCTAATACGGCCATGTAAAATGACGTTGAGCAACACCCACCAGGTCCGATATAATCGGGAAGTACCTCTCTGAGCCGTTTGAAACCAAACGAAGTTTAAAGCAGGGTGACTTTCTTTCGTGCGACTTCTTTACCCTTATGTTATAAAAGAGTTGAACTGTTCAGGCACCATATTTTATAAGAGCGTGGAACTTCTCGTGTATGCTGACGATATCCATATGTATGATGCAATTTCAATATTTTTGTGATTTTTTCCCCAAACATACGGAAGAAACAATTTCGAAGATCGGTAAGCTTTTCGAAAAAGTATCGCCTTTTCAAACAAAAATTTCATGCGCCAATGGCGGGAAACGAGTTTTTATAGAGATTTTAAAAAAGTTCCCCACGACGAAAGAACTCAAAATCAAGCCAAATGTTAAAATACGTGTCTGATCGATTTCGATGTATAAACTATTATAAAAATTTTCATGCAAAAAAAAGACCTGAGCCTAACTGCCTTTCCGATTTGGTATGAAATGACCCTGATTTAACTGCTTTCTCTATTTGTTTAAATCAATTTATCCTTTTAAATAGATGGCAAACTCTTAAAAAATTGGTTCTATTGAAACAAATATAATGGACTATATATGTATATATAAGATAAAGGATTCTTAGCCTTTTGCACTAAAAAAATTAAGGGCCAAATCCCTCAAAGGAATAATACAAGATTTATAAGTAGTTTACAGGTTTATTAATACGGAATATACAATATTGTTTCTACAATTATGTTCACGCCCCAACAGCAACTGCTGCAACTCCAGGTTCTGCTCCCTCTTATAATGTCGCGCGCTGCCAACCTTACGTAAGGGTGCGCTCACTGTCTGGCTGCGAGCGGCATTGGCCTTGACTTCCCAGCGGTAGCATATTTCGGTGGAATGCGAAACGCATACATTTCGCAACCGTGTGAAATTGAATTATGCTGACACTGCACACGTATAGCGGCCAGCCGTGGGAACAGCGGAAGTGGGCAGTAGCCGGCCGCGTTAACTCCTCCCCCTCTAAAGATCTGCTTCCCGCAGATTAGGTGCTCGAGGAGTATCCCCGTGTTGTTGATGTTTACCGACTCGTTGTTCATCTGAAGAATAAAGGAGCCAAAAAAATGGTTAGTGGTTTTACCTGACCCAATACTGCCGTTGAAGTTATTCAGGTAGATGGTATCCTCCTCGATCATTTCAATAATGGACTCCTTAAAGGTGAAGTATCGACAGCTTGTTTCTCCTCCTTTGATAAGACGAGGCAAACAGGCTTCTTCTGTTAGTAGATCGAAGAATTCTTGTCCGCAAACCATAGCTGCCGTAAGGTGTAGGCAATTACCCTTAATGCCGTAGGTCTGATTCTTGTTCGCCAACATAGTTGTGTAGTTTAATTCTACCTGATGTTCATCCTGTTGAACAGCTCGAGCAATCAGGTGGTTGTATTTGGTTTGCATCACCTTGGGCATGGACACGACGTAGAGAAGAGAGGATCCATTCGTTTAGATCGATGGCTTGCTGTACTCTATGGCTTCAAGGACGTTGCTGTATGGTAGTACTTCTATTTCGCTGATAAGCCGATTAATTTCTTCCTTGCTCAGGAGATTTCTGTTCACGACACCAGCTTTAGCCATTTAACACGCGCGAACTACCTCATAGACGTCTTCCTTGATGATGGTTATTTTAGTCTGGATTCCCTGCGAAATTTGCTCTAGGCGGCTGCGATCTTGGACATCGTTTGTGATGGCAACCTTGCCGTTGATCACCTGCAACAGTTCGTGAGTGGTTTTGAAGATTTTTGAATTTACCTGATACTGTTGGTCGTCATTGTTTATAAGGACATCCTGCCTTTGGAGAAGGTTGTCCCAATCTGTCGCATCGGGAGTGCCAGCAATCCATTTCCAGGCCTAGCCAATCCATTTAATTGAACGTTTCATCCTGATTACTCCGGGACTTTTAAGTCACGCAGATGAGATTTTATTTTCTCTACCTGGTAGTTGAGGACGTCAATGGTTGTGACAGATCTGCTGAAGTTAAGGTTGGTGATGGCCTCCTCTGTTCACGATTTTGTCGAAGCTCGCTAATTCTATGGTATGAGTCAGCTTGAAGTGTACGTCGATGACCCAGCCATATCCGTCACGAATAGTCACAAGAGGTGAGTCAATTTTGAATAGATCATAAGTTTGCGCGGCTTCGCAGAGGCTGATGCTGTGGGTGTTAAATTTATTGTTGTTTTCTTAATTTGATGTATTTCCCCCAGATATAAAATAATTTTAGGATAAGTACATATATATTGTGCATATGTACTAAATTTAATTCACCTAAGCCTAACTTGATATTACAATTTTTAAGCTATCCTATGTAGGTATTGATTGCAATTGGATTGGTACAGAGGACACTGTCTTAACTATTTTTATATTAAATTGCTTTATTTTACAATTGTTGCGCAATTAGTTAATTATTCTTTTCATATGAGTAGTGGCTTGCTTACAAGATATGGAATTCTTTTGACTATAAGGTATTCTATATTATTAGCCTTATTGAGTTGGTTCGAGCGTTACAAGAAATGAAGGAAAATTTAAGGAAAGATTCGATGGGATTCAGCAGTGGAAGTGTTGTTTGGAAAAGATTATTGGTTGGTTTGTTGATTACTAATCAGCGTAACATTAGTAATTGTTTTTTGTTTTCAATTTTTTAGTTGTTAGTAATTTTAATTTTTCTTTTTGCTTGGGAATGATCCCCCTTTTTTTTGTTTTTTTTTTTGAATACTAAAATAATTATTTCTTTTTAAATTATTTAAATAAAGTATTTGTTTGAAATTATAATTTTAAATTATTGCTATTAAGTTATTTATCTTTAATTATTTATTTTTAATTATTTATTTTTAATTATTGATTTCAAATTATTTATTGCTGTTTCACTTTGCATCGGAATATAGACATCATCTCAGATGACATTGGAAGGCTCGCGTTGATTCCTTTTAGCCATAAGCGTTAATAATTGCAAATGGCCTACTCATGGCACTATACTTCACGTCAGTTAAAGTCATAGTCCTTTGGTGGGGTTGAACCACTTTGACTGTTGTCCCTCGAACCATCGAATAAGCTGGAATTGAACCAACATGACTTGATCAAATACAAAAACTTGTTCCCAGACCGCTGGGGCTTAAGGATCTATGCATGAGTTTACCTTCTATCCAATGTAATCTCAGACATTTTTTACGTCAGTTTTGTGGAATTTTGTTCCACTTTCAGTAACAATGGTTGCATTTCTGTTTTTGCCTACAGTTTCTTGCTTGTACAGAGGCTTATGTTTGCCTTTTATTTGCTTGTTTGCAATAAACAGGTTATTTCGGGAATTAAAATTGTGTGGTGCTGTGCGATGAGCATTAATTCTTTCCTGCTATTTTTGCAGGAACAATGGTTGCATTTCTGTTTTTGCCTACAGTTTCTTGCTTGTACAGAGGCTTATGTTTGCCTTTTATTTGCTTGTTTGCAATAAACAGGTTATTTCGGGAATTAAAATTGTGTGGTGCTGTGCGATGAGCATTAATTCTTTCCTGCTATTTTTGCAACAGTGCTTTTACGTTTTTGTAAGTATCTTCCCTAAAGTTTACTAACTCCTGGTAGTTAAACCTGCTTGATCTATTGAAAGAACATCGGTTGCTTTCCTCTTTGTGACGGAATGAATAGTGTTGTTGTAGCGGTTCACTGCGATAGAAACTCGCTCCATTGGTGTGAGCCTACTAAATTCATCTGCGATGCAACGATATATTTCTATTAGTGTAGAATGCACACGCTCAACTTGACCGTTGGCCTCACTTCGCTGAGTAGGAGTCTGGTAAATTTCTATGCCCAATGAAAGGATATAATTCAAGACTAATGGCGTTAAAACTCCCCTGTCATTGTCCATTATTAGTATCTTAGGCACGAAAAATAATGCAAGAGACTTGTTAATTTCCTACGTAAATGGATCGAAGATTTATTTTTGATTGAGAATAAT
This sequence comes from Anomoia purmunda, assembly GCA_951828415.1. Classification (NCBI taxonomy): domain Eukaryota; kingdom Metazoa; phylum Arthropoda; class Insecta; order Diptera; family Tephritidae; genus Anomoia; species Anomoia purmunda. The sequence continues at coordinate 24,229,770 of OX639998.1, read as the reverse complement.
TTAGCGAATTTCGAGAATTTTTCGGGTGCAATGAGGTATTTTTACTTGGCGATCTCGAAAATATCGATATGCAATATTTCACAGGGATAGCTTAGAGTTGGGGTAGGCTGGAGGATGGGTTTAGATGGATGCCTATCGTACTTATTCAACTTGTAAGTATTACAATTTTTAAAGTAGTCTCTTATTTGCCTAGCCATTGCAGTTACATTGTCCACAATTCTTTGCGCTATTCTTATCCGATATCTGTGGAAGTTTTCAATATAAACATCCTGTAGCAGAGTAAGAAATCTTTCTGGTATTTTCATGCCATTAATAACATTTGGATTCCGGCATTCATTCAGAATTGTGGTATATGCACCACTGTCATGTTCTGGTAATGAGTTATAAAACCTGCGGTAGCCTTGATGTGGTTCCCCTTCCCTGAATATCAATTGGTTCCTAAAGACGTTGACAGGGGCTTCCACATGTGGTATGAGCTCAGAATTATCCTGCTGGACTGAATGCATTGTGCATTCAGTGGCAGTGTCAGTTTCCGATCTCACCTCATCCACAGAGGTCCCCGTGGAATTATCCTCGAATACCGATGGTGGATGAGCCACAATGGTGTCGATGAGTGCATTCACATCTGTTTTGAAGCGAGAAAGTGCATCGGCGACTACATGTATTTTACCTGGTTTATAAATAATTTCACAGTTATATTCTTCGATTCGGGCCTTCCAGCGCTTCAGCTTAGCGTTGTAATTTCGGCAACTTAAGGAAAACGCTAATGGTTGGTGGTCAGTATATATTTTTATCTTCCTTGCCCCATACAAATACAACCTGAGGTTGTCCAACGCCCATACTATCGCCAACATCTCTTTTTCGTTGGTGGCATAGTTTTCCTTTGCTTTGTTCAGAGAACGAGAAATAAATGCGGTAGGTTTATCTTTTCCTATTTTGCCTTGGGACAGAACTGCACCGATCGCAAAATTTTAAGCATCGGCTGTTAAATTAAAGGGTTTATCAAAATCTGGGATTGCAAGGACGTCTCCAGAAATAAGTAATTGTTTTAATTCGTTGAATGCCTGCGTTGTTCAGCATCAAGTCGAATGCTGACTTTCTTCGACACATTTGCTTTAACTTGTGCGTTTTGCCCCCGCGTCAGATTTGTAAGAGGCTTTGCTATATAGCATAGTCACAAATAAAGTTCCTATAGTAAGAGGTCATACCTAGGAAACTCTTTATGTCCTTTAAATTTTCAGGCGGACAAATTTGTTTTATAGCCTCTACCTTCTTGGGATCCGACCGCATCCCCTCCAGCGTAATGATGTACCCGAGAAACTCTACTATCGCTTCGAGGAAGCAAGTTTTTTCCAAATTTACTTTTAGATTTGCTTCAAGTAATCTAGCGAAAATTTTTTCGACATTATTTAGATGGTCCTCTTCGTCTTTACCAAAAACAATAATGTTATCGATATAAACGTAGCAAATCTTACCAATGTACTGTTTTAATACTTCGTCGATCATTCGCCAGAAGATTTCGGGCACATTCTTAAGACCAAATAGTAACCGCAAAAACTCGTATTTGCCATTCATGGTCGAAAAAGCAGTATTGGCTATGTCCGAAGGTTTCATTGGAATTTGGTGGAATCCTGACGTTAAGTCAATTATCGTGTAGTATTTCGCTTTTCCCTAAGAGTTGGATTTATTAGAATTGGATTTATGTCTGATATCAGATAGGTATCGGCTATTGTTACGGCATTCAACCTTTTGTAGTCAATAACCATACGATACTGTTTCTCTCCGCTTGGCTTTGGTTTTTTTGGGACCACCCATATTGGAGAGTTATAAGGACTCTTAGATGGCCTAATTACACCCTCGTTAAGAAGTTCATTGATTTGTATATCTACTTCATCCCTCATGCAGCCTGGATAATGGTAAATTTTGCTATAGAGAGTATCAGAAGTAGAGGTCCGTATTTCCGCTCGAACGCTAGTATCAATCAATTCGCTACCATTAAGTGGCATGAATAGGCCTGCATATTTTTCTAGTATAGTGGCTACGCGCTGTCTGATTTTCGTAGGCACACCACTTCCTACAGAATAGTTTACTTGATTGGAAATACTGGGCTTTAATGGCAGTTTAAATTCATTAATTTTTAAATAGTTGTTTTTTTTCTATCGACCACAGCTCCTAGCATCATTTCCAATGATGCCGTCAAAGGATTTTAGTCCTGGGAGCACGAAGAAAGTTATTTTAGAACCGTGGCCAACATCCTTGAAAAAGTTGAGGGAAACTTTCTTTTCTGCCGGCACTGCTCCCCCTGCTGAGTGCACTGTAAATATTTCCTTTACAGGAGCACCTTTTGTTGCGACCGCTTCAGTAATAAAATTCTTATTCGCCCCCGTATATACAGTATTTACCGCTTATATACACTTCGTAATTTGCTCGACATTTAGTGCTTATAAGCGGGAAATGCATTTACCAAAACTCGGTTATATGCATTTGCAGTGCATGTAAAAAAACTCGTTTAGTTGCATCGGTGGTGCTTGTATAAAAAAGATGTTATGTATGTATTTGTGTAGTAGTACTTGCACCAGAAGTTCAGAAATTTAAAATGTAGTTGTAAAAACAGAACATGCATGCTCATTGCTAGTTTGTTTTGCGTTTTTAAATAATTTTTATTGAGATCAATATTTACATATGAATGCATGTAACTATTTGAAACAAAAATAACTTAAAATAAGAGTTCACAGTATGTATAGGTTTTGTAAATTCAATTTCATTGAAATAAATACGTATGAATATGTACATATACATATTATAATTTTGTTGAGATCTGTGCTTTGACTTTAATATTATATTTCACCTTAAATCCAGTCGGTTTATAATTAATAATTTAAAAAAATAAATAATTTAAAGTTAAAAATTTTAGATTTGAATGCAATTCATATGATTTTTTGTAAATGTTCTTAGCTGAAAATTATTTTTTTCGAAAAAATTCGTTATTTTTGTCTGTACATTACTGCAGCATTTTAAAAATATAAATTGATAAATTTTTTCCAATTCCTCGGCACATCCGTTTTTTGAAAGAAGAAAACCCCGTAGATTGCTAAGTGAATTCAAAGCGCTACTTACAGACGGAACGGGTATATATTCGTCACTGTCGTCCACGTCATCATCAGAGTTGTCTTCACTTGATTGCAGTTCAGATATAATTCATCGTCTATTGGGTGTGCATAGCAAGGCAAATCGATGTCAAAATCGACGAAATTTTCAAAATTTGATGCATTTTCAGGATTGTTTTGAATTATGATTATCTCATCTTCTCGATCTTCTGCATCTGGCAGATGTAGTGATTGTGAGGCAAATTTACACTGTAAAGGGATTATACAAAAATTATTTGTACTATACTAAAACTAGTACATACTAATATTAATTACCTTTTTGAAACAGTTTACAATCGTGTCGGGCGTGACCATCCAAAATGCTCGCTTGGCTATGTGTAATGCTGTTAAAATATTTATAGATTTTTTGAAATCTTCAATATTTTTCCCAGCTTCTAAAAAGCAAATTTGCTTGCGTATTATATTATGCCGATAGTACGCTTTAAACGCATGAATAATTCCCTGATCTAACGGCTGCAAAATGCAAGTGGTATTTGCGGGTAAATAGCGAACGTCGTCGTTCTTTAACTGTATTTGCTTGTGAGCTGACGCATTATCTAAGAATAGGATGACCTTTCGGTTTTGTTGGATCATTTCTTCATCAAAAGCCAGCATTATTTCCCTCCAAATGTCTTGCGTCATCCATGCTTTGTGTTGCGAAAAGTACTTCATTGGTATTTCTCTATTTTTAAAGCACCGAGGGTTTTTCGGCTTCCCTATGCCAAACATTTTTTTGTAGTCTCCTGTCGCATTGCACAAAAGAAGAATAGTGATGCGATCTTTTGGTGACTTTGAACCAGAGGTATTAAAATTTTTCCTATTGAGTGTGGAAGAAGGCAATGCTTTATAAATTAATCCCGTTTCATCGGCGTTGAATATGTCTTTCGAGCTGTAGTCGGCAATTAAACTAGGAAGTCACAGCATAAATTCACAATTCCAACTTACGACAGCTGATTTCAAACAGAGACAGCTGACAGCTGATTTCAAACAGAGATGGAACATCTGATATGCAATGGTACAAATGAGTCAAAAGGGGAGAAACAGTTTGCTGTTTAATTGCGATGAAATAATTTTTGTACATTTACTTTATTGATGATGAAAAATTTAAACAGTGCATATATGAGAATTTTTTACTGCAATTTCTCAAAATCCTATATAATTTTGGTGCATAAATGCGAGAAAAGCATATAAGCGAAATGCAAAAAAAAAAAATATTGCGCGTATTTTATATACAAAAAAAGATTGTTCAAGTTTGGCTGCATATAAACGATAAATGCTTATAACCGGCGTTCTTATAAGCGGTAAATAATGTATAAGGAATTTGAGTGTGCGGCCACTCGGGAGTGTATATCCTAGGCATGGTACGCTAGATGGCCTCATCCTGGTTTGTGCCCGTGGATGAGTAGAATAGTTTCTGATGTATCCGTGTAAGACTGTCCGATCTTTCTCCTCTTTGGTAGGGATTTGGCCTATTCATATAGGTGACCGCACGTGTTTGCACAGACCCATTCACGTCCAATTTTTCCACAGGTGGATTTTTTTTTTGTGCAAATGATTGAGAGGAAGGCTGAACACGGACATGTCCGGAAGATCGTTCCCGGAGTTGGAATTGTTGATGGCGATCCTGTTGTCGCCTGGTAGACCTCGGAGGTAATTCACGTTATGAATTTCCAAACATGCAGAATATGCTTCTGGTTGGGTTTTTGGTCTTGGTATCAAAAGCATTTTTGCCAAATCACCGTTAATATCACTAATTAATATCACTAATAAACAACTGTTTACACACAAGTTCGGAGTTATTTTTACCAAACATATACATATGTTCTATAAAATAAACGACGAAACAGAATTTACCAACAACCATATCGGTGATGTCAGAGAGGGAAATAAGGGCGGGGCAGTAAATGCTGCCAGAGAAATAGAAATAAACATAGTTATTAAGAAAACCAAAGTGATTTTTAATTTTTAAAGTAAAATATTGTAGAATAGTGTGAGCTATTTTTTGAGTTCGCGTATGTGCTAGTGCAATCCCTTCCAGAACATTAAATGTGTGTAAATTAGCTCTTATACTTATATAAATATCGCGCTGTTTTTTTATTTCGGGGAATTGCCGTTATATGAAACGGGGGCCGGGTTTTTGTCCGATTTTATTTAATATCCATAAGTGTGCTTATTGACTCGAAATGCGGTGTGTGTACTAGGTTTAGTAGAGTTTATTAGCATAGTTTTGGAGATATAGTCTTTTTCACTCAAAACGGCGCTCCACGCCCAAAAAAAAAAATTCTACTCGTATTCCTTTCCCAAATCCAAACGTATGTGTCAATTTTCAGAAAATGCTCTTTTCTGGTTACTAAAGTATCGCATTCTTTTCCTTTAATTCTTACAGTAAATTGCGCCGATCTTGAAACCTTTTGTTAGCCGTCGTACTTTCTGATACAATTTTCGGGCGTTTTACCTATCGGCTAGCATCTCAATCTCCTCGCACTCGCGCATCTCGGCCTATCTCTTCTTTTCTCGGAAAGTGCGCCTCGCTTCCTTCTTCAACACCCCATATATCTACTTACAGTTCGCGTTGCGCCCGATCGCAGCGTGCTCCTATACGCAGCATCTTTCTTTTCCATGGCAGCGCGGCATTCCTCATCGTACAAGTGGGTTTTTCGAGATTGCTGAAAACCAATGACCTCTTCAGCGACAGTAGGTAATGAAAAGGAAATCTGGTGCCATTGCGCGCAAATATCTGTTTGTTGAGAGAGCTGGAGTGCAAGTCGAGTGGCAAAACGGTCGGCTGTCTGTTGTGATTGCAGCTTTTGGACGTCGAGCGTATCCGTCGCTCAGTATCCGTCATTTAGCGGATGTTTCGTCGTGTAGGCTGAATTTACCGACTGTGAAACCAAAGATCCCCTCCCTTCCCACCTTGGCATTAAAATCGCCTAGCACGAGTTTTATACCGTGACGAGGGCAGCGATCATACGCGCGCTCATGGCGCTCACAGAAATAGTCTTTGTTCACATCGTCCTCCCCTTCTGCAGGGGCGTGGGCGCAAATCACCGAACTGTTGAAAAATATCGCTCTGCTGCTGATTACGGCGAGATATTTATTCAATGGGGGGAACCACAGTAACTGGCAGTACAATATCTCTCCCAGCACAAATCCGACCCCGCGTTTGCGCTCATTTACGTCGCAGCTGTAGAAGGCGTGGCAAGGTATGATCCTCTTCATTCCTTGCCCCGCCCATTGCATCTCTTGGTTGGCGGTGATTTCAACCTTTGCCTTTACGAGGACATCCAACTGCCGGAAAGAGGCATGTCCTTAAACCATATTCCTTTAAACGTCTGCCGTCACCAGAATAGAAGAGTCTCATCCGACGCCTGTTGTTGAAATTTTTCATTGGAAACGTACCAAGCCCAGAACACAATCGGATTCTTGCGCATTTTTAATTTAGAACAGATTAATTTCGCGAGCCGCTTGCTTCAAGTCAGACGTCAGCTCACAGCCGCACCTACTGATGAACAGACCCTGCAAAACCCCGGTGAGCCCTTAAGCTGAAAACGTCGGAGTGACCCCACCAGCTCACTCCGAAACGGATATTCAGGAGCTACCCAGAGGGTACTTGGGTGAAGTCCCCCGGAACCGCATGCAGAAGAATCATTCTGACCACTCCCATGTGAATGGCAATCAGAAACCTTCCCCACTTGTGTGTAATTCCAAGAAATAAAAAGGACCTTGCGGCATCTATTACGGTTGCCATGTAAAGGAACGCATGTTCGGTGTTGTATTTATGGTGGGAAAACAACTTCATCGCCAAGCCCTATAGTTCACTTCACTAGACAATCGTCTCGCCACGATTCACATCAAAGCAGGATACTTTAACATCTCCCTGATTTGTGCCCACGCCCCGACAGAAGAGAAGGACGATGTTATGGAGGATCACTTTCATGAGCTCCTGCATCGCATTTACAACCGCTGTCTCGTCACGGGCTTGGCGATTTCATTCACATGGCGGGTAGGAAAGGGGTCTTTAGACTCATTGTTGAAAAATTCAGTATACGACGAAAGCTCAGCCAACGAACTGAGCCTGATCGACATTGCCGGAGCCCGAAACATGGTAGTCCGTAGCTCCAGGTCTTAGCAGAGAAAGATCCACCTAGCTACGTGGCTGTATCCTGGTCAAAAAACGGGAACCCCGATTGATCATATTCCGGTGGACGGAAGTTATATTTCACGGGCTTTGGACGTAGTATCCACTCGGATCATTATCTTGTCGCACCCAGGATGCGTATACACATCTGCTCATCAAAAAACGTGCATATAAATACACAGGTGAAACTCGATGTCGGAAAGCTGTTACTAACTTCGCCACTAGACTCGCACACCTACTCACTGAGAATACTTTGCAGCACAGCGCAATTTGGATCACATGTCTCTATTACTATGTACTGCCGATGAAGAAGCCGTTGACTTTCTGCGACTCCAAAAAAACACTTGGTACGATAATAAATGTCGCGGGAACCCTTTTCCGCTTTGCTGAACGGTGACAGCGAAAACTTCGCCGGAGGAAATGGAAATCCCAAACCCCAAGCCGCTGATGACGGCACTAACACGCAGCGTGTCGGCCTCGAAGAAGTTTGAATAGCAATGACACGGGTACAGAACAGCTCAACCACGGGCGGTTTTGTATTACCAGCAGAGGTATTCAGGCGTGGTGGCGAATAGCTAGTTAGATGCATGCACCAGCTCATTTCGGACGAATACATGCCCGCCGATTGGAATTTTAATGTACTCTGCCCAACCCACAAGAAAGGTTGACCTGCTATATCCACCAGTTACCGCTGGAACAGCCAGCTTAACACTTCGTATAAGGTTCTATTATCGTATTGGGTGAAAGAGTAACGGCAATTCTCGATACGTCAAATATTGGAAAAGACCCGTGAGAATAGAATCAACACACACGATTTATTTGTGGACTTCAAATCTGCTTTCGATAGCACGAGAAGAAGTTGCCTATATGCTGCGATCTCTGAATATGGCATTGAAACAAATTTAATACAGCCATCTAAAATGGATTGGCCAGGACCTATCCGAGCCGTGCAACTTCTTTAACATAATGTTGCAAAAGATAGTTCGAGCTACGGAGTTGAAGCGGTGAAGCACAATCTTTTATAAGAGTGTGCAACTGCTAACCTATGTCGATGAGATGGACATCATTGTCTTCAACAGCCGCGCCGTTAGTTCTGTTCTGTGTTAGTTCTTTTTTTGGGTCTGGAGCTGAACGATGCCAAAACGAAATACCCCCTGCAATCAAATAAATAGTCGCACATTTGCGTAGTGGCTCCCGCGTCAATGTTGATAGTTACAATTTTGACTTTGTTTATCTTGGAACCAGCATTCACGCCTACAATAATGTTAGCCTCGAAATTCAATGGAAAATCACTCTTGCCAAGACGTGCTTCTTTAGCTTGAGTAGGCCAATGAGTACTAAAACCCTCTCTCGACGAACGAAAACTACGCTCTATAATTCCCTCATCATGGATGTGATGTTGAATGGCTCGGAGCCATGAACGCTGTAAACATTAGATGAGATGCCCCTTGGAGTGTTCGAGAGAAAGATTCTCTGAATAAATTTTGGACTATTACGTGTTTACGACGGCGAATACCGCAGACGATGGAACGATGAGCATAGACGTAGTTCAGCGAATTAAGATTGCTGGAAGAAAATGCTTGAAAGTATTCAACGTGGTACTTGCTGGTGGTGGCAGACGAAGAAGAATGTCTCTTCTAAGTGGGAAATAACAGGTGGAGAAGGCCGTGGCTACTATGGGCATCTCTAGCTGGTCCCAGTTAGAAACGCAGAGGAGCGACTGCCGCGCTGTGTTGAAATCGGCCAAAATCGCGGTTATAGCACCAATTAAGAAGAAATGTAGCGAAGGGGTAATGTTTAAATACTAAAATACCAAAACAAACCCCAAACAGTATATCTGCTTTTATTTGCTCCGTGGCAGAGTAGATTTTGTGTCAAATTTATTCACTAAGTGGTTGAACGAGTTGAAATGTAGATGTACATAGATATATACATTTGTAAGTCAACGTATTTGTTTTAATAACAATAATTTTGCACTTACGCCACAGTTTGATATCGGCCGAACTTCTCTATAGTTTGGGGTGTGCGCTTTTATACTGCATCAAAAATTGAGAACCCACAGTTTGTTTTACGCCGACTCCGAACGGCAAATGATTTTTGCGGCTACGGCAGCCGCATTTATTTTAATATTTAATTTAACTTTTTAGTGCAGTGAAAACTTGTATAATTTAAGCTACTGTTCTACGTAGGGGAAACAAATTATTTTTAAAATATATGTATATACTTGTGTAGTTTTAATCATACTGTATTTAATGTTAATTTAATTATCAAATTCCATAAAAAGTTCTTTAATTAAATTCAATGAATTATATAGTTAATAAAGTAAAATTAACGACTTCTTTAATTTTAATAATAAATTTCTTTATTAAGAATATAAAAACGTGTATCACCCAATTAACAGAATTGTTTTGTGCAGGGACGATGTCACTGTGCGAATGTTCTATTTCGCGCAGGGACAAACGTCACTGCACAAAGAAGGAAAAAGTCAGTTAAAATTGTGAACTTGAGAAGTGTGATTGTGATAGATGGTGCTGATGTACTTATAATTAATAATGTGTGCGAGATGAGTGTGCTACGTGCAAGAAGTTATATGAAATAAACAAGGGTTTTTCTGGCTGCGGCCTTTTCCCTTAATATCATTGTGTTTTTTATTTATTCTTGTCGGGGCATATAATCTATATATATAAAAGAAAGTCGTGTTAGTTACACCACTTATAACTCAAGAACGGCTGAACCGATTTGGCTGAAAATTGGTGGGGAGGTAGCTTAGAAGCAGGGGCAGGTTATAAGATACTTTTTATCCCGTTACCGTGGGACGACAAAAAAACGGTAAATTTGATTTTTTTTCTTCGCCCTTCATATATTTTGCTTTTGCTTTTTTGTATGAAAACTAAAATTTACATGTACTCTGGCGGCGAAAGGTAATATCGATGACTTCTAGCGGAGAAGGGCAATATCCATGTAATTGGTGTGAATTGCCAATATTACCATGTATTTTGTTTACTTTTACGAATTTTGTTGGGTGAAAAATTGACAGTTAGAAATTTTGAAGTTTACCGGTTTTTGTGTTTGTTTCGAGTGTCTATAAATATTGTGCCGATATTATTATCATTAAAATGCCGCGTCCAAGACGATCAAATCTTCCCCGAAAAAGCCGTAATGCAACTAGGATGCAAAACGTTGCGAATGAAAGGACTGAAGAAGTACAAGAAATTGCACGTGAAGAGCGCCGCTTTAGTATGGCTCGACTTCGTGCTTCTCAATCACAAGAGGCAGTCCGTGCAAAGGCTCGGTTGGCTATGAGAAATCATCGAGCAAACCTAAGAGATCAACATCTTGATAATTTTCGACGCACAAGGAGAAATTTATCAAGTACTGATTTGAATCGAGCAGCGTTTCGAGATGATTGCAGCACTGATTACTGCTTGCATACTAGCGTTCGCATTGGGCCAATGGATGTGGTTTGCGAGTATTGAAGTTTTCCGGAGAAACGCCAAGATTGTGCTGCCTTAATGGGAAAGTGAAATTGCCATTATTGACTCCCCCACCTGAGCCATTGCACTCATTGCTACTACATAATTCAGAATGAGGTCATTAGTACACTACATTCGTTCAAATCTATTGACTGTGCAACAAATGCTGATGATGCCACCAACTATCCAATTGAATTTTAAAACTCCTTAGATGTGCCTGGCTTACCACCGCATAATTTACGACTAAAGGTGAACTGTAAACTGTGCAACGGAACGCGTTTGGTGGTAAGTAAATTGATGAACAATGTGATTTACGCGACGATACTCAAAGGAAAATTTGAAGGTGAGGAAGTTCTCATTCCGAGGATCCCGATGATCCCAACCGACATGCCGTTTGAGTTTAAACGACTTCAATTTCCGATCCGTCTTGCATTCGCCATGACCATTAACAAATCACAAGGCCAATCCTTGGAAGTTTGTGGTCGAAATATAGAAAATCCATGTTTTTCCCATGGTAAATTATATGCGGCATGTTCAAGGGTCGGAAGACCAGCTGCGTTATTTGTTCTTGCACATAGTAATAAAACTAAAAATATCGTCTATTACAAGGTGCTTCACTGAAGAGTGCAGCCTATGCACTAAAAACATGGCAATAAAGAATCATTACAATAATTGATTTTTGGTACTTACTTATATTTATTATCCTAATAAAAAATTTAAACTCTTAAAATCAAGAATCTGCTCATTTATTGCTTCTAAGGCGGAGCAATGTTCGCCGGGTCAGCTAGTATATTATATAAGTATTTCATTCAAATCAACCTACGTGCGAAACATTTGGTCAGTGTCGAGCCGGATTTGGTGCCTGCGAAAATTGTCTTTGTTTTACTGTTATAGGTACATAATACATATGTACATGAGCGCAAGAAAAGAAAAAAACTGAAAAAGTACCGCTGTTTGTCGGTTACTTTGAGTGTGCAAGAGCGTTGGTGCATTATTATACGAAAAGTTTTCAAGTGGTGAACATCAAAGTGAGTTGCGCAGATTTCGTTTAAAAAAAAAAAAATCAAAGTAAAATAAAAATACATCCATAAAATATCCTACGGAAGTAGGTAAGTTGATACAGTCCGCTTAGCGAGCTAATATATATGTATGAGAAATACATATGTATGTACATACAAACGTGGGTATGAATGAAATGTGTGCTAGAAAAATACATATATGTACATACATAAGTATATACATATGTAAAAAAGAACGGTGTGTGTATAATAATAGTGCGCAGGTGTAAAGAAGTATTTAAAATGTTTGCTAAAATGATAAATAAAGTAGAAAAAGTAAAAAGTTTGAGTGAGCAGTGAAGATCATAATCTACTTTAGATGAGCAGGTTGGTGCATGTTGAAAAATGACAAGACGCTATAATGGAGCATTGTTGTTGCACGTGCCAGAAAATCCTATTGCGCAGCGGTGGTTGTTTTGCTGTTATGTGTTTGATTGTGTAAAAGAGAGCTTGCTGCGCTGCTTTGTGCGTTGATGCATTGTGTTTGCGCTGGTGCGTTTTATAAAAATCAAAACAAATAATGAGAGGGCATATTTCATAGAAAAGAGAAGAGCGCATAATTTGTACTTGAATGTGATGCTAGAAAAAACAAGAGTGCATGTTTGTTTTGTAATTGCCTATTGCGCTGGAAATGATGCGCAAATGAAGTTGAAGAAAAAAGTGAGAGTTTGTTATTACATTTGCATATGGTGCTAGAAATGATGCGCAAATGAATTTAAGGAAAAGAGAGAGAGTTTATTTTTTTCATTTGCATATGGTGCTAGAAATGATACGAAAAGCAAAGAATAAGTAAGCCTAATTTTTTCTTTTGCATGCGGTGCTGGTGTGCTACTTTTGGAGCAAAAAATAGAGAGCCTATTATTTGGGTTATAATTTGAGTGATTTGTATCATGCTAGAAATTTAAAGCATGCAAAAGGAAAAATATATGTAGTGCGAGAAATATGTTGTATGTTCATGCATGAGGCAAGAAATACAATCGCTGTATGTACATATGTACGTATGCGTGCTAGAATTTATTGGTGCATATTGATGATGAATAATAACAAGAAAATTATTAGAGGGCTAGAAAACCTGCAGGTGGTGCTTGAAGACTTCTAACGAATGGCATGTTTGGTTGGCTGCTAGTCATGAGGGGCATGGTTTCAAGTGAGCATGTATATTTATCAAACACATATGCCAGTTGGAAGCAATGGTGCGTAGTAAAATTCAGAGAAAATTTTAAGGAAAATTATGATGTGCATGTTTTGATGAGCTAATTTAAAGATGTTAATACAGTGTGCATGTTTATGGGGGCTAGAATGATCACGAAATAGTGTGCAAAATGGAAATGAAAATTGATGTGATTGCTATTGTTTGTTTCTTTTTTTTCTCTTTAGAATGGCTTCAAGTAAAAAACTGACATCGTGTGCTGCGAGCAAAAAGCGGGCGCTAGATTTCGCGAAAACTGAAGAATTTCAGCAAGTAGCAGTGGGCCAGATCAAAGTGCGCTTAAGTGCGCTAGAGACGGTATGGCAAGCATATAATGCTGAGCATTCCTTGGTTATAGAAGACGTAGATGTGGACGAATTGGAGCAGTTTGATGAGCAAAGCTTGGCGCTAGTAGAAACATATTATTTTGAGGCGCATGCATTGATGCTGGCCAGGGTGGAGAGCGAGAGGCCAATCGAGGTGCAAGAAAAAAGCGATCAGGCAATTAGTGTGCAAGTGCAGATGCCTGTCCAGCAGAATGATGTTAAAAATACATGGGGCGAGTTTGATGGCACCTTAACTAAATGGACAGGTTTCCGTGACCGTTTTCGTGCGGCTGTGCACACACTGTGCTGACAATTATATGCAAGCATGGGAGCGCTTAAACCAGATGCACGATCAAAGCTACCTCATAGGACGTGAACATTTGCGGAATTTAATTCGATTACCAGAACTAAAGGGGCAAGTAAAAGAAAACGATTTGCGGCGCATGTCTAACGTGACACATGAGGTGCGTCGGCAGCTAAAGGCGCAAGGGCTACCAGTGGAGCACTGGGATTTCTTTATGGTGCACATGCTGCATGAGCGTTTAGACAGCGAAACGGCCAAACAGTGGGAGCTAGTAAGACAAAGCGACACACCGAAAGTAGACGAGATGTTATCGTTTATAGATAAGCAGGCGTTGGCGCTAGCAAATTCAGCAGATAATCGTAAGCGCATAGAGTCTGCAGTTGTGGTGCCAGAGAGGGCTAGGAAAACAAAGATCAGCAAAAATGCATCTAGGTATGGGGCATCAACATCGAGCGCAGGGGCCAGGCTGATGTCATGTGACATATGTAATGAGTCGCATATGCTGTACCATTGCCCAGAGTTTATGGCGTTGAACTTGAGAGCACGCAAGGATTTCATCGAGAGGCGCAATCTTTGTCCAAATTGTTTTAAAAGGGGACATGGTGCAGACAACTGCTATCCAGCTGGCACAAGGCACAACAGTGCGCTATGCCCAAACAGAGAACAAAAGAAGCAGATAAATTGTGTGCAAGCGCGAGCTGAGAATATGCTTAATCAAAAGAAGAAGATCGATTGACAATTAAATGGGGCTAGAAAGCGGAAGAGCGGGGTGCGAGCTAATATTAATGCGGTGCTAGGTGATAGCGGACAACTTATTAATGCGAAAGACAATAGTAATTTAAGTTTAGAGCCTGTTCATAAACAAAGAAAAATGTTAACTGAAGTAAAGCGTATGAACAGTGAGGAGCCAGAAAGTAAAAATAAAATGAGATTGAATTGTTTTGATGAACAATATTTAATGCATTTCAGTGGTGGGCAAGACCAATCTAAAACATTGTTGCCAACAGCAATGATTAAGATTGTGGTAAATGGTTATTAACTGGGGCCTGTGCGGGCGTTGTTAGATACTGGGGCTCAGATTAATTTAATAACTTTTGCGTTGCAGCAAAAGTATGGTTTACTTTCCGAACCAATTGCAAAGAAAATGGTTGGTATTAATGGTGAACCGGTGCAAGTGAAAAAGAAGGCGTTGTTGCTGATAAAACCATGGTATAAATCGAAGCAAGAAATTAAAGCGGAATTTTGGATTTTACCGAGAGAGAGCCAATGGTGCCCTGTACTGCCTTCGTATGGTACTAGAAGGGTCTCTATACAGCATTCATCAGAGTTGGCTGATCCTGACTACTGGGAACCAAAGGAGGTACATGTGCTACTGGGAGCCGGCATTGTTGCAAGAAGCATTATCAAAAGCGTGAGTGAGGGCATAGATGGCATAGCCTTGATGCATACGGTGATAGGCATGGTCGTTTTTGGAGAAGATGCGCAAAGGTTTGATAAGGATACAGGTGAGCTAGTTTCAACAATTCAATATAAAGACAATAGAGAGCTAGACAAGTTAATTGTGAAATTTTGGGAGATGGATCAAATAAATGAGCATCCAGCACGAACTCCAGAAGAAGAGCAAGTTGAAAATATATTTTTAAAGACGCATTACAGAGATGAAAATGGTAGATATGTGGTCACTATACCACTGAAAGAGATGCAAGATATTGGGAGCTCGAGAGAAATCGCCTTAAGGCGATTTTTCTATTTGGAAAAACGGTTAGATAAGGAGCTAGAAATAAAAATGCAATATATTGCATTTATGCGTGAATATGAGGAAATGGGGCATATGCAGTTAGTTGATGAAGAGGTGCCAAGAAACGGACTAGTTTATCATATACCGCATCATTGTGTGGTAAAGAAGTTCCGCGTTGTGTTTGATGCGAGTTGTCGTATAAATAAAGGCGTATCATTAAATGAAATGCAATTACTAGGTGGGCAATTACAAAGAGAGCTATATGAAATAATCATGAGATTTAGAAGGCACAAGATTGGGTTTAGTGCGGACATCAAGATGATGTTTCGTCAAGTTAGAGTTGCTAGACATCAGTGGGATCTGCAGAGAATATTTTGGCGCGAGAATAGAAATGATCCTCTAAGAGAATATTGGTTGACTGTGGTTACGTATGGTATGACCTCATCGGCATACAATGCCGTAAGGGCAGTCACTCAGTGTGCGAAAGAGGAGCAAGACAAGTTTCCAGAAGGGGCAAATGCTATTTTAAACGACATGTACATGGATGACTGTGTAACAGGTGCGGATACTATTGAAAAGGCTGTTGCATTAGCAAAAGAAATGGAGCATGTTTTAAGTGGTGCAGGATTTAAGCTTCGCAAATGGAAGTCGAACAGTAAAGAATTGATGGCAGCAATGCAATTTGACGGTGATGAAGATTTCGTCCAATTTGACGATGAAGCTAGAGTACTGGGCCTAGTATGGTTGATAAATTCGGACGAATCCACATTTTTGGTGAAGTCTCCTGTTGTGCCAGATGCTATAACAAAGCGTGTAGTGGTGAGCTGTGTGGCGCAATTGTTCGATCCTAATGGCTACATTTCTCCAGTGACAGTGGTGGGCAAGATTCTTATACAAGACCTATGGAGGCTAAGGGTGCCATGGGATGAAAAACTGCCAATGAAGCTTGAAACAAAATTTAAAAATTATTGGAATGAGATAAAGAATGTGCAAAATTTTAGAATACCGAGATGGATTGGTGCAAGTGCGAGGGCTAGAATCGAATTGCATGGTTTCGCTGACGCGTCTGAGTCAGGCTATGGTGCAGTGGTGTATGCTAGAACGATATGGGGGAACGAGAAAGTTGAGTGCAGGTTATTGGTGTCTAAAACAGGAGTGGCGCCATTGAAAAAATTGACAGTGCCAAGGCTGGAACTGTCAACATGTGAGCTTTTATCTAGATTAATAGTAGATGTTAAGAGGGCAATGGATTGGAGCGAAATAGACTGTACCATGTGGACAGATTCATTTGTGGTACTTTTCTGGCTGGAAAAGATGCCGAGAGATCTTAAAACTTTTGTAGCTAATCGAGGTGCAACGATCCAGAATAACATTGGGGCAAAAAATTGGAAGCATGTGAGCACGGCAGATAATCCAGCTGACTTATTAAGCCGTGGATTGAAAGCAAATGAGCTAGTCAGTAATAAAGTATGGTTAGAGGGACCAAAGTGGCTTTCTCTCCCGCAAATACAGTGGCCAGAAGATAAGTTTGAGCAAGCGAAAAATAAGAGCTATAAAGAAGCGCAAGCTGAAATTAAGGTTAATGTAGCAAGGGTTTATCAAGAGGAGCTAGAGATTTTTGTTCCAAAAATGGGGGGGAGCGGTGTGCTCGTTCCTCTCACAAAATATAAAAGCAAGTTAGAAAGAATAATAAACATATTTTCATATGTGAAACGATTCATAGAAATCGTTAAAGCTAGACTAATGGTACGAGATAGGAACAAGAGATCTATGAAAGGGCGAAGACTAAGAGGTACGAATACGAAGGTAGATTTACCTACCAAGCAAGACAAATTGTGGGCAATGGAGTACTTGTTGAAGAAATCACAAGAGCAGCATTTTTATAGAGAGCTAGTGTTAATACGGAATGAAAATATACTGCCGGAGCATAGTAGTATAGAATCATTGCATCCAATTCTTGACAAAAATGGTCTGTTAAGAGTTGGGGGGCGACTAACTGAAGCAGAGCTAGAATATGAAGCAAGGCATCAAGCTATTGTAGCTAAAGGTTCTAGATTGGCCTATCTGATAGCTGATTATGCGCATAGGCAAACAAAGCATGGCGCGGTGCAAGTAATGACACAGTATATTCGACAGAAATACTGGATTCCTCGTTTAAGGGATGAGCTAAGAAAGTTTTTACATAAGTGCGTGGTTTGTGTGCGGCATAACTATAAGCTGGAAAGACAGTTAATGGCAGATTTGCCGGCAGAGAGGGTGCAAGCTGGAAAACCATTTCTACACTGTGGACTAGATTACGCAGGCCCTTTTAGTGTGCGTATGAGGGTGCGAGATGATTATATATCGAAGAGCAAGTGCTGGGTTGTTATTTTTGTATGCCTGAAAACTCGAGCGATACATGTTGACATGGTGCTAGATTTAACAACACAATCCTTTATTGCGTCATATGAAAGATTTATTGCAAGACGTGGGCGATGCGCAAAGATGTTTAGCGACAATGCAACGACATTCGTTGGTGCGAATAAGATGATGAAGAGGGCGATTGGCTACTGGAGGGAGCAAGAGGTGCTAGACCATTTGAGCAAGAAAGGAACTGAATGGCATTTCATGATTCCTGCAGCCCCACATCAGGGTGGAATATATGAAGCTGCGGTAAAATCCATGAAGTTTCATTTGTCAAGAATTGTGGGCCAGAGAACGCTGGCACATGATCAATTTACCACCTTGTTGGTTGAAATTGAAGCCATATTGAATACGAGACCATTATATCCATTGACGGATGATGCAAATGATATGCAGGCATTGACCCTGGGTCATTTCCTCATTGGTGAGCCGCTGATTTTACCACTGCCGTTTGTGCTAGAGGAGCAGCCAAGAAACGAAGGTACGAAACTCTGGGAGCAACGACAAGCCATGGTGCGGCATTTTTGGACTAGGTGGCAATCCGACTATCTGAACAGCTTGCAAGAAAGAAAGAAATGGCGAAGAGAGCAAGAGAATCTAAAGATTGGTGATGGGTGATGGGTAAAAACTATAGACAACTGCTGAAATCTGAAGAGCTGTTTATTAAAATTCTCTATACCTTAACATTGGTGGGAGGAAGAAGAATGAAATAAACGAGAACTGCTTAAATGACTATTTTTTGCATTTAAACGCCTGTAACTCAAAAATTCCTATTCCGATTACCACAAAAATATATCAGCGTAAAGAAGCAAAATGTACGTTTATAATAGTAACTATAGAATGGGTTGTTCCTATTTCAGACTTCTGTAGCAATAACTGCAAAAGGACCTCGAAAATAGGGGTTTGCTCATATCTCGAAAACGATCCTTTGGAAAAATAAATTAAACTAATTTTCAAGTTCAATGGGCCAAGATTAGTCTAGAAGCCTAGGTACCACTCAATTATCAAATATTTGTAGCAAGTACATATGCATTTAGTAGACGCACATAAACGATACAAAAATAAAGACTAATATGTTGGTATATACATAATATATGTTTAAGAAAATAAAATCATTAGTGTTTATTCATTCTTTTTAGTGGATAAACTCTGTACAAAAAATAATAAAAAAATCGGAGGGAAAACGTAATAGTTATTAAAAATGAAATAAAAGCGTCCAGTTAAAATTGCTGCTATATTCACTTTTTCCGTTGAAATGTTTCAAAATATTTATTCCGTTCACGGCGCAACAGCCAGAAAGGATGCAACGTCAAATTTGAGTCCGCTGATTCAGAAAATTGCATCAAAGTTTTGGCATCACATATAGATTTGGAGATATAAAGCTAATTTTCAGTTTTTTTTTGGCATAAAATCTCTATAACAATTAGAAAATCTGTACGAATGTAAACGTTTTAGACTTCGAAAGTTACATAATTTATGCTAAATTCAGATCAGGGATTCGTGAAATAGCAGTGGAAGACATTGAGACAAAGTTAACCAATGTTGGGAGGAATTCATAAAAACCCTTCGGCACCCTGTATCTCAAAATCTTTGCCACAGAAAAAGTAAATGTAGGAAAAAATTTGATTGGCCGATTTTATTTAATTTGTAATAACTTTTAGATTTTTTCTCCGACTTAGGCGTCCTTACTCTTAACATTTTAGTAATGAAGTTTTGGTGGAGTTTATCGGTCAACTGCGCTGCTGTAGAGTGCTAAGGGCGAGGCTGGGCGCAGCGAATTGTTGACCCATGTGTCAAGGGCATCCTAAGAAGGCATTTTCTCCCCATTTATAGCTCGAAACTCGAACGTATCCACCGGAACGGCGTCCGGTTAACCCTTGCTCTAAATGTTAAACTTTTAGGCGTTATATTAGATAAGAAGTTTAACTGGAAATATAATATAGTGCAACATTATGAAAAGGCTTCTGTAGCCATCTATACCTGAAAGAGATCCATAGGTAAGAAATGGGGCCCTAATCTCCCGATCTGTCGGAGGATATTTACAGCAGTCGATAGACCATTATAGCATTAAAATGTCGTTTACCTCAGGTTACTCACCAAGGTGCAAAGATCTTGTATGATAAATTAGGCTTTGAAACTATTTTAGATTTCTTCCCATTGGATTTGGTAGCACATCAAATGGCAGCAATGACTGCTCTGCGATTAAGAGATGTATCCCAGTGGCTTTATGAAATTCAGGGACTCTCTGGTACATTAAATAAGTTTTACTTTATGCCGAGCAGCACGGCACTGGACTGCCGCCTATATCTACAGGAGATGGCCAAGCAGAACAAACTGTACCCCTATTTAGATCCCTGGCCACAGGGATATAGGGGAAAACTGCATGGCAGATGAACTTTCAGTACAAGGAACGACCGCGCTGATTCCTCGAACATACATATAAACAAGCTGGCGATATACATATATTCACCAAAAAGAGAGAATATTTCTAACGTTACTGGGGCTCTACACGGGGACTTCCGAAGATGTTGCAGAAGCTGGAAGAAATACGAGAAGAAAGCAAAGGTCGTACATCTACTGTGTAATTGTCATGCACTGTGTAAAAGCTGAGATCACCTTTTCTGGATAACCTTAGCGAGGTTTCAAACACTGAGGTTAATTTCCGGATGAGATTCATCACCGAAGCAAAAGGGTTTAGCAAGGAGTAAGTTTGCTTCGGATGGTGTCAGTGTTTACGGGTCTTCTCTCTATGGCTTAAGTGTGCCGCTGTAGACGGCAGCCACTTTCACCTACCTACCTACAACGAACACGTGTACAAATTTTATATTTCTTTTGTGCATTCTACAATAAATTATGTTCAAAGATATTTGCACAATCCGCTAAAGGCCAAAATGTAATTACAATTATATTTTTTTTTACATAGCCTTCTGTAAAAAAATTGGACTGTATGTATGTATGTATATTATTATTATAGTTTTAATAAGTTTTTATATATTTTTCTATATTCTATGATTTGCACCAGTGGCACATATAAAATATTAATAAAAATACAATTGTTACAATAATAAGTATAAAAGATACATATCGGCTATGACTTTTCTCTGCTGGGGCCAGTGTTTGCGCGAGTGTTGATATCGTTATTGTTGCAAACGCTGATGTTGGTGTGAATACTGTCATTGTTATTGTGGATACTTCCGCTAAATCCACTGCTGCTGATGGTTGCTGTTTCTATTTCCTATGCGTGTAGTCGATACGTTTTCTGCTTGTGCGGGCATTTGGCTGACACACAGTTAATTATTTAGCCTGGTTTTTATGCGCTGAACTCATTTGGTATGATTATCGGCCGCATTTGTTAGCTCAGCAATTCATGGCGGTCCAAACTGTAATATTGTCAACATTTCAAGGGATGCTTTTTGACAATACTTTCTTGACGATATCTTGGGGTAACTCTTCCTTTCCTTAGTGAGGTTCGTCCCCGATCCTTTCTTTGATTTTCTCGACCACGCCGCCAACCGCTCACTTCACCGAACGTGTTTTGTATTCATCGGAAACTAGCTTTATCAACATGAGTACTCTGGCGACAGTTAGTACAGCGACAAAAATTACAGTTTTTATATTAACTTCTTGTTTTAAGGTATTGATGTGGTTAATATTTTCCAGGTTTTTTATCATGAAGGTAATTTAGGCTAAATGTTTCCCGATGTCCGATAAACTTTATTTCCCGAGCTGCTGGTGTTTCAGGAAAACACTTTAAAGCAGCGTCTATGTTTCGTAACTCGGTGCCGTTTATTGCGATCTTCAAAAATTATCAAATAGATCCCTTTAACAATTTTTTTAACACCGGTTTCTCTCTTTATCTCACCTTATCGTTGTTGATAATGACGATTCCGTCATCAATCTCATTGATGCCTCGATTATGATTGGGTATAGTTGAGCAGCAAGGTGTTAATCTCGGAACATGTTGTTGTTCGCATCTATTGTACCTGTTGCACCTAAAAAATTTAAATTTCGGGCGAGTCGGTGGTGAAGGTCAACAGCTCTAAGTAACGTTTTAATGTGCGCAATCTCTGCGTCTAAAACTCTTCTCATTGGTCATTGACAGAAGTGTTTGGTAAGTTTTTTTGTTTCATCGTTCATCGTAGTAAAATGAGTTAAATAACCGAAGTTATATATATATTATTATATATTTTCGTCTCCGTCTAAAATCGGTATGTAGTTGGAGTTAGTATATTCCGTAAGTTTTTCCGTTAAAGCAGCCGACATCAGGAATGCATTTATTGTTAGTAAATAATGTAACTAGAGGCAGGATTGTTATGAAAATTGGGATGAAGAAATTCACCCGTAAAACTGAACAAAAGATGTCTCTCAATTTGATTTCAGATTCTCCTTGAGTACCCTCCTCCGCTTTATAAGAACGGTTATTGCCTAACCTTCTATTTTACGTTTACCAGTGCCTTGTCACCGATTGTTACCATTTTTGTGGTATGGCGAAACTTCACATTGGGATAAAGTTCCACCAGACGATGTTGAGTCTTTGTCATCCTTGGTAGGCTACAATATATTGCATTCATTACGCCTGAGTTAATGACTTCATCTCATATTTTAAAAACGGACTTAGTGTCATGAAACGAAATGACATGTTTTGTTTTTGAGCCAAATATGATAAGTCTTTTTTTGTAGGACTTACCCCTTCTTGAAGAATAATTTGGTTTCTGAAACAGAAACGGGGTTTTCTACATGGGCGTAGTTCTTCAACTTAAAGCCTAAACATTTGCAAGAAGTTGGCTTCCACCCTTGTGAAAGTACTGCGCCTAGTCCTTTTAATGATGCGTCTGTCGTCTAACAAAAGGTTTCGTATATCAAAGTAGCATTTTCTTATGCTAGAATTTCTTTCTGTAAGATCAAGAATGGCGACCCGGCGACTGATGCCCAAAGTAGACTCAAAATGAGTAAGGATAATTTCTCCACTTTGCTAACAGATGCGAGCTTAAGCATCGCCAGAGAAGACGAAGATTCCGAATTCCAAATTCCCGTCCCGACCTCGATAAAGTTCGATTGCAAAGCTGCTGAAGCTGATAAGCTACCTGCTGAGCTATTTAAGCATGGTGAAGTAGAGCTGGTCGGACGAATGCCCGCCGATTGGAATTTAATTGTGACCTGCCCAATTTACAAGAAAGGTGATTCTGCAGAATGCAAAACTACCGCGGTGTCAGCCTCCTGAACATTTCATACAAGGTTCCATCAAGCGTATTGTGTAAAAGACTGAAGCCAACCATCAACGAACTGATCAGTGTGGTAAATATACCATCGACCAGATATTCACGATACACCAAATATTAGAAAAGACCCGTGGGAAGAAGTTGCTTATATGCCGCGATGTCTGAAGTTGGCATCCCTGCAAAACTAAAACGGCTATCTAAAATAACGCAGAGCAACACAACCAGCTCAGGTCACAATTGGGAAGGACCGCTCTGAGCCGTTTGATACCAAACGAGGTTTCGGGCAGGGTGACTCCCTGTCGTGTGACTTCTTTAACATTATGTTGGAAAAGATAATTCAAGCTGCAGAGTTAAACCAGTCAGGCACCATCTTCTATAAGAGTGTGTAATTACTGGCATATGTAACATCAACAACCGTGCCGTTAGTTCTGCCTTTTCCAAGCTGGTCAAAGAAGCGAAGCGAATGGGTCTGGAGGTGAACGAGGGCAAGCCGAAGTACCTTCTGTCATCAAATAAACAGTCAGCGGATTCGCGTATTGGCTCCCGCGTCACTGATGATAATTACAATTTTGACTTTGTTTATCTTGGAACCAGCATTAACATCAGCAGCAATGTAACGGCGCAGAAGCATGGGCATGGTCAACGTCAGATGAGGTGACCCTTGGAGTGCTCGAGAGAAAGATCGTACGAAACATGTTTGGACCTTTACGTCTTTGCGACGGCGACGGCCCTGAAAGTATTTAATGCGGTACCCACTGGTGGTGGCAGAGGAAGAGAAGGGCCTCCTCCACGTTGGAAAGACCAGGTGGAGAAAGACTTGGCTTCACTTGGTGCCTCTAGCTGGAGCCAGTTAGCAAAGCAGAACATCAACTGGCGCGCTATGTAGAAATTGGGAAGAAGAACAGGTAAACGACAGAAGTCTTATTTACCATCATTCTCTGCCAACTCAATTTGCTAAAATTTAGATTTTAGGTCAATTGTTGTAAAAGTTTGGGCACCTTTCAAATAAGAAAATATAACCATTGCATTTGTAATGAGGTATTTGTCTTCGACTGTGGCTTCAGAAGTTTCCTAAAACTAAACCCTAGTCACTTTTTGTTCCCTTCTTGATCCATTCCTTTTTTATCGACACTCAAATGGGTTATTGTAAGGGGAGCGAGAACGGCGTATAATGCCGCTAGCAAGAAAATTGCCGACTTCATTGTTGACAAAAGACGCCACACCCATTGGGTATGGGTAAAGTTTCGAATAAATGGGTTCATTAATTTTATCCGAATCGCTAATGACTCGTTAGCATCTGAAAAAAATTTTATTTATAATTCCAACCATATTATAGAAATAATTGAGTGCTTCGAAAGTGGTTTCTTTGCTTCCCATGTCTATTAAAATCACGTTTTAAAATTGGCAAACCAATAAGCTTTCTCTTCCGAAATTATTTCGTATTGTACCGTTTTGGTTTAATAAGTCTTAACCAATAATGTCATCGAATAATTCAATATTTGGAAGTATAAAAAAATCCGTGCGTACTCCGAATAAATTGGGCTTGCTTTTTTCATTCACAACACTATTTCCGTGTACTGATTGAACTTAAAAGGGTTTATACACCTAGATGATTTCTTCTAGTCCCGGCAATGGTTTATGTAATTATTTGAAGCGTCAGTGCCCACTAAAAACTTAATTTGTGTGTTATTCTTCACTCGCTAGTCAACCCACGGAAGCAGGGATCGTCCACTAAAAATTCAGTTGTTCGTCTTCCAATTCATCTTCAGATTTCTTGTAGTGTAAAAGTTATTTCTATTTGTTTTATTTTGTATCTTCTGCGATTTGACTAAATTTCTTGAGCCTACGACGAGAACAGGATGTTACATAAAGGTTGTTTTGCTCCCGATATGAAAATTCTTAGGGCGTCTACCCTGTATTTGGGTCAAATTGTGTTCTCATGAGATATTATTGTTTTATTTGTGAGCATTTTTAGTTTTTTTTTCTATTTCATCGAAATATTCTAACACTGATGAACTTCCCTGGGGCAGGGTTGTTATTTCCTGCTCAATTAGATAAATGGGACGCCTAGCCATAATAGCATCGAAGTTGAGTACCGCATTAAATGATGATAAAACAGCATCAGCTACCCCTTTATTTTGATTCCGTATAATTCCTAAGTACTGGTAGTGCCTTGAACTATTCTGATAGTTCCTAAAAACCTCATAAGTGTGTGTGTGGGCGGGTTGTCGCCAGGACGCATAAGTATCGGCTTTTCCTTCAAACTCTGATAAGGATTTCATCAAATCTAATGGTTACTCGCAGATAGTATTTGACGCTATCTTTAGTGGTTCATAATTAATTCATGCAGAGCTAGTAGAAAATGTGAATAATTGTATTGTTAATTTCTGTTCAAATGTCTATCGCCGGAGTTCAAGGGTGGCGGTCATGGCTATCTGAATTAAAGTTGTCATTTGGTCTGCGTCCATTGTATTTACTTTTGAATTTTTAAATGAGTTGCTAACATTCTACGTCACAATTGGTAATCAGAAGCTCTGAACACTTACTATAGGTGAGAGCAAAAACTATGACAAAACAATTTCCTGTTATTACAATATCCGCAAAAATTCTACGTAGATAGCGAGACTTTTTTCTCCAATTTATTAAAGTTATTTCATTTCTGAGCACTTTGTATTTTTTATTTGTAAAAGTTTAAACTTTATGTTTTATTAAATATTTTAAAACTTTTCTTCGAAACATTTTCTATTTTACTAGTTATTCACTATTTATTTATGACACTTTCTCTTTTACAATTATTTCAAATATCTAGTTACAATATATTTAAAAAAATGTCCACCTTACTAACAAAAGCTGCATTATTTGAAGAGTTTTTAATTCGATCATTTGAATTGGGCGCCAGTTATTTCAAGCTGATGGCCTGCAGCCTTCCTTGGGTTGGTATAATTAAGTTCGTGTTTCCTTTATAATTCTTTTGGTATTCACTAATATGACTCTTACTTTCACTGTTCTTTATTTTGTAGGCACCTTAGTGCTTTACAGTACTACACTCAGCTTAAGACCGACTTAATTCTATCCTGTAGTGCGATTCACTAACTTATTTTAAAGATATTCGGATGGTTAACTCATCTTAACGAAAATTTTAACGATGTTGCTGTTCAGCAGCCATTTTTAATGATTTTCCCTATCGCCGAATCAACTGTTAGCTAGTCGATTATCGAAAACTAAATGACAACAAATTTGATGCTGTTAACTCAATCGAGAAATGAAAAATCCATGATTTCAACTTAAATAAAAGATAAATCTAAAATTCGGTGATTTGTTTTCTTGAAATTAAAAAACTTTAAATAATGTCGTTTGAATATTTACCATATGATTTATCACGAGGTGACGAAGAAATAAGCGCTCCAATAGTAGATCGCCGTTTACTCGATCCGACAGTCATCCGTAAGCCGTAGCATACGTCGGGCAACAAACGCAATCATTGTTTCACCTAAAAGTGAGGTTTGCTATGACCCAAGTGGAACGCCAAGCTGCTAAAGAAATGTTTTCTTCAGCGTCGTCATATTTTGTGGGAGGCACTATTGGGGCCGTCGATTGTACTCATGTATCAATTTTGGCGCCAAATAATCATGAGGAGAACTATGTCAACCACCGTAGCTTCCAAGAAAGATAGAAAACAAGATTGCACCCTCCACGCTGATAGCAACTGAGATAGCAAACAGAAAATTCTAAAAACGAAGACGAACAAGCGCAGAAGAAGTGGACAAACGGCAGAATGATAAAAAATGTTTCTTAGCATTGTTTGTGTAAAATGCTTTTATTTCAGCTGCGAATGGGTGGATAATGTATTATGGATATTCCTTGGAGTCGGATTTATGGCTCTTCTGCCCAATCACTCAGAGGAGAATCCGAAATACCGCTACAGTTGAACATAAAAACAATTATATGTAAGTTAACACGTTCGCTAGTGTCCTTTCTAGACAGTTCCCACAGTCAGCCACGACACGTGTGCAGTGTCAGCATAATTGCATTTCACACGGTTGTGAAATGTATGCATTTCGCATTACACCGAAATATGGTAACGCTTGGAAGTCAAGGCCAATGCCGCTCGCACCCAGACAGTGAGCGCACCCTTACGTAAGGCTGGCAGCGCGCGACAATATAAGAGGGAGCAGTTGCAGTTGGGGCGTGAACTTAGTCATACAAAAAATATTGTTTTAATAAACCGGTGAAACTACTTCTAAATACTGTGTTATTTCTTTGGACGAGTTGGACCTTAAGTTTTTTTAGTGAAAAGGAGTAAGAATCCTTTAACTGGCGCCCGAGCAGGGACCCAGTAGTGATTTAAGAGAAAGTGAACAAAAAATATAAGGAAGTAACTTGGAAAATTTCCTGAAGAAAGAATTGAACGAAAGAATATTTTTAATTAAAAAGAGCAAATATAAATAAAACTTCACAAAAAGATTGAATTAATCAATCCAAAGTGTACAAATTGCAAAGTGACTGAGCTGCATCATAAGAGCAACGAAAGACATCTAAGGAAGGAAGCTAAAAATCGTATTAACCCACAGGATATCTACCCGGATTTTATGAATACTTTGAATATACTTTCGTAAGTAAAATAGAAAAGAAACCACCACATTTTATTTATCGTTTCAGTATGAACGACCTAAAAACCTGACTGGGGCTGTCAATGCTATTCTGGAGAAATTTAACACTCTGGAGAGGCAAGTGGCACATTTAGATGTAGTGAGCTCCAGGTCCGCCACAACAGGAGCTAGCGCCCTTCCTGAAACAGCGGAAGAAGTGGTGGCTTAGGCCCCCACGGCTGAAGCCGATATAAGGGCCATTAGCCGGCTTTCTGACTGTGTCAAGGGACCTCAAATTTTTGGCGGCAATCCAGTGCAGTACGTGTCTTGGGTTCACTCCGTAGAGGTGATCCTCTTTGACTTCGATGTCGTTAGAGGCAAGCCTCTTTATCGTGCAATTTTACAGCACATTAAGCAAAAAGTGCGGGGTGCTGCTGATTCCGCCTTAATATTCTATAATATTTTTGAAAGTAATTGGGCGAACATAAATGAATGCCTTTCATTGCACTACGCGGACAAACGCGATATCTGCACCCTAGAACACCAGTTGCGTCAGCTGCAACAAAATGGTTCAAGGATTGACGAATTTTACGCGAGGGTGAACCACCAGTTCTCTCTTATTATTAACAAGATTAAAACCTAGTCCTACACGGACGAAACGGTGAGAATCCTGGTAGAAACGTACCGCAACCGCGCCCTCGATGTGTTCATCCGTGGTCTAAATAGCGAGATGTCAAGGATGCTCCTAATACAGCGCCCTAAAACTCTGCCAGAGGCCTACTCAATCTGTTTGGAGATTCAAAATGTGGATTCCCGAAATTTTTCCATTCACTCTCCCAAGATAAATAATCATGTGGTAGTGCCTCTGAACAATTTTTCGAGCGGTTGTTACCTGCCGAACAGAAGTAACAATTCCCCACTCTCTCCGAAAGCGAATTTGCGCT
The DNA here is from genome assembly GCA_951828415.1 of Anomoia purmunda. Classification (NCBI taxonomy): domain Eukaryota; kingdom Metazoa; phylum Arthropoda; class Insecta; order Diptera; family Tephritidae; genus Anomoia; species Anomoia purmunda. Next base: position 24,201,243 of record OX639998.1, on the reverse strand, counting down.
CTCAGGATTATCGTAACACGGAATGAACGTCCTTCCGGGCGTGATAGTAACTAAATATCCACGGTGCGGTCACCTGCCGAAAAGATGGAGGTTGATCCTTCAGTGCAGACACGAAACGTGAACTACATGAATAGGCCTAACCCATTCAAACGCACCACCAAGTCTGATAACCTACCACGGAAACAGCAAAAGTTGTTCCACACTGTTGCGGAGGCGACTGAGGATCTAGACAATAATCAGGAGACTGCTAACGATGCCAAATCCGTGGATTTTCTATCCTCCGGTCATCTAGCGTACCAAGCTTAGAATATACGCTACCCAATGGTCGCGTGCTAGATTTCTTAGTTGATACTGGTGCGAATAAAAACTTTATTCAAAAAGGCATTGAGACGAAAACAACTCCAGTAAAAGCCTTATTCAATGTTTCATCTGTTGGGGGTTCCGTCTTGATAAAATACATGGCACAAATAAGGTTATTTGAAGGCGTAGGAAATTCTACAGGATTTGAATATTTCGTATTACCAACACTAAACGGATTTTGTGGTATCATCGGCGATGACACTATAAGAAGATTAGGCGCAGTAATTGATAGGAAAGAAAATTTACTTCAGATAGGGAACTGCAAAATTCAACTTAAAGCCCGCAAATCTTGCGATGTTAATATTTCGTTGGGCAAGGACTTGCCTCCGACGCAAATCAAAAAATTAATATCTTGCTAAAAAAGTACTGCGAACTTTTTAAACCAATAACCGGAAATGGGGTTATAGATACCAGCCGAGATAAAAACCTCTACTCCTGAGCCAGTTTACAGCAAAAGCTATCCATACCCAGCTTGTATGAGAAACGAAGTGGAAAAACAGGTTGACGAATTTCTTACGGAAGGTGTGATACGACCCTCGAAAAGTCGTATAACTCTCCAATTTGGGTGGTGCCTAAGAAACCAAAGGCAAATGGTGAAAGACAATACCGAATGGTAATTGAATATAAGAGGCTTAACGCGGTGACAATAGCTGACACATATCCTATCCCTGATATTAACGCGACACTTTGTAGCCTTGGTCAAGCTAATTATTATACCACAAAAAATTTAACGTCTGGATTCCACCAGATACCAATGAAGGATGCAGATATAGCCACAGCCTTTTCAACGATGAACGGAAAATACGAGTTTCTACGATTACCCTTTGTCCAGAAAAACGCTCCGGCTATTTTCCAAAGGATGATAGATGATGTCCTGAAAGAATATTTAGGTAAAATTTGCTACGTCTATATTGATGACATCATAGTGTTTGGGAAAGACGCGGATGAACACCTGAATCATGTAGAAAAAGTTTTCTCAAGGCTTTTGCAAGCAAATTTAAAAGTAAATTTTGAAAAGACTTTTTTTTGGAAAAATAAGTTGATTTTCTTGGAGAAGGAGCTTCTCGCCATCGTTTGGGCACTTGATAACCTGCGATCTTACCTGTATGGTGCACGGAAAATTAAAATTTACACCGATCACCAACCGCTGAACCGCGAATAGATGAGTTTAACTGCGAGTTAATTTACAAGCCAGTTAGAACAAATGTGGTCGCCGACGCACTCTTCCGCCTTAAGGAAGTAAATGCTCTCACAGACTCAGTCGTTGCTCAACCACCGTGTACTGTAGCTGAAGCGGTGTCCGTTTCGGAATGCACAATGCATTCTGCTGAACAAGATAGCTCAGATCTCATACCACACGTTGAGGTACCCATAAATGTGTTCAGGAACCAAATAATCCTCAGGCAGGGGGCGAGTTGCGAGTGTAGCGAAAAACCTCATAGAGGCTACAGAAGGTACTTTATTACGTTGCCCATACTAAATTGCAAATCTCTGGTAGCTGTTCTCAAAAAAAGTTTAAATCCAAATGTAAGAAATGGGATCAAAACACCAGAATGTTCGCTCTATAGTTTGCAAAATTCTTATATCAATAATTTCAGTAAATACGAAATTAGAATCACTCAGCGCATAGTGGAAGATGTTACAATTGCTGATAGAGTATTTAGCATAATCGAGAAGCAGCATAAACGTGCTCATCGAAATACTCGCGAAAATAAGGAACAAATCCTTGAGAAATTCTACTTTCCGGCTATGTCAAAACAGGTTAGGGAATACATTAGTCAATGTGAAACACCTAAACTAAGTAAATATGATAGGCACCCTGCAAAACCGTATGTGCAGCCGACCCCTATCCCTAGTTATCCGTGCGAAATCCTACACACTGATATTTTTGAAATAGAACGGCAGAAATATTTGAGCTGTATTGATAAATTCACAAAATTCCCGAAACTTTTTCCGATAAAGAATAAATCTTCTACTGCAAAAGGCATTCAAGTCGTAGTCAAAGGTATCGAGGCTACTGTTGAACCTGCGGAAATCCTAAATGCCCTAAAACTCCAGAAGTTCAACGCAAAGGCGGTTATAAACATAATCAACAGAAATAGGGTACCACAGCCTATGTTCAAAGTTGAGCTGGAGCCAGAAAGTAAGCCTCTTGGAAAAAATACTGTTCACCCCATTTACAACTTGCAGTACCTTTTGCACCGTAGAGTTACTGTGGAAGAGCCCCATAAGCGTAATGGCCCTGTCCAGTGCACCAATTGTCAAGAATTCGGACACACAAAAACATATTGCACCTTATGCGCCGTTTGTGTGGCTTGCGGAGGCCTTCACGCTACAGAATCATGCATTGTAAATAAGAACGATCCTTCCATGAAAAAATGCAACAATTGTGGGGGCAACCACACAGCTAACTATAGGGGATGCCCTGTATATAGAGAATTAAAACAGCGACTAGTTCAAAAAACCCCGATTCGTGGACAACCAACATTTACGCAATCTCAAACTCTATCTGAAGTGTGCTTCTCACGTGCACCCATGTTTAACTCTAAGGCTACTTCCAGCGTTTCATTTGCTGATGCGGTCAAAACCGGACTTCAGCAACCCGCCCTTAAATCAACTGCACCAACCTTAGCACCTGTCTCCGGCAACACTCATAACAGTATTGAGACCTTAATCGTCTCCTTGCAACAAAACATGATGAATTTCATGACTTGTATGCAATCAACTATGCAAGAGCTTATGAAAAACCAAAATCAGCTCATCCAATTGCTCGCTGACAAACAGATGAAATAAATGCCCCCGTTAAAAATATGTCTATGGAATGCCAACGGCATTTCTCAGCACCGACTAGAGCTTTTGAAGTTTTTAAACGATAAGAAGATCGATGTCATGCTCTCTGTCGAAACGCATCTAACAAGCAAAAATCACTTCCACATATCAGGATACGATATATATACAACAAATCATCCGGATGGGAAAGCGCACGGCGGGACAGCAGTTTTAATAAGAAGGCGAATCAAGCACAATATTCTTCCACAGTTTGCTATGTGTTACCTGCAAGCCACTTCAATAAGCGTGGTTACGAGTTCTGGCAATATAACCTTGTCCGCAGTGTACTGTCCTCCACGTTTCTCCATATCGGTTGAACAATTTATGGACTTCTTCAACACTCTTGGAAATCGCTTCATCGCAGCGGGCGACTATAATGCAAAGCATCCCCACTGGGGTTCCCGCTTGATTAATCCAAAGGGAAGGCAACTCTATAAAGCACTTATTGATACATCAAACAACCTTGGCTATGCGTCACCAGGAACACCGACTTACTGGCCAACAGACCCTACAAAGATTCCCGATCTTATAGACTTTGCCGTAACAAGAAGAATCCAAAATAACCTGATAGAGTCAGAGGCCCTTTCGGACCTAGCTTCAGATCATTCTCCTGTTGTTTTTTCCTTGCAGGAGTGTCCGAGGCCTAAAGAATACCCATTGAGACTTACGTCTCCCAAAACAAACTGGCTGAAATATAGGATGTACATCAGTAGCCACATTGAGCTTAACCCAAGTATAAGAAGTGAAAAAGACATTGAAGAATCCGAAAAGGCTGTAAATTCAGTTATAACATCTGCTGCTTATCAGGCCACTCCAAAAATGAAAACGAAAAATCTAAAGCAAAACCATCAAATTACAAATAGTCAAATAGAACGTCTTGTTGCCGAGAAGCGGCGCCTACGCAGAGAATGGCAGAACCACAGATCACCTGCTGCAAAACAACTACTAAAAGACGCAACCCGCAAACTAAGCAGATCCCTCAAGGCTGAAGAACAGCGTGCTCATGCGAAATACATTCAAAGCTTGTCACCAACCAGCGCAAAGTGTTCTCTATGGAAAGCTAAATCTAGTATACAGCCACCAACGAACGTCGACACGCCTTTAAGAGACCACAATGGGAAATGGGCCCGTAGCGATGAAGAGAAAGCAAATGTTTTTTCACTTCACCTAAAAAACGTATTTCAGCCAAACACGTCATCAAACGGATATGTTTTACCTTTACTCCCTGCTGTCTCACAAACAGAACCAATAAAAGTGCATCCACTTGAGATTATGAAAGTCATCAAAGAGCAACTGAACTTAAAGAAATCACCGGGACATGATCTAATAACCCCACAGATGATCATGGAACTTCCGTGTCCTGCCATAACATACATCTCAAATCTCTTTAACGCTATTTTGAGATATGGCCATTTTCCAACACATTGGAAGAAATCAATCATAATAATGATACCAAAACCAGGAAAGGGCAAAACACAAGCATGTTCATACAGGCCAATAAGCTTGCTACCTTGCTTCTCAAAGCTCTTTGAAAAAACCTTGCTGCTCAAGATTGGTGCACACGTGAGGAAAATTATACCTTCGCATCAATTTGGATTCCGGGCCCAACACGGGACTATAGAACAAGTTAACCGTCTAACATCGGAGATAAGGACGGCGTTTGAACGAAGAGAGTACTGCTCGGCAATTTTTCTTGACGTCGCTCAAGCATTTGATCGCGTTTGGCTGGACGGACTGGTATATAAAATACGGAAGCTACTTCCTGCGAACACGCACAAAGTTCTTGAAAGCTATGTTAGTCATCGAGTTTTTGCCGTACGACAAAACGGATTCATAACACGAGAATTTGACATCGCAGCTGGAGTTCCACAAGGAAGCGTTCTTGGGCCATTCCTTTATATTCTCTACACAGCAGACATACCGACAGATCCCCGTCTAACATTATCAACCTTTGCGGATGACACTGCTATCCTTAGCAGATCTCGATGCCCAAACAATGCAACCAGACTTCTAGCTCAGTACCTACTGCTCCTGGAGGAGTGGTTGGCCAACTGGCGCATCAGGGTCAATGAGCAAAAGAGTAAACACGTCACCTTCACACTAAATAGGAATTCCTGTCCGCCATTGACCCTAAATAGCATTACGATCCCGCAGACCAATGAAGTGGTGTATCTCGGTGTACATCTCGATAGGCGCCTCACTTGGCGCAAGCATATTGATTCTAAGAAAACCCAAATGAAACTGAAAGCCAATAGCCTTCATTGGCTCATGAACTCGCGATCCCCACTAAAACTGGAGTACAGAGTACTTCTGTACACAAGTATTATAAAGCCATGCTGGACGTACGGCTCACAGTTGTGGGGTAATGCATGCGCCAGTAATGTGGACATCATTCAAAGGGCTCAATCAAAAATCCTTAGGACACTCACCGGAGCTCCGTGGTATATTCGGAATAAGAACATCCATGAAGACCTCAACATCCCATCCGTTCAAGATGAAATAGCGAAAATCAAAGAAAAGTATTTGGACAAGCTAAACGTGCACCCAAATCAACTAGCACAATCACTCACCGATGAAGCAACACAAACTCGACTCAGACGAAATGATTTTCCAGCCCGGCAGTTAATATAAGGGCCCGTTTAGCAAACACATTCCCCCAATAGGGGGTAGGTTTAAGAATTAAATTAAGATTTTAAAACTTATTGTTAGTCTCTTACAGAGAAGATTCAATAAATATTTACAGTTAAAAAAAAAAAAAAAAAAAAAAAAAAAAATTTGCGAACCAAACTAACAGTTGCGCTTCACTATTTTACAGTTCCACAAGCTTTGGTTATGGACAACGCGCGCGGATTTTTAACGCCACTGGTATAGAACTATATTAGATCCTTAGAAATAGAGGTATATCAAACACCAACGCAACGAAGCGAGGCCAACGGTCAGGTCGAGAGGTTACACTCTACTTTGATTGCAATGTATCGTTGCCTTTGCACTGAATATCCTAGAATAACAACCAAAGAACGCGTTGCTATAACGGTTGATAGGTATAATAATACAATCCATTCGGTGACAAAAAGGAAACCCGCGGATGTTTTTCTGAACAGAACAGCTAGGATTAACTATCAGGAGTTGACGGATTTTAGGGAACATACAAATGAGAACATTAAAGCATTACTATTACATGAACAAGAAAGTAGAAGTGCCGGAAACAATAAAACTCGCTCGCCCCCAATTATTTATGGCTAACAAACAAATAAAGAGCAAGCAGAAACCGCTTTATAAAAAAGAAGCTGTTGCTTAAAACAGGAATGCGACTATTGTCACACAAAGTGGAAAAAAGTTCCATAAATCAGACATCAAGAATGTCTGAAAACCCAAATTAAATATCAACAATATCAATTGAATATTGCAAACATTGGTTGAAGGGCAAAAAACCTCATGCGTAGATCCCTAAGCCCCAGCGGTCTGGGTACAAATCTTTCTTTTTGTATTCGATCAGTCGTATTGGTTCAATTCCAGTTCACTCGGTGGTCCGAGCGATATCAATCGAAGTGGTTCAACTCCTCCAGGGGACTATGGCTTTAACTGACGTGAAGTCACTCGTGCCATGAGTAGGCCATTTGCAATCATCAACGCTTATGGTTAAAAGGGATTAACGCGAGCCTTCCAATGTCATCTGAGTTTATGCCTGTATTCCGATGAAAAGAAGCTAATAGTAAAGATTCAAATTTGAAATCGATCTTTTTAGCGTTCTATAAGTTCCATAATTTTACAAAAAGGGGGGATGCTTTAAATAAAAACAAAATTTTAACAATATTTTCTATTAAGGACACGAAAAGTTCTCACTATTAAAAATTAATCATATTCACAATAACAAATTTGAATAAAAAAAAAATAATAAAAAAATAAAAAATGGGAAAGCATTCCACAAAAAAAACAAGAATTAACATTAAAAAAACTAACACCTAAATAATATTAAATATACTAACATAATAATTCACATAAACCTTACAATGAGCAAAAAGATTAATAAAAAAAAAGTATGCTCACTTACTAAGATGCACTAACAATAACTAAACGAACTAACAAATTTGCAAATAAATTACACTCTTAACATCACCTACTGGGTCCTCATTAATCCTTCTCACCCTTATCCTCCCGAAGTCCACTCAATAGCTATAGTACTATAATTAAGGGAAAAAAATTAAATAAGATTGCAACCTTAGCATAAGGTACTCTTTTGTTAAATTTTCGGCATACACACCTCCAAAAAATTTAAAATATAAATAATGAAAAATATGCTGTATTTAATTTCAAAGAAAGTAGAATTGTGTAACGTCCTTTTTAAACCATTTGGGAAATAAAAATAGAATAAAGGGCAAAAAACTCTTGCGTAGATCCTTAAGCCCCAGCGGTCTGGGTCAAATCTTTCTTTTTGTATTCGATCAGTCGTATTGGTTGATCGTTCGCAACCGAAAGTGCAGTGCTCAAAGTGCAATGAGTTTTTTCATCTGAAATGTGTTGGTATTTTGCCAGCTGATCTCGAGTTTTTGCTTACATTACAGAAGCCTTTCTTTTGTAATACTTGCATGGCTGAGCGCCGTATATCAATTCGCTCGCCTCCCCCGTTAACTGTATCGAAGGAGAGTGCAATCGCTAGAACGGTAAACAATTCAGCATCTTCCCACGCTTACGTAAACAAATTGGATTCCTACTCGAAGAAGAACAATAATTTGCTACAATTAGCATTAAATACAGTAGTGCAAGAGATTGCTGCTCTTAGAGCAGATAACACGCGTGTTTTATCTCTTATAAACTCTCTACATGAAGACAAACTAGAGTTAAAGCAAAAAGCGGATGCCATTCATGCCGATGTTATTACAATGCAAGCTAAACTAGACAGCAAGAAGGCGGACATTTCCGTACTAACATTAGAGATAAAAAATTTGCGTAGCATTGTTTGTAGCTGGAATAATCTCAACCCATCTCATACCAGTGCTGTAAGTGAGTGTGATGGTGTGAATCGAGTCGCACTGCCTGTATCTGCTAATACAAGCTGCCCCCGCTTCGTTGCCGTCCTCTGCTTCAAGCAATACTGCTGTTAGTAAGGCAGTAGCCGCGAAGCCAAAACTGAACATTGCCGCTGCCGCTCATGCGTTGTCGCCGCCAACTATGCCCATCCAGTCCGCTACGGCTGTTATAAATGATACTGCGTCTCTCAGTACTGCTGTTACTAAAGTAGTGGCTGCGAAAAAAAATTCGAGCTTCGCTGACGCCACTTACAGGTCGTCTCTTTTAATTAAGCCTACTCACCCCGCTACGCCTGCTTCAACCGCTCTTACTTTGGCAGTGACTGCTGTTCCGTCTGTGTTATCTCCGAGTTCTCATGCTTGTGCCGCTCTGCCAAGATCATTAAGGCCCGTTCACATAGGACTTTTGCTTTGCTTTGCTTCAGAGTTTCGCTTTGACAGATAAGTTCAATACATGATGTTATATGAGTCCTGCTAAATACAAGGCGAGAAAAGTAGAGCAAAGCAAAGCGAAGCAAAATTATGGGCAACTCTCAATTTTTGTACGCTTTGGAAATCAGCTGTTATTTGCATATCGACATAATTTTATATATGAACATCATTCCCATTTTATTTTTATTTTGGCCTGCGTATACACACTACAGACACTCGCGAATTTCAAACAGTAGTAGCATAACTTCCATCATATCAGTAAAATTCATTTTTTTTTATTCTATCTTTAAACAAAACACTCTGAACAAACACAAATCGCAACTCATAACAAACTACTAACGCAGAAACTGTCAAAGCGTTCTATGTAGCTGACCTTCTACGCCTCACGCTTTGTTGTTAAAGTTCGAACTGCCAAGCAAAGCGAGGAAAGTTCTATGTAAACGGCCCATTAAGTACTCAAGCATCGTCGTATGCTAATGTCGCTGCGCTTATACCGCCGCTCAAAACAATGTAACTGCAGCTAGTACGCTTACGCAAAGTATTGGCAAAAACCCCAATTGGAAAAATGCAACCAAAAATAGCCGCCGCAGCTAACTACGTGACTACTGATGATATTCTGACATATGTCTCGAATCATGCAGCCATAGATAAGAAGTTCCTAGTTTGCTTTGCACTTATTAAGAAAGATACTAGGGTGGACGATCTCTCAAGAGTCAACTTTAAGCTAGGCATATCTGAATGGTGCTATGAAAAAATATTGAGTGCAGATATGCGGCCTGCGAACGTTAAAATCCGGCCATTCCAGTTTTTTCCCAAAGACGGTGCACCTCTGGAAGAATAATAAATACGATCCCTCAGCCTGAAATTCTTTCCAAAAATATCAATATATACATATTTTCATAATGCTTCCGGTATAAGGACAAAGTCTAAGTTGTTGTATGATTTGAGTGCACAAATGGAATATGACGTCTTTGTGATTATCGAGACCTGGCTAAATACGGACTTCTGCGACAGCGAATTCTTTGATTCTAAGCTTTTTAATGTGTACCGTAAAGACCGCGATTCTTCTAAAACTGGACTCCTCAGGGGTGGTGGTATTCTCATTGCAGTTCAGCGGAAATTACGCTCATCAGTTCTGACGCTGGAAAATCGGGACTCGCTTCTAGACCAACTCTACGTATCTGTGCATGGGACTTCAAAACTTTTTATTTGTGCATCTTATATCTCTCCTTCTAGTGGGGATAGTCTTTACCAACCGCACGTTGATAATGTTATTAATTTGTTATCTGAGCGACCAAATGGCAACTTTTGCATTCTTGGCGATTTTAACTTAAGTAATATTGCTTGGACTCAGTTGCATGAAAGTGTAGCTTTGATTCCAACGAATATCAATAGTGTGTCTTAATCGTATTTAGTTGATAATTTTTTTAGTCTTAATCTTATGCAGATTAATCACTTCTTAAACAAACTCTGTAAAATTTAGATCTTATTTTTATAAGCGATAATATGAGTTTTTCTCTGCGTGAGTGCCTTGATCCCATGTCGGGCCAAAGTTTACACCATGTCCCGCTTGTTTTGCAGCTGAAATTTTATGATTTTAAACCAATTTCTCCCAACAGCCAATCAAAAAATGTAATTTTGATAGTGTTAATGATGAAATATCTGTGATTGATTGGGATTCGGTATTTTCTGGTAAAGAAGTTGCGGATTGTTTCTATGCTTTCAAAACCATAATAAAGGACATATGCTTGAATTGTATTCCACTAGTTAAAAGAAGTTGCTACAAAATTCCGTGGTACACTGATGATCTAAAAATAATTAAGAATTTAAGAAACAAATTTTTCAAAAAATTTAAACTGACTAGTTCCGAATTTCATAGGAATGAATATCTGCGTTACTCGAGCGAGTTTAAAGTACTCAGTAAAACTCTGCATATAAATTATGTGCGTAAATTTGAATCTGACATCAATCCAATCCTTTTTGGCGCTATGTAAGCTCTTTGAAATCATGCTCAAATATTCCCTCGGAAGTGAACCCGATTCGATTTTAGTTAGTAATTTGTTCTTAAATGATAGTACCGTTTCCCCAATTAATTTTGGTGCTCTTTCCTTAACGCTCGATGATGTGTTAGATGGGATTCTAAAAATCAAATCCTCATGCCTAACTGATGTTGACGGGTTTTCCTCTTACCATTTAAAGAACTGTTCTGCATTTGCGTTCCCTATCTTATTAATTTTTAATAAGTCTCTTGAGTGTGGTTTTTTTTAGTAATGATTGGAAAGTTTCCTGTATCTCACCTATCTTCAGGAGTGGCAATAAGACTAAGGTTTCTAATTATAGACCAATCTCTAAACTGTCGACGGCTTCAAAATTGTTTGAGTTCATTGTGAAACAGAAGTTATATTTTGTGACTAAACATTTGATTTCGACTGAACAACATGGCTTCATTGCTGGTAGGTCTACTGTAACAAATCTCGCAGTGTTCTCCGAATTGTGTCTATCCGCTTTTAATAGTCGAACCCAAGTTCATGCAGTATATACCGATTTTTCTAAAGCCTTCGATAAAGTCAGCCACTCAATTTTGGTCTCTAAATTAGCAAATCTGAGGCTTCACTCAGATGAAACCAACTACATTTAAATATAAAAAAATATTTTCAAGTCTCATTCGGCAAATCTCGTTCCCTTCTTTTTATTATATTAATGGTTCTCAGCTAAGCACATTTGGTGAAATATGCGATCTCGGTGTGGTCTTTGATTCTTAATTTTTATTTAAAAGCCATTTAAATAAACTCCATTATTTCCAGGTCATATTCTATGCTTCGCCGATTCAGTTCAGATTTTAGTGATCCATATACCTTGAAACTATTATTTACTTCACTTGTACGCTCAAAATTAGAATATGCTGTCTTCATCTGGCGACCATATTTTGATCACCATATAGTGAGACTCGAAAGAATTCAAAAAAAGTTTGTCAGATTTGCCCTACACTCTTTACATTTTAGTGACCCGATTCCGTCTTATGGTGCTAGATGTCAACTCATCAACTTAAAATCTCTAAACTCTAGAAGAACTACACTCTCGCTCACCTTTGTCTTTGATATTATACGTGCCTCGATTGATTGTCCATTCTTGCTAGAACGCATTCACTTTTATATCCCTTTAAGAAGTCTTCCAACCCATGATACTTTTTTCCTAGAACGAGCTAGAACTCTGTATGCCGCCAATTCTCCTATTCTAAAAACTTTAAATGAATATAATAAAATCTCGAATTCCACTGCACTTGATTTAGATTTACCAACAGCTAAATTTAAGGTATTATTAAATGAAATGGTTAAGTAATTATAGCTGTCTTAGCTTACTCACAATAATCTGTAAGAAACTTTTATATTTTCTAGATTATTATTTTGTAATAAATAAACAAACAAATAAATAAATAAATAAATATTGTTATGGTTGTTGCAGACGCTGATGTTGGTTTGAATAATGTCATCGTTATTGGGACTACTTCCGTTAAAGCTACTGCTGCTGATGGTTGATGGTTGCTGTTCATATTGCATATGCGTGTGATTAATACTTTGCGGTTTGTGCGAGCATTCGGCTTACACACAGTTAATTAGTTAGCCTGGTCGGCTACATTTGTTACTTCAGTAATTCATGGTTGTCCAAACTGTGATATTGTTAAGGGCTGTTTATTTGACAATACTTGGTTGGCTGTCAAATTTTCTTATTGTTGTTATTGGTTGTTTGTTCTTTTCTCAAAATGTTGCACTCTCGCCCGACAATAGTTAAACACTTTCTAACCGCTGCCGAACCAGATGGTGAGCGTTGGCCGGTGCAATTTTTGGCATCAGTTGGAATTTGAATTTATATAATGATTGTAAATCGCATAATTTTATTAAATCCAATAAAAGAAATTGTGATTGGTGAATTCAAAGGCCTAGAGTAAAAGGATTTTTGGAAGACGTTGTAAATTCTTATTCTGAGAAAGAGGTAAAAAAATGAAACTTTTTTTAAAAACTTGAAGTTACAGTTCAAGAAAAGGTTCCGGATCAGAACTGGCTGAATGTCGCGTGGCTAATAATTCTGCGAGCACATGGTATAAAATAAGAAACTACAAAGAAGGAAGGCCGCAACTGGAAGTTTGACTACTAGCAGAAGCCAAAACATAAAATAAGGTCCACTTATACGAACAGACAAGATTGTGTACACATCACTCTGCATATGCGATGCGAATTAACGTTTCTTGGACGTATTCACAGGAGTACTTAGCAAAATCTTTGACACAAAAGTTTTCAGATTATGTATATTGGAACAATTTTCCGTCATCCCTTGTCAAGTTTGGTTTGGAGACTAACCGCTTTCGGCGTAGTGCCAGCTTCAGTTTCATTTTCATTCTGTTCGATTAAAGTCTACTACTTCGTATTTATATGTAGTCGTTATTAGAAGGTGGTAAAGATTTGAGTTATACTTAGGAGCTCTACATGTAGTTACCTTAATTACTGTATGTGGGCGTGCGGATTAGACAAATTTTGGGTTACTTCGCGATCGTGTCTGTGTCGTATATAAGTTAATTCCAAACATTATTTTTCGTTTTCGTTTCACTTTTTATTGCGACACAATTCGCCAACAACAAAAGTATTATTTTCTCTATTTTTTCCTTGCAACGTAATTCCACAATTCTGGTGATTTAGCAAATTTGTTTAGTGCATTATTTCCGTTCCCAACACTTGCTTTAAAATGCAGACCATATGTCTGCAAACTCACGTTGCAACCAACGTGGTAATCATTGCTCGGAAATGAATTAAATTTATTTTAAAAATTAAGTGAGTAATAAGCAGATCATCGAATAAAGAAGACATAGTCTTCGTGTCGTTATTATTGAAAAAGTAAAGAGATTATCGCATAAGAAGACATAGTCTACTCGTATCTTTAAATAATTTAATAAAAATAATTCTTTTTAACATAAATAAAAAAGAAAATTATTATCTGGCGCCCGAGCAGCAGGTACTAAAACGTTGAAGTACTAGTGAATACCCGGCAAAAAAATAATTTATGCCTGTACGCGCCCGTCCGCGGACAACCGTCCGCTAAGTATCAAAGTGAATCCTTAGTAGCTCACGCAAAAAGAAAGAAGTTCGTGAGATCGGGTCGGTTTAATCTTAGTTCAGAAAAGTTAAAGTGAAAACAAAAAAAAAAAACAATTTTAAACTCTTAAAACAAAAATTAATAACATACAGCGATAAGAACATTTTCAATGAAAAAGATACAAAGTCCTGAACACTTATAAAAATTGCAGCAGAGAAACGTACATGACGTGCTGAACACCTATAAAAATTGTAGCAGAGAAACAACGTGCAGAACTTTAAACAACAAGATCCAGATCAACTTTAGCGTTAGTATTAGACAATCGTAGTTATGCAGATCCATCTAATATTGTAAGTCATCCAAAAAATATATTTATAGAAACAATATATTCTCTTTTTTTTTGAGTGCCGAGTTTAAAGAAAAAGTGAAAAAATTTAGATAATAGAAAATCGTAAAGTAGCAATAACAAGTAATAAAATTAAATATCAGTGTCTAATTTACGGGAAATAGGAGCGTAAAAAGCCAAGTTATTTATCCAAGTTTATAAATATTTTTGCAAATTATTCGAAACTTTTTTATTCTTAAAATGGCTAATCCTAACAACTTAGTGAGACCTCCCGCCCTTAATATCCAAAATCCTGCTTCTGCTCCTAATGTGAATCCAGTAATACCACCACAGTTCATGGAAGAAATAAGACAGAATAGCTTCAAGGCATAGAAGACAGGTTTAGAAACGATCTAATAGATTTAGACAATATTCCCGACATAGTGCGAAGCCATAGAGAATTTTCAGGCAATCCTTCGGACTTCAATTCTTGGAGGAAAGCGTTGATAGAGTACTACAAATTTATAGCTCACTATTGGTACTCCAAAATATTATGGAATCCTTAGTGAAATGCGCAATAAAATAGTAAAAATGCAGATATTGCATTAGAGTCCTACAACACTCCATTAAATTGGTACAATATCATAAAATGTTTATCACTACACGATGGAGACTAACGAGATTTGGGAACGTTAGAGTACCAAATGACTTCTCAGGTACAGGGAATATACACTATTCAAATACTTTATCAAGAAGTTTACGCACATCTCTCATTAATTTTAAATAAAATTGGATGCATGGATATGGGAAACGAGTTCTTAAGTCTCCTTACCCAAACATACAGGGACAAAGCGCTTGACACTTTTATTAGATGTTTAAATGGAGATCTTTCTAGACTTCTAGCTATGCGTGAACCGGCAGACCTTCCCCAAGCCTTACACCTTTGCCTGAAGTTGGAAATCCAAAATTTCAGAATCGAATATGCGCAAACCCTTCAAACTTATAGGCAACGACAACAGCCACCGCCTTTGCCTCCAAAACACACTCAAAACATACAGCATAGAGTACATTTTTACCTGGAATTAACATTCCCGAATGCAAATAATTACAACAGACCAATAGGTAATTCGTAACAAAATGCATTTAGGCCACAACAACAACTTCCTAACTACCATCAGAATTTTCAACCTCAATTTCCACCTCGTCAACTAATGCAACCATTCTTCCAACCACCTCGTCCAACGGCACCAAAGCCTCAAAGAATAGAACATATGGAAGTAGATCAGTCACTTAGAACAAGAAATGTTAATTACCAGAATAGACCTCGTCAACCATACCAATTCCAAGGTAAAAGACCCGCATCCATAAATCATGTTCCTCCGCCATACAAACAACAACGAAATTTGCATATAGAGAGCAGACAACAAGACCCTAACACTGCAGAAGAATATGAAGAAGCGCCACTTGAAAATGATACCAAACATAATTACCAACAACGGTTACAAAATGAAGGTATCAATGAATACGTAGAATCTTCGCTCCCATTTTTTAAATGCAAGGCGACATACTAATTGACACAGGATCTAATAAAAATTACATCCAGCCTTATCTTATCGACAATCCTATTTAAAACGATAAACCGTTTTTTGCCAAGTCATTATCTGGAGACATTAAAATACACTCGCAAACCTTTTCAATCTACACGATCACCCCACCAAATTTTATATTTTACCCTCTTTAAAATCGTAAAATGCAATTATCCATATAAAAGAAATATATACGTCAATTAATAATAACATCAGAAAAAGAATTCATGAATACATTTCTCAAGCAGTTAATAAAACAGAAATTAGGACCACAGAACAACAATTAGAGAAAGTCATCCAGCAACACCCCAATTTATTCACAGAACCGAATCATAAATTAACATTTACTTCTCGCGTTCAAGGTGAAATTCGGGCGACAACGGATTCACCAATCTATACAAAATCTTATCCGTTAAAAAATGAAGTCGGAAAACAAATTAACGAACTTTTGAACGGCGGAATCATTAGGCCTTCAAAATCTCCTTTCAATGCGCCCGTTTGGATTGTTCCAAAGAAAATGGATGCATCCGGAGAGAAGAAATTTAGGATGGTCATTGACTATAAAAAGTTAAATGCAGTCACTGTGGCTGACAAATACCCGTTCCCTGAAATCAACGAAGTTTTAGCAAACCTAGGGAAAAACAGTTTATTTTCAGTCGTACATACCAGGCATGTCAGGCTATTATCGCCCTTTCATTAAAGATTACGCGAAACTGGCAAACCCCCTGACATCCCTTTTAAGCGGGGAGGATGGACGCATTTCAAAAAATCCCTCCAAAAAAACCAAATCTGCTTTAAGCCAAAACGCTCTAGATGCTTTCCAAAAATTAAAAAAACACATTATATTTTGAAAATGTCATTCTCTCACACCCCGATTTCTAAAAAGATTTTGATTTAACAACAGATGCTTCTGACTTCGCCATTGGCGCAGTTTTATTAAAAGATAGAAAACCAATTACATTCCCTCAAGAACGTTAGGCAAAACAGAAGAGAATTATGCCACCAACGAAAAGGAAATATTGGCCATAATTTGGTCTTTGAACTCGAGAGGAATACAACTACGAACTGAAGTGGTAGCAGATGCGTTATCTAGACCACCACAAATAAAAGGAAATATTGGCCATAATTTGGTCTTTGAACTCGAGAGGAATACAACTACGAACTGAAGTGGTAGCAGATGCGTTATCTAGACCACCACAAATAAATTCCATGACAGCAACCCAACATTGTGATGAAAGTGCTCAAAGAATCTAATACCATCAGCGGAATGCCCATTAATGTTTTTAAAAATCAATTGCATATTTTGGCAGACGTCCGAGATGATTACAAATTTGAAATTCCATTCCCAACGTACCATAGACACATTATTAAAAAACCACTTTATACCAAAGATACGCTAATAGAAATTTAAAAAAAAATATCTCTATCGTGATCAATGGCTTATTTACCACCGAACCAATCATGGGAGTAATCCAAGAATTCTACCCCGCACATTTTCAGAATTTTAAAATTAGATTCACTCAGTCACAAATAAAAGAAATCACTAGCGAAACAGAACAAGAGGAAATATTAATAAATGAACATAGGAGAGTCCACACCAATTCCAAAAAATCCGGGGAAATCGTTCATATTGATATTTACTCAACTGAAGGAAATTTAGTGCTCACGGCAATAGACAAATTTTCGAAATACGCTCTAGGAAAAGTTCTGAAATCAAAAGCAGCAGAGGACATTAAAGAGCCATTGCAATAAATAATTTTAGCATTCGGCATCCCCAAATCCATAGTTTTGGACAACGAAAAATCGCTAAATTCGGTAACATTAAATATCCTACTTAAGGATCAATTTGACATCCAAACCTACACCACAGCCCCCTACGCCAGTACTGTAAACGGTCAGGGGCCTATTTCAGTAAACTACAATTCTGCAAGTTTACAAGTTACAATCACTGGTTTAATTTTCATAAGAGTTGATAAATTGCGTTTCATTAAAATTTTGACAACACTTGTAGTTTTCTGCACTTGTAAACTACAATTTCTACAATTACAAGTCCTTGTATACTTGTGATGTCAATTTAACAATTGTTATTTCTAATAATTCAAAATTCTACAATTGCTTATAAAAACGCAATATAAAACATTTGCATAATTTAAAATGAATTTTTTAAATAAAATAAAGTATTTTTATAAAGTTATTTTGATAAATTAAACATATGCGTAAATATATGCATATCGATAATTTGTTTTGATTGTTATCACATCCCTAATCAATCAAAACATATGTTGTGTGCGTTTAGTGTTGTTTGCCCACTTGTTGTCTTTATAAAAAAGTTAAAAATTCTTTATTTGTAAAAATGGCAAATGAACATAACAAAATTAGTGTGGTGCGGGAGATCTTAGCTGCCAAAGACATTCTCTTTGGGAAGTTTAGCGATAAACTTACCAAAGTGATGAAAATGGAAGAGTGGGAGAACACGCGTATTAAGTGTATTGCACTTGGACTGGTTTCAAGTGCAAAACACGCCAAATACGTACCTGATGTTTTTTGGGCAAACATTTAACGGGCGACACTAGTGAGTTTACTTTAAAAAAGTGTTAAAAATTTATATAGCAATTTTTTAAATTAAGGCTAAAACGGACAACTCCAGAAAGACAGGGGCGGCTGGAGGTAGGGGCTGTAAATTATCCGAGTTGGATACCCTGGTCTTAGAAGTGATTGGGAAGGAGTCACCAACCTGCGATGGTATTCGGCCCCAAGAGAATGATGGTGAGGATATGTCATTGCAAGATTTGATTTTCGAAATACGCTCTAGGAAAAGTTCTGAAATCAAAAGCAGCAGAGGACATTAAAGAGCCATTGCAATAAATAATTTTAGCATTCGGCATCCCCAAATCCATAGTTTTGGACAACGAAAAATCGCTAAATTCGGTAATATTAAATATCCTACTTAAGGATCAATTTGACATCCAAACCTACACCACAGCCCCCAACGCCAGTACTGTAAACGGTCAGGGGCCTATTTCAGTAAACTTCAATTCTGCAAGTTTACAAGTTACAATCACTGGTTTAATTTTCATAAGAGTTGATAAATTGCGTTTCATTAAAATTTTGACAACACTTGTAGTTTTCTGCACTTGTAAACTACAATTTCTACAATTGCAAGTCCTTGTATACTTGTGATGTCAATTTAACAATTGTTATTTCTAATTATTCAAAATTCTACAATTGCTTATAAAAACGCAATATAAAACATTTGCATAATTTAAAATGAATTTTTTAAATAAAATAAAATATTTTTATAAAGTTATTTTGATAAATTAAACATATGCGTAAATATATGCATATCGATAATTTGTTTTGGTTGTTATCACATCCCTAATCAATCAAAACATATGTTGTGTGCGTTTAGTGTTGTTTGCCCACTTGTTGTCTTTATAAAAAAGTTAAAAATTGTTTATTTGTAAAAATGGCAAATGAACATAACAAAATTAGTGTGGTGCGGGAGATCTTAGCTGCCAAAGACATTCTCTTTGGTAAGTTTAGCGATAAACTTACCAAAGTGATGAAAATGGAAGAGTGGGAGAACACGCGTATTAAGTGTATTGCACTTGGACTGGTTTCAAGTGCAAAACACGCCAAATACGTACATGATGTTTTTTGGGCAAACATTTAACGGGCGACACTAGTGAGTTTACTTTAAAAAAGTGTTAAAAATTTATAGAGCAATTTTTTAAATTAAGGCTAAAACGGACAACTCCAGAAAGACAGGGGCGGCTGGAGGTAGGGGCTGTAAGTTATCTGAGTTGGATACCCTGGTCTTAGAAGTGATTGGGAAGGAGTCACCAACCTGCGATGGTATTCGGCCCCAAGAGAATGATGGTGAGGATATGTCATTGCAAGATTTGATTGGCATCACATTAGATGAAAGCAATGACAGCAACTCACCGGTGGTAATTACGGAAGTGACTGCTACCAAGAAGGAAGAAAAGCCAGTGCCTATGCCTGAGAGCTCCCGAAAAAGAAGTGAGTACCATTAAATAATATTTAAAACTTGTCCTATCTTTTTTTTTAATTTAGAGCGATGTATGGAAAATGGTTCTTCCGCCCACGGGGAAGCAGAAAATAAAAAATTGAAGACGGATGAAAAGGTGGAGTGGCAGATCGAAAACTTGAAGCTGCAGAATAAAAATTTTCACTTGAAAAATAAAGCTCTTCAGATTCAAATTTTGGAGCAGAAATTTATGCGCCCTTATTTTTTTAGTTACAACTTTTTGTTCTTTATCATTTTTTTATTAATATTTTTCTTATTTGTAAATTAATTAAAATAATTTAAAATAGTTTGTAGCCTAGCTTGGCCTCTAATGTCTGTTATGGTTTGACTGCCTTCTTCTACATTATCGGAGTCACTAGGGTTAGTAATTGTAAAGTTTTCATCTTCTTCAGTGAGTGAAAATTGCAAAGTGTGACCGCACAACTAAAAACATCGCTGGCCATTTCTGGGCTCACCCGCAAATAATTTAAAAAGGGGAATTTTTCCTTTAAAATACCAATTGCATTTTCCACAACTCTTCTGGTTGATTTATGGGCATTGAGGAATCTTCTATTATTAGATAGTGGAAGAATCAGCCAATCTTTCAGCGGATATGCTGAAGCACCTAGAATGATTCCATTCTGAATTGGACGCCAGCCGTTTTCCATTCTGCGGAACAAACAACTATTCCGCAAGACGCGAGAGTCGTGAGTACTCCCAGTCAATTATTATTATTATTATTTATTATAAAGGATAATACAATTATGCCTTAACAATATGGATAAGCATGAGCAACTAAGGCCATCAGCTTCTTATATACCACAATAATAAATTTAGTTCATTAACTACTGGATATTTGCGTAATAAGATATATAAATACTTATGGATAACTATCACACTTCGAAATATATGTTTAATTTGTATATGTATGTATTTTATAAAATCTTCAATATTTGAATGTGTTACAATTCTAAGCATTTCTGATAGACTACGGCAACTGTTGTTTTAGCGTGCTTGTTCCAATTTCGGACATCCTACAATTATGTGTGTGACTGTAAGGCAGTTGCTAGTGCAGAATGGACAAATACGTGGAAGTGTTTTTTCGAGGTAGTGTTTATGTGTTATTCTGGTGTGTCCTATGCGAAAACGTATGTAAATTATGCAGTGTTTTCTCGGTAGAGTAGACGGAATAGACGGCGATTGACGTGAAGGGTTTATTGTTTTGTAAAAATGACTATAGTTTGACCATTGATGACTTGCGGATTTTCGACAGTATTCCAATTTAACCTTTTTTATGTCTTTTTTGTTTGTTGTGGTGATCAGTTTCAGTGGAGATTTTGTTGCCAGTTTAGCTGCAGAATCAGCTAGTGTATTTCCTTGAATACCAATGTGACTGGGTACTCAAAGGAGCTTTATTTTTCCATGGCTGGATATCAGAATATCTCTGATCTGACAAATTGTTGGGTCCATGCAGTTTATCTTCACAGCTAACAAAGAGGATAACGAGTCGCTGCAGATTAAGTATTTGTGTCTGTTTTTTCTTGCTATTTGGCAAGCGCTCATTATAGTTGTTGCTTCGGCAGTAAAAACAGATGCTTACGAAGGAAGTATGGCAGCCATAAGAGTGGAATTATTGTTTACTACACTAAAGGCGACAGTGCTTTCGTGTTTTGAAGCGTCTGTGAACCATGTTTGCCAACCGTTATGTGAGTTGCAAATACTTAAAAACTCTTGTATGTAGATTGAGGGCGAAGTATCTTCCTTTTTATACTTGGACAAAGTAAGTAAGATGGCGCTTTTTTGAAGTCCCCACGGAGTTGCAGCTAGGCGAGTACCTGGGTAAGTGTGAATGGGTACGCCCATTTCTTCTGCTAAAGCTATCACATTTTGTAGCGTGGACTTTTTTCTAGTTCCTCTTTTTCTCCTGAGTCTGTTTCTTAGGATATCTCTTACCTGAGACCCTTCTGAGTAAATTAGTTTTGGGATCAAACAACCTGTCATATACGTTAGCCTCTGTTTTAACTGAGGTAGTCCGGCCTCCACTAGAATGTTTGTAATAGGTGTAGTTCGGAAGGCTCCTAATGATAGTCGAGCAGCAGAGTGGTAAATCTATGCTATTTTTGCAAGATTCCTTTGGGAAGTTAACCCGAATATTGGAAAGCCGTAGTCTATCTTTAATAGAATTGTTGCTTTTACAGTTTTAATAAGTGTGTTAGAGTTACTTTCAAGTTTCTGATTACTAAGGCATTTTATCACGTTAAGTCTATTCTGAAGTGATTTACATAGTTGTTTAACATGATCATTGCAAGTGTATTTGTAGTTAAAAACTAAGCCTAAAATCTTAAGACTATACACATTCGTTATATTGTTATTATTAATACTAAGTTGTTTAGATTTTGTAACCGAGATTAAGGCTCCGTTGTCTTGACACCAACGCAAGATATTGTCCATTAGTATGTTTATTTGAAATTTGAAATTTTCTATGTTTTGGACTTTTGCAAAAATACAAAGATCGTCGGCATAGATAAAGTGTTTGAAATATTTATTTTCTTGAATGATACGACTAAGACGATCATACGATATGAGAAAAAGAACAACGGAAAGGGGAGAGCCTTGTGGAATCCCTTTATCGAGGGCCCACTGCTCCGATATGACGCCATTTACTTTTACGCGAATTTTTCTATGTGTAAGATAATGTCGTATATAATTAATGATCTTAGGCCCCATTTTCCAACGCATTAGCTGTTCCAATACAGTGTGCAAACCCACCCTGTCAAACGCTTTTTCCATATCTAAGGAGAGAAGAGAGATATGTCCTTTGGAAGAAAGTGAGTTTACAATGTGCTCATCGAGAGTGAGAAGGGCATCCATAGAAGTTTAGATAATAAAGGGTATAATATATTGTTCAACCCAGGCGTTTTTCCACTAAGGGTTGACAGGCATGCATTAAGCACCAGTAGTGCGATTCACTAACTTTAAACGGTGCGACAATTGTTATTTTTGACGGCAATATTTGCCGTTTGCACTAAAGATTGTGCGATTCACTAACTTATTCTTAACGACACTTAACAGCTGTTTCGTTGTATTTATTCAAAGTGATAAAGAGTGGCACCTCTGTCAAACTAAATGTCAAAATAACGAAAAGCACAAAGAGGAATAGAGAAAAAACCAACGAATGCCTGCTGCCAAATAAAAATTTGGACGTTTTTATTATATTTCATTAAAGTGAAATAGATATTAGTTCGTTTCAAACTACAAACACTTAAAATTCTTTATATATATTGCAATGTTCCATTGTAGCAGAATGCAAATATGCCATGGTTATCGTTTTCAAACTTCGCGTTGTGCTCCAGCGAATTTAGGATTCACATACATATATTTAATTTTTTAAAATTATAATCATTTATCTATATATTAAAACTAAACTATATTTCTGTTTTTATACATGGATCCTTGTAAAAGTTTGCTTTTATCATTAGCATATTAATTGAATGGTAGATGTGGTGGTTGGCATAAGCCTCCTCATGATTCCTTGGTGGTAAAATTGATATATGCGTGGAATCCCACGAAGAGAGACGACGCCGAAGCAAACATTTCTTCGGCAGATTGGCGTTTCACTTTGGTCATAGGAAACCTCACTTTCTGGTGAAACAACGAATCATTAATTGCATCCGTTACCCGATGAATGCCGGCTTACGGATAACTAGCTCATGCACATTCCCCTTTGCTCGCCTACGGGTCATTGATAGCATTGATACCAGTTGCGAAGAATCTCAAAGCCACTAGAACCTACCAATATAAAAGTAAACTTTAAAATTGCCTACAGGGTTAAAGATTACACAAGCTACCTGTTTCTCAGTCGATTTTTCTGTTATTCTGGAGCCTCTTGTTTGGTTGTTAAGCTGAGAAATTGGGTATTCACCCAAGTTTGGAGTTAACCGATACAGCTTCTGAAATTCTGTTGAAAGGGATTATCCACATCCCGGAGTAAACGTCGATCCTTCGGCACCTCGTGCTAAATCATATGCTGAATATTCAAACGACATTATTTAATGTCCCTTTTTTAATTACAAGAAAACAAATTACCAAATTTTAAATTTGTCTTTTATTTAAGTTGAAATCACTTATTTCACTTTTCTCGACTGAGTTAACAACATCAAATTGGTTGTCGTTTAGTTTTCGGTCATCGACTAGCTAACATCAACAGCTGATTCGGCGAATGCGAAAATCGTTAAGTCGTTAAAATTTTGGTTAAGTTGAGTTAACCAATCGAATATCTTTAAAATAAGTTAGTGAATCGCACTACAGAAGAGAAAATGGTAATTCTATTTGTTCAGATTTTTTATCCGGTGGATAGTTAATGCAACAAAGTCCGAAGGGAAATTACTATCCTTGCAGTAGTCCGACCATGTTTTGGCCAGTATATTAGCTACATATATCTCTAGGGTTTGAGACAATGCAGTTATGGGGGCCTTGCATTACGTGAATTTTGTTAGGTGAAAAGTGAGCGTATAGAGTTCTTACTTTGCTCCAGAGAACTTTGGATGGTGTATTATAGTTTATGTCTCGGGTAAAATCGACAAATGCAGATCTTTTGGCAGTTTTGACTTCTCTTTTGAATTTGGCGTTAGCTTTTTTATATGTAAGAATATTTTCTTTTGATGGGTTTCGCTTAGCGATTTTCCAAAGATTTACTTTATTCTGTCTGAGTGAAGCTAAGTTTTCATTCCACCAATATGTGACTCGGCTATTTCGAAATGGATGTAGTATCGGAATTGCCACATTGGCGCTTTGCTTAATTTTTCTTTGAAGAACAGCTACGGAGCGGTTGACATTGGTGCCACAGAGAGTTAAATTGTGGAAGTGATTCTCTATTGACTTTTGGTAGGATGGCCAATCTGCCAAATCTAATTTGTACCTAAGTGTGCACCTTGCCCTTTCCGGAGTGTCCGTACTAAAAAGATGGAGTGAAATGGGATAGTGGTCACTTCCGTGTGGATGATCGGCTATGTTCCTGGTTGTTATCATATTGAGAGGTGGGTTGCAAATGATTACGTCAATATGTGTGTGAGAACCATGAGTAGAGATGTGTGTTGGGGAGCCATTGTTGAATGAAGTCGGTAATCATTCTTCCTCTTGCGTTAAAATCTGGAGAACCCCAGAGGGGACTCCAGGCATTAAAATCACCAAGAAGTAAGATAGGGTCGTTGGAAATTGTGGTTAATTGTTGGAGGTCATATTGTAAAAAGTTTCCTTTGGGCGTCATGTACATACTAATTATGGTTATAGGTATGTGAGATTTGATGTTTGTATCAATTGATAAAATGTTAGTGTTTAGGTTCATGTTGGAGTGTTCTAAAGAGTTGTGAATTAAGAGAGCTACATCTCTCTTAGCATGTTCGTTTGGCTGTATGTCGTTGTTGGTATATAAAGAGAAGTTTTTTGGTATGTTACACAGTGGCGGGTTTGCTGAAAGATGAGTGTCTTGAAGAGCTATGTATTACGTGATAAGTTTTTTCTCTTAGCAGTAAGCAGAGCTCATTGTAATTATTTAGGTAGCCGTTAATATTCCACTGTAGAATATTAAGTACCATGTGAAGCAGCGAGCGAAGAAAACGTAAAAACTCCACAATAGAAAGCGTGCGTTTTCCGTAGTAAGAGCTTTTATGTTCCCATGTCTGGAGATGTGACAGAGCTGTGCTGGAGAGCAGGTAAATAGGTAAATTGATGTAGGTTAGAGAGTATGGTGTTGTTGTCTGTGTTGTGTTGTGCATTGGGATTGTACATCATTTGGTTAACTAAAGTTTGAGCACTGGGAGTAGAGGGGTCGATATGAGTGTTGGATATGTTAAGATTTGTGATTGTAATTTCATGTGTTAAAGGTGAGAAATTTGTTCTGAATTTTTCATACTGAGTCGATGATAGGTTTTCTGTATGCAAATTAGTTTGGATGTTGTCAGTTTCTGATTGTGTGACTTGTCTATTGTTGCTTGTGGCTGTATTTTCATTTTGTTCTTTTGTTGTCTTCTTTATTTTTTGGACTGCTTCATTTAATTCTTCTTTTCGTGATTCGTATTCGGTATTGGTTTATTGATTGCTTCAGTTGCTTCGCGAAAGGAAGATTTGTGAATTATTTTATAGGTTAGAATGCCTTTACGTTTCTGAAAAGTTGGGCATTTTTTGTTATCTGATCTATGTTGCTGTTTGCAATTGATACATTCTACTTTAGTGCAGGGCGGGCGGTCATTGGTAGCAGTCGAACAAACGTTGCATTTGGGTTCACTTTTACAATGTTTGGCTGTATGACCTATTAAGAAACAATTTCTGCACTGCATAGGCGACGGAATAAATGGCTCAACCTTTACTTTTAGCCAACCCACGTTTACCTCTTTTGGAAGTTCGTAAGAGTCAAAAGAAATGATATGGAGAGGTGTATTTATAATTTTACCATCTATAACTTTTGTAATTTTCTTGCAGTCTATTGCACCTTGCTGTCTGAGTCCGTCTACAATTTCCTTTTCGTACAGATTGGTCAGGTAGTTTGAGTATATGATTCCTTTAATTGTATTCAGATTTGGGTGTAGCGTGACCGTAATTTCACAAAGGTTTGATAGTTTAGTTGCCTTTAGAAACTTTGTTGCTTGCTGCCCGTTTTTTGCTAGAAGCAGAATATTACCGTCTCTGGTGAATGATATAGAAAGTGGTTGCTCAGTCGTAATTGATTCCAGGGCTTTTTGGAGTAGGAATATATTAAAGGTTTGTAGGGATTTATTTTCTTTATTTTTAATAATTGGAAATTTCGGGCAGGAAGAGGGGTGTTTAGTGGATGAACTGGAGGATTTCTTAAGGGGCGGAAAGTCGTGGGTATTATTAAGGTTGGGGTTTCTTCGTTTAGGTGGAGGTTCCTCTCCTAAAATAGCGAAGTAGTTGTGGTCCCTGCCTCCAGATTCAGAAGTCATTTTAAAGTTTTTATTTCTTTTCAACACTCGCGAAGTCACTTGTCAAAGCAAGAAGAGAAGTTTGTTGAAATTATCACGAAACGTGGAAAAAAGAATGTGCACAACAACACTACTTAGATAGCGAAAGAAAATGCGAAAGAGACAGTAAGCACGTGCGATCTGTACGACAGTCAATTACTCTCTGACTCTCCCAGGCCAATTTGCACAGAAGTAATAGAACTGGAGATCGGGTCCGTAAACCACCATACACGAAATGAAGTGATTACCGTGCCTATCAACAAAAGCTTCTTCATGCTCTTTGGGTGCATCTAATTTTATTAAAGTTCCCAACACCTGCTTTAAAATTCTGACGCTATGTCGGCAAACCCACGTTGCAACCCACGTGATAATCATTGCTCGCAAACGAATTAAATTTATTTTAAAAATTAAGTTAGTAGTTATTATTCAAAAGTGTGGTTATTATTCAAAAAGTAAAAAGATTATCGAATAAGAAGACATAGCCTTCTCGTATCTTTAAATAATTTGTTTTTTTTTTGGTAAACAACTTTTAAGGGCTCAAATATGGCGTTTGAATTTGTGTTCGTTTGTTCGTTTAATATTCTTCCGTCAAATGTTTTCCCTTTGTATATTTCCATATGCTCAAATGGGTTCAGGCGGCGTCCTTTCTGTAGCATATGAAGAGTTTTAGCTGTTTTCTTAATGTTTTCTGGGGGAAATTTATGGTTGTGCATACGGTTTGCAAAGTTAGACTCAGGTATTGCTGTGGGTTTCTGTACTTTTTGTTATAGTCCGGTATGTGTTCGTGAAATCTTGTACTTATTTTACGTCCCGTATGTACTATGTGTTGGCATTCGCAAGTCAGTTTGTATACGGCTTTCCTGTTTAGTTCGTCTCCTATATAAAAGTATAAATGCTGTGTGAAAGTTGTATTTTTTAAAAAACTTTGCTAACATGTATGTCGCCTTTCCTGTATATGGTACTACCGTCCAAGTCTTCTCGGTGTTGTTGTTGTTGTTGTAGCGGCTAGTCGCGCCCCGTAAAGAGCGGATTCACCCATGGTCGTTGTCGTCAAACTCATCTAGGGGGAGGCCCAGGAAACGTGCAGTTTCGACAGGGTTGGACCAGAGGGAGAGGGGGGTTAGATGAGTGGGTTTGAGAGGGCATGTGAATAGGTGGTTGGTGTCGTGCGGAGAATTTCCACATGCCCGCCGGTACGCCTCCGGATCCAGCGGTTGTGTGATGAGTGGCTGGATCTCGTCCTTTAGTTCTAGTAGATGTCTTCTAATGTGCCTGGGGGGCAGTTCCACTGCAAGCAGGTGCCCGTTTGGATGCCCCGAGCGGTGACATCCAGCAAGGAACTGCTTGCTGAGCATGAGGTTGTGCTCCTTAACTCGGAGCACATTGACCTCTTGGTGGAGATGCTCCTCAGGCGACATCAGAAGACATCCCGTCACCGTGCGGAGTGCGGCGTTCTGGCAGGTCTGCAGCTTCGTCCATTGTGTCCTGCTGGTTCCCGGTGACCAAACTGGCGCGGCATAGTTTATTACCGGCCGGCCAATCGCCTTGTATGTTGCCAACAACGTTTCTTTGTCTTTGTCCCAAGAGCTGCCGGCGAGCGACTTGAGGACATTGTTGCGGCTCTGTACTCTATTGGCGATTGCGGTAGTGTGCGCGGAGAAGGAGAGCAGGCTGCCGAAGTCACCCCCAGAATCTTCGGGTGGTTAACCGTCGGAATGGGGGTGCCATCGATGTGGATGTTAAGATCCAGCCTGACCTCCTTCGTCCAGGTGGTAAAAAGGGTCGCCGAGGACTTGGCAGGGGACAGCGCCAGGTTTCTGCTAGTGAAAAAGTGGGCAAGATCCGAGAGATATCCGTTCACTTTCAAACACAGATCATCAATTGCATTGCCGGTTGCCATTATCGAGCAATCATCAGCATAGGAGACAATCGTGACTCCCTCTGGCGGTTGAGGGAGCTTGGAGATGTAGTGATTAAACAGTAATGGGGACAGGACGCCACCCTGCGTTACCCCTTGTTTAATCCTCCTTGGTTTCGATGTTGTATCTCTAAACCATACCGATGATTGACGGCCACACAGGTAATTCGCGGTCCACCGTTTCAGTCCCTGCGGGAGAGTTGATGATTCCACGTCAGCTAGTAGCGTGGAGTGGCTAACTGTGTCGAAAGCTTTCGACAGGTCCAACGCTACTAGGACGGTTCTCTCGCATGGGCGGTTTTGGTTAAGACCACGGTTCACCTGCGTGTTTATGGCATTAAGTGCTGTTGTTGTGCTGTGCACTTTCCGGAAGCCATGTTGATGCTTAGCTGACCCAAGGTGGTATGTATAGTACGGGAGGAGTAGGGCCTCAAGTGTCTTTACCACAGGTGAAAGCAGGGAAATCGGCCGATAGGAATCACCCTTGTCGGCCGGTTTCCCTGGTTTCAGTAGTGGGACCACCCTCCCAACCTTACAGACGTCTGGAATGATGAGGGTGGCCATAGACAAATTGAGGATCCCGGTGAGGAACTCAACTCCCGCGGGGCCTAAATTTTTCAGCATCAACACGCTTAGCCCGTCAGGGCCAATGGCCTTGGAGGCTTTCGCCTTCCCGATGACCTCCTTTACCTGCTGGCTATTCCCCACACGGGGGGCAGAGCTAGGTTGAGGGGGGGGGGGGGGGAGGCCTGAGCAGACCTTAAGATGGCTCCATCCGTCGCACGAATTACACCTTACCGAAGTGGAGTTCGGATGGAGCTTTTTCTGGCAAACGCAGCAAAAATAGGTTTCTGGACCAGGGTTTGACTCGATGCCAGCCCTGACCAGAAGGAGGTGAAGCAACCCTGCTGCAAGGAGTTGCTCCAGGAGAGACAGACAACTTATGGGGTAGGCCGATCTAAACAGGGTTAGATCGCCGAAACAACAGTCCTTGGCCGGGTGAAACCCGGGTCATTCCGGTACGTAGAACCGACTGTCGTGGGAATGAAGTCTTCTCGTCTTTCCCTTTGCTGCTTTCCTAGCATGCTGCCTATCGTGGTTGTCAGATCCAGATAATTTATACTTCCGGCGTTTTCTCTTGCCAAGAGATAATCGTTCCAATATACATCATCTTTCCACCATATCGGAAAAACAGGAGATGAAAAAGAAACAGTTGTGAGATTATCCTTTATCACAGCATGCAATTTTGTTAAACCAGGGTAAAAATTGAAAACGCTTTTGGTATGCTGAAATCTCGATTCCGTCAGCTAATACGCTTAGATTTCCACAATGTGCAGTCGATGGCATGTTTGTGAAAGAGACGAAGTTCTTGACTTCAGTATCATAAGCGATGGGAACAAAAATATTTCCACCGGAAGAGGAGATAAAGACAACAATTACTTTCTCAGTTAGGGCAGATTAAACGAAACGATGTTAAAAATTAGTTATATATTCAAAGTAACTTACAAATCGATCCATGGTGTAATCCATTTATCTAGTTTTATGTTTTTATGTCCCTAATATATTTTCTTCTTACACTTAACAGTTTCACTTCAAATACTTAAAATAGTTTCAGTTAAAATACTTAAATATAACACACATGCATACATATGCAAGGTACTTCAAGTCTTTTCATTAGGGGGTTGGTCAATTAAAAAATAAGGTACTTCGTCTTTTTTAAATTAATAAATTTTGCCAGTTTTGCAATAAATTCGTGAGAAATTGTTGTATATTTCCGAGCGCCTCCCTTTTCTCCCTATGCTGTCTTTCTCGAGCATCTTCCTTTCTGTTTGCTATTTTGAGCAGCGTACCTTGGATCGATTTCTTCTTTCCCCCTACTTCGCCTCTGGATGTAGTTTAGTCGTAACTTTCATTGCTACTGCTTGACTGCTCATCCGTCCTTCGGCTCTATTGAATCATCCATCGTACTAATATCCATAAAGCTTTTGTACGATTTCTACCCTTTGCCTTTTAGCTTCAGATATGTGGTTATTTTCAACACCTGTTTTCCTCCTTTTCAGTTTTATATATTTCTTCACATTCTTTTTCTGCCCTGCCCTCGATTTCTGTGGACTGCATTACCCACATGCCCTTCTTATTCCTAAGAGCCTTCATAGATCCAATTTCTGGAAAATAGTTGGCGCATCTGTCGAGCAGAACTGCAACAAAAACGTATTAAATGGTTGTTTTTGCCGCTGAGGCTATTTATGTTTATTTTTTTTTTGTGTGTCAGGCTCGAATAAACTTAAATAGTAAACAGAAACAGTCAAATAGCTGATCCGTGACAGGGTGAACTTCTTGTTCTTTTCTCATTGAGAAAATGCAACATTTTTTTTAGAAAAGAACGCTTTCTATTATTTATACAGTTGAAGTTGTTTTTTAAAGATTTCAAAAACAAAAATGTGTGAAAATAATCAAACAACTACGATTTATTTTTTTCAGAGCGATGCGACCACCTTTTGACTAGATTATAGCTTTTAGACGTCAGAAAACGATTCGCATTCTGTAAGCTTGTCATTTTGCATATATATACACTGAGATCTTTTTTTGACGTCACCTTACTCTTTAACTGTCATCAGAATAAATTGTATGTAATTGTCATGAGTAATTTAACAAATATGACCGCTGTAAGGTCTGTAACTTTTCAACGGCCCACCCCTGCATATATACAAGTTAACGCCAGAAATGTTGCCAATAAACCAATAAACAGCCGACTCCAACTATTTCCCAATAGGAAATATTCCAGACATTGAGTCAGCAAAAGCAAAACAATTGGGAACAACATCCACCATGCGCCGCATAAGCGTACGTTAACAAATTGAGCCAGCAGAAACAAAACAACTGGAAACAACATCCACCATGCGCCGCATAAGCGGACGTTAACAAAGATGCTGCCGCAAGTAGATTTAGGCAATATGAAGAATATGTTTAATTATAAGTTAGTCAGTTGTTAATTTGCACTCAATCAATAAAGGTCGTCTTGACCACAAAAAATATTTTTTTTCGACTTTGTAATTAATAAGTCGTTAATTGGCGCCCGAGCCTAAAATATACGGCACGAGAAGTTTCGGTAAAAAAGCACCATATGCAGTGCTAAACGGGAAGCAACTCGAAATAGTTATCCGGTACGGGAAGTTTCGGTAAAAAGGCACTATAAGTAGTGCCAAATAAGGAACAATCCCAGCGAATAATTAAAACCTCAAAAAGGCACCATTAGTAGTGCTAAAGAGAAAGCAGCTCCATTTAAATTCCTTACCCACGCTTGAGGAAGGAAGGTGAGCAACTAAGGAGCAAGACGGTGATCCAGTAGTATCCAGAAGGAACAAAAGACCAAATCATCAATGCCAGCCGCCATGAAGCTGATTATAATGTAAGAAATTGGTTAAGATTGTGAAGCTAAAATATATTAAAATAATTCAAAAGTTTAAAAGAGTGAATATATACTCGTATGTATTTGCATTTAATATCCTTCGAAAAAATTGTTTTAAGATTGTTAAAATTTTTAAAAGATTTAAGTGAATTGTTATACAAATAGGAAAGATTTTTTTCTCTTCCTCTCACGAAATTAGTAAAAGTGAAATTTATATTAAGCAAATTTAACAATAATGCAAATTCGTTCATAATATAAACATATCAAACAAGGCTTGTACAGTCCATAAAAAAAAAATGTATAACAAAATAACACTACTCTGCGATTCCGTAGCCAACTCAGGAATTGACCGGACCCTCTAGAGTACAAATAACCCCTTCCTAGAAAGGATAATATAAGTTCTCTTTAAAACAAAACAGATCACCCAATTATATAAGGACCTCTCCAAAAATGGCTAATCCAAACAACTTAATTAGGCCCCAGTGTTAGGGAATACTGCTCCCACTGCTACAACAGGACCATCCGCTCTGGCTAACCAAATTTCGCCAGAATTGGCAAACATAATTAGAACTATGGTTACCCAAGCCCTGGAAACGAATGGACCCGAAAGTGTACGAAAGTGAACGAAAGTGTCCTTAATAACCAAACAAATCCCATAGTAACAGATCAGACAATAGACGTACAATTTCAAAATAACATGATCGAGATGGATAAAATACCAGATGTACTACGCTCATTACGAGAATTTTCTGGAAATGCTTCAGAGTTTAGCTCCTGGAAGAAAAGCGTAGAACGCCATTTTCAGGATATACGAACCTTCAAAAGGCACGCCACGCATTTTTGGTATTTTATATGTAATGCGAAACAAAATAATTGGAAAGGCACACATTGCACTAGAATCCTACAACACACTATTGAACTGGACAGCAATCTCTCGTTGTTTAACTACTCATTACGCTGACAAACGGGACATAGGTACTCTAGAATACCAAATGACGTGTCTCATACAAAGTAGACTGACAGTGAACGAATTCTAGCAAAAGGTATACGCACATTTATCACTCATAAATATTAAACAAAATAGGATGCATGGAAGTTGGAGAAGAAGTAGTGTAGCTGTTGACAGAAAATTATCGTTCAAAAGCCCTCGATACTCTTGGCAGAGGAATTTCTTGCGAACTGCCTAGGCTTCTCTGTATTAAAGAACCAAAAAGCATACCTGAAGCCCTACACCTTTGTCTTAAACTTGAAAACCAGAATTTTAGAGCCTTCCACGCAAATAATGAAACTTTTAACGCGCCGTCAATCCCGACAACAGGGCTTTACCCAACAAATTCACGACAACAGTTTGCCCAACCAAGATACTCCCAACCACAAAACGAACAAGGTTCACAGGCAAAATTCCATCCTGAACTAGCCCATCTACCGAAACCTTTGACAAATTCTAACCCATACAACTATCAACGTACACAACAAAAGTATTACCCACCTAATATCCAGCAATCTATAAATCAGAACCCAAATAAATTTAACCAGCAATATAACCAACAAACCCATGCCCCACCAAGACCTCCTAAACCACCTCAACCCATTGACGTAGACGTGAGCCTGAGCACAAACGTGATTAATTATGCAAACAGGCCAAAGCCTAAAATTATTGGTAAGTGACCTGTAAGTGCATCCAATAAAAAGAAAGTCAACCAAAAGTGCAAAGAAACTTTCACCTAAATTCAACCCCAGATCCATATAATGAACAGAATTACCAAGATAATCAGTACAATTACGACTATCAGGACAATGAATATAATCACGTTTATAACTCAACACAGGACGATGAAAATGAACAATCGTTAGACCTGACAGACGTACATTTTTTAAATTAAACAGCTCTTCGTTGCCATATTTCAGATGCAAAACGAAGAGCGGCGGAATTTTACATATATTGGTCGATACTGGTTCAAACAAGAACTATATTCAGTCAAGTGTGGTAAAAAATCCCAAAGAAAATGATAACCCTTTATATGCAAATTCCGTAGGTGGTAAAATAAAAAATACGCACCACACTTTTCTCAATTTTTTCAATATCGAAGAATGGAATTTAAAAATTTTCCTATTACTAACTCTCACCACTTTTCATGCCATACTAGGAAACGATAGTCTGAAACAACTTTCAGCAATAATCCACACTAAGGATAATTTTATGGTCGTAGCAAACAAACGTAAAATCCAACTCCTAAAATACAGACCACAGGATGTTAACTCAATACAAATACGAGGCGAATATATGAACGAGTCAAAAAGAACTGAGATTATACAACTTGTACAGAAACAGAGAATGAAAAGTTGACTTATACAACAAAAGTAGTAGCCGATATACGTACAAATTCAGATACACCCATTTATTCCAAACCATATCAATATCCTATTAGCCTTAAACAGGAAGTAGAGCAACAAATAATTAAATTATTAGAAGACGGCATCATCAGACAATCACGATCACCATACAATTCCCCAGTATGGGCCGTCCCGAAGAAAGACGACGCATCAGGTGAAAAAAACTCAGACTGGTAATCAATTACAGAAAACTGAATACGGTTACAATTGCAGACAGATACCCGATACCAGAGATAAATGAGGTACTGTCCCAACTAGGAGAAAACCGAGTTTTTTCAGTAATCGATTTAAAAAGTGGCTTCCATCAAATTCCTCTTAAGGAATCTGACGTGGAAGATACAGCTTTTTCAGTGAACAACGGAAAATATGAGTTCACTAGACTTCCCTTTGGCTTGAAGAATGCCCCTGCCATTTTCCAACGAACGCTAGATTATATTCTACGACAACACATAGGCAAAATATGCTACGTATATATAGACGACATAATAATATTTAGCAAAGACGAAGAAACACATTCCGAATACATATACACAATTTTCAATACCTTAAATAAAGCAAATATGAAGTACAAATCGATAAAGGCGAATTTTTCCAAAAACAGGTCGAGTTCCTAGGATTTGTAGTTTCCTTCGATGGAATTTCTACAAACCCATCCAAAGTACAATCAATAGTAAATTTTCCTTACCCTCTTACTGTCAAAGACTTGCGATCTTTCTTGGACTTATCCGGATATTATAGAAGGTTTATCAAAGATTATGCCAAGCTAACAAAGCCACTCAC
This sequence comes from Anomoia purmunda, assembly GCA_951828415.1. Classification (NCBI taxonomy): domain Eukaryota; kingdom Metazoa; phylum Arthropoda; class Insecta; order Diptera; family Tephritidae; genus Anomoia; species Anomoia purmunda. The sequence continues at coordinate 24,166,091 of OX639998.1, read as the reverse complement.
ATCCTTAATTCGAGGCGAAGAAGGCAGGATGTCAAAAAATGTTTCAAAGAAAACTCACATACATCTAAATGACAAAGCTAAAGCAGCATTTAAGAGGTTACGCCACGTTGGGATGTTGTTTGACAAGTTTCCACTGGTCTTGTTTTGTTTTCCTTAGTACATTCAAATTATCATTCCACCAATATTTTGTGTGTTTCCTTTTTTGTGGAGTTGACATTGGAATCGTTTTGTATGCACATTGCATAATTTTTTTGGAAAAGATCGCAGCGGCCTTATTGGGATTCATTGTATTGAACCTCAAGGCTTCCAGCTCTCTTGTTAGGAGGGTTAGGTATTGGGCCCAGTTTGCATCTTTAAACATAAATTTTTTGGGAGTGCAGTATGCCGTATTTTGGGTCGCATTGAACAACGTTATGCTAATCGGAAAATGATCGCTACCGCTAAGTACATCATTTACTTTCCAGATAGATGCAATATTAAGTGGTGGAGTGCACATGGTAATATAAATATGGGTAAGTGTGTAGTGCGTTGACCAGTGGGTTGGGCTTTTGTCGTTTAAAACTACAAAGTTGGTATTTTCAATAAATTTTGTGACAATTTTACCCTTATTGTTAAATGGCGGAGGTCCCCATATTGGGCTCCAAGCGTTCAGATCACTCACTACTAGCATAGGATCGTTTACGTTAGATATGAGTTCATGCAAATCGCGCTCTGCAAATTGTTCGTCTGATGCCGAATATATGTATGTTCAAAAAAGTGAAATTTATCTTGGATTTAACCGTGATTGCGATTGCGAGTAAATGAGTATGTAGCTCGAGGGGAGTAAATTCAATATTGTCTGCCACAAAGAAAGCGACACCTCGTTTTGCATTTTCTCCTGTTTCAATATTATTTTTTTCATAAATAGAGAAGCTTTTTGGTATAAATGATGTGGGAGGGCCTTTCTTAAGGGGTTACGCCACCTTGGGAACCCGAAATCGATGCCTAAATTTAATTTTTTTTTGCAGGGGAATTATACACCGGGAGGGAAATTTCTTGACAAGGTTTTGATCAGCATATATTGAAGTTGCTTTGAAATTTTTTTTATGACTATACATACATTGAAAATTATGGTTGAGATGATACTGTGAATATTGCCTCTCGCGAAGCGCGTGTATACCTGGTACACCGTGTAGCTGCCAAAATCTCCGTCCGACTGCAACAAACAAGTTATCGTCCTCAAAAGAAATGCACTGACTATTTGCTATTTTATGGATTTTTTACGAAATTACATTAATATGAAAAAATAATTGTTATAAAAAAAAAAATTTATGTATTGAAAAAATCCTACGGTAGGACCTAGATTGAGGATTGTTTTGCGAGCATTTTAGTGTAAAAAACTTTGAAATCGGTTGAAATTTGTAGGAGATATGTGGCGTACCGTTTTTAAAAACCGTGTTTCGAGAAAAACGCATCTAAAGTTTGTATACATGCTTATGAGAGTTTGAAGTAAAGTTACTGTTTATTACCATCAATCGGCAATTCCGGGTCCATAAACTTGACCTTCCTGAGTCTCTTGGGCTTCTCTTTTGTTTTCTGCTTGCTAACGCCGACTTTCTTGCATTTTTCACTGCATCACTCAGCCTACTGCCTGCAGAACTGACCCGTTGTGCATCAGCTTTCACAAAGCGCGCATGGCTTGAAACAACTAAAAAACAACTTTACCAATTAAAATTACGTATGATTTTATTTTTTCCGTAATCTTATGACTATAAGGAAGCATTTTAGCCAAGAAAAAAAAACGATTTTTCAAAAATCTCAAGGTGGCGTAACCCCTAAATAAAATCAAGGCTGCTTTGACTTCAATGGACGTAACTTTACAATACCCTGACTACAAGAAGGAATTTGACCTAACTACAGATGCCTCCAAATACGCAATAGGCGCTGTTTTGGAACAAAATGGTAAACCCATAGTATTCATATCAAGGACATTGAGCAAAACCGAGGAGAATAATGCAGTAAACGAAAAGGAAATGCTTGCCATATTTTGGGCACTAAATTCCTTCAGAATCTATCTGTATGGAACGGCAAAAGTAGTAATCCACACGGATCATCAACCTCTCACGTACGCTCTGAGCAACAAAAATAACAATTCAAAGTTAAAACGCTGGAAAGCAATACTCGAGGAATATAATTATGAAATCAAGTACAAGCCCGGAAAATCCAATGTTGTAGCAGATACACTATCCAGACCTTTTGAAGTAAATTCCTTATCAGTTGCCACTCATTCAGCCGAAAGCTCATCGCACAACCTAATCCCAGCTGTAGAGGCACCCATAAATGCTTTTAAAAACCAACTTTGGATCTCAGTAGGACACAAAGACAGTTATCGGTTCAAAATACCGTTCCAAACGTACCACAGACATATAATCACAAAACCAAATTTTTCTTTGGAAAACCTAATTTCACTTTTAAAACGGTACTTAAATACATACTTCAGTGATAAATTACATATTTACCTCAGAAGAGATAATGGGAAAAATACAAGAAATATAACCACTCCATTTTTGTAATTTTAAAATCCGATATACCCAAACAAAGGTAGAAGACATACCAAATCAATTCTCAGACTTTCCTGAATTTTTTTTTTTTGAAAAAATGGTTATCGGTTTTTTTGTAACGGTTTCAGCTCATTAAAAAACCGAATTTTTTGATTAATTTTATTATATTAAAATTAAAAATTGTTGCATTGAAAATTTCAATGCTTTTAAAGAAACTTAGGCCTTTTATTTTTGCGTTTGTAAGCATTTGTGTCAGTATCGCGACAAATAGACCAACAGTAGCTGTTGAAGCGAACAGACGTGTTTTCTCGTGCTACTTTAGCTTTTATTTATTTCTTATTGGTTTGCTAATTTCATTCGCCTTTTAAACAAAATGGATAATTGCTTTAAATTCAATAATCAATGTTTACCGAATGACTCTATAATTTGTGGCATTTGTTCAAATAAAGTTCATGTGAATTGCTCTAATATTATGGATAATGCAATTAATTTGCTCAAACGCGCTCGCAAACAAAGGTCGTTACACCTAAGACCACAGATCAACCTAAGACAACGCAGAAACAATCATCTCCTCTGCCATTGCCTGCTGATCAACTTGTGCATTCTGCTGAGAGCGCTGAGAGAAAGACACTGTCTACTCTACCTGAGTGTGCTAATGTTATCATTAACTGTGTGACTGCTAGTGGTGAACCTGAGCATTCTGTTGAGGCAAATACACTTTCTACTCTACTGGAGGGTGTTAATAATAATATTAATAGTTATGCTTGTGTAACTATAAATAATGATGCTGCTAACTCTAATGGTGTTATCTCTCCAACTTTTGCTGCTGCCGCTGCCTCTGCTGCTGATCGTTTTCCATCGAATGATGTTGGTATACAGGGACAGAGAGAAGCTGCGTTTAAAACAACTGTTGATAAGCCATATATTGTTGTTAGTGGTACTAATGATAATGCTGATTTGGATGTGTTCGTGCGATACAGATGGCTTCACTTATCTTCTTTTAGGCCGTCTGTTAAAGAGGAGAACATTATTCATTATATTTCTCAACATACCAACATCGTTCCATCAAGTGCCTGCTTTAAACTAACTAAAAGAGATACTGATATTAACTCTCTTGTAAGAGTTTCTTTCAAATTGCGCGTTTTATCTACTGACTATAGTAAGGTTTTTGATGCTTCTCTGTGGCCAACAAATGTTTCTGTTAGACCGTTTCGGTTTTTTCCAAAGCGAGATCAGAATATGCAGGAAACATAGATACAATTGAGACCCTACAAATTAGGCACAATAAGCGAATTCGTAATACGCATCTTGATCAAAACCTCAAAATTTTTTATCAAAATATGTCTGGTATGAGAACAAAAGCCAATTCTATTTATGCTGTTACATCCCAATGTGATTATGACGTCATCGTGTTGGTAGAGACATGGCTTAATGCTGATTTCTGCAGTGAGGAGTTCTTTAATAGGAGTTTTTATTCTGTTTTTCGAAGAGACAGATATGGTGTGGCAACGAATACTACGCGTGGGGATGGTGTTTTGATAGCAGTAAGGTCTATTCTCTGTGCTGCTGAAGTAACTTTAAGTAATACTGATCCCTGCATTGAACAATTATGTGTGTCAATTTCGAGTGGTGATGAACTGTGTGGTCGTCAATCATCGGTATGGTTTAGAGACAGAACATCGAAACCAAGGAGGATTAAACAAGGGGTACCGCAGGGTGGCGTCCTGTCCCCATTATTGTTTAATCACTACATCTCCAAGCTCCCTCAACCGCCAGAGGGAGTCACGATTGTCTCCTATGCTGATGATTGCTCGATAATGGCAACCGGCAATGCAATTGATGATCTGTGTTTGAAAGTGAACGGATATCTCTCTGATCTTGCCCACTTCTTCACTAGCAGAAACCTGGCGCTGTCCCCTGCTAAGTCCTCGGCGACCCTTTTTACCACCTGGACGAAGGAGGTCAGGCTGGATCTTAACATCCATATCGATGGCACCCCCATTCCGACGGTTAACCACCCAAAGATTCTGGGGGTGACTTTCGACAGCCTGCTCTCCTTCCCCGCGCACACTACCGCGATCGCCAACAGAGTACAGAGCCGCAACAATGTCCTCAAGTCGCTCGCCGGCAGCTCTTGGGGCAAAGACAAAGAAACGTTGTTGGCAACATACAAGGCGATTGGCCGGCCGGTAATAAATTATGCTGCGCCAGTTTGGTCGCCGGGAACCAGCAGAACACAATGGACGAAGCTGCAGACCTGCCAGAACGCCGCACTCCGCACGGTGACGGGATGTCTTCTGATGTCGCCTGAGGAGCATCTCCACCAAGAGGTCAATGTGCTCCGAGTTAAGGAGCACAACCTCATGCTCAGCAAGCAGTTCCTTGCTGGATGTCACCGCTCGGGGCATCCAAACGGGCACCTGCTTGCAGTGGAACTGCCCCCCAGGCACATTAGAAGACATCTTCTAGAACTAAAGGACGAGATCCAGCCACTCATCACACAACCGCTGGATCCGGAGGCGTACCGGCGGGTCCTAAGCATCATCCACAGAGACACAGTCACTAACATCATTGACTCCCGCCAGGCAAATGCAGTCATCGGAGCCCAACCACCACCTGTAGCTGATGAGGAGTCCCTGCTGCCCCGCGAGTCCCGCGTCACTCTGGCACAACTACGATCTGGATACTGTAGCAGGCTCAACTCCTACTTATCCAGAATCAACCCCGACATACCCAACACATGTCCGGCATGTAGAGATTCTCCGCACGACACCAACCACCTATTCACATGCCCTCTCAAACCCACTCATCTAACCCCCCTCTCCATCTGGTCCAACCCTGTCGAAACTGCACGTTTCCTGGGCCTCCCCCTAGATGAGTTCGACGACAACGACCATGGGTGAATCCGCTCTTTACGGGGCGCGACTAGCCGCTACAACAACAACAACATGAATTACTTTTCACTTGTGTTTCTTATATTCCTCCTAATAGCTCTGATAATTTGTATTTTGATCATATTGATAATATTTTAAATTTAAATCTCCCGAATGTTAATGCGCAACTTTGTGTTTTGGGGGATTTTAATTTAAATAAAATTGCGTGGTCTACTATTGCTGATGAAGATATGCTTATTCCAAGTAATGTGAATAGTTGTTGTGAAATATGCGTAATTGATGGGTTATTTAGTATACAATTAATGCAAATTAATAGCTTTCTGAATGAGTTGAGCAGGATTCTGGATCTTATTTTCATTAGTCCTGATTTAAAATTTCTATTATATAAGTCCGTGGTTCCTTTATCTGTAACTGATAAACACCACATTCCACTTATCTTGGAACTTGAGTTTTATAAATATCCAAATCTTTGCACTGACTCGATGCTTAAATTCGATTACTCGCAGTGTAATTTTGATCTTGTTAATAATCTTATACTAAGTGAGAATTGGCCAACCTTATTTGCAGATCGGCCTCTAACTGATTGTTTTGATATTTTTAAGTATAAAATAAGTAGTATATCTTTTGGAAATATTCCACGCTTTTCGCCAAGGGTCCATAAACTTCCCTGGCATAATCGGAGCTTAAAAAAATTAAAGAATCTTCGTAACAAATTTCACAAGCTTTTTAAATGTTCTGGTAATTTGCAGCACAAAGTAATGTAAGAGAAATATTTGACTGAGTTCAACTGTCTAAATAAATTTCTTTACAAAAATTATTTACTCGGGTTTGAAATGAATATTAAATCTAATCCCAAGGCTTTTTGGAGTTTTGTAAATTCAAAACGTTCCTCGTCAGTTATTCCGTCCATAGTGTCTTACAATGGTATGAATGCAAGCACCGCTAATGAAAGGGCTAATAATCTTTTTGCTGAATTTTTTAAATCTAATTTTGTTGATAATGGTGTTCAGAGTGATACTTCTAGTGTTGTGAAATTAGTGTCTTCGCTTGATTTTGGCTCCCTAGTTTTAACTGAGGAAGACATTTACGTAGCTATAAATGACCTAAATTGCTCCAAGCAATTAGATGTCCATAATGTTTCTGCTTTTTTTCTCAAACAATGCAAGTCATCTATAGTGTATCCGCTACTTTTGTTGTTTAATTTGTCTCTTAAGTCAGGTTATTTTTTGGATGAATGGAAAGTGACCTCTGTTACTCCAGTCTTCAAAAGTGGGAGTAAGAATCTGGTCTCAAACTATCGTCCTATCTCTAAAATTACTAATATTGCTAAATTATTAGCTCTAAAATATCATTTGCTATCAAACCCTATATTTCGTATGCTCAACATGGTTTTATACCGGGCAGATCTACGGTCACCAATCTGACTGTTTTCTCAAATTTTTGCATTTCAGCCTTTGTGGATGGCTTTCAGGTAGACACAATCTATACTGATTTGCCAAAAGCATTTGATAGAGTGTCTCACGACCTATTAATTAAAAAACTTGAAAATTTTGGTTTTCATTCTACTTTCTTGTCATGGGTTAAATCATATCTAATAGATAGAATTAACTTTGTTGTTGTTGATGGCGTAAAATCATTTTCATATAGAGCTACCTCTGGGGTTCCTCAAGGTAGTATCCTTGGTCCTCTATTTTTTGTTATATTCATCAATGACTGCTCTGAATGTTTAAATTTGTGTGAGCATCTACTTTATGCCGATGATTTAAAAATTTTTAAAAAAATAACAAGCTGCTCTGATGTTGAAATAATGCAAAATGAGGTTAATAAATTCCAGGAATGGTGTGATAGAAATATGCTTATGATTAATATTGAAAAATGCTGCTCGGTCACCTATAACAAAATAAGATTGCCCCTCTTATCTGCGTACTCTGTTTCTGGATCTGTCCTCAGTTCCAGTTATAAAATCAAAGACCTTGGGGTAGTTTTTGATTCGAATTTCACGTTTATTGATCACCTGAATTACATCATACCTAAAGCATATTCCTCTCTAGCTTTCATTAGACGAAATAGTTCGGAACTTAAGGATCCTTATACTAAAAAATTACTGTTTAGTACATTCGTAAGGTCCAAATTGGAATATGCTTCTATAATCTGGAATCCGTTCTATGTAGTGCATTCCAATAGACTTGAACGTGTACAGAAAAGGTTTTTGAAATTTGCATTATCCAGTATTAGGTTTACTATGCCTATTCCGTCTTATGTTCCGCGTTGCAAACTGATCAGTCTGCATACTCTTGCCAGTAGGCGATTGATTTCTGGCTTAGTTTTTATTCGAGATGTTCTCAATGGGATTATTGATTGCCCGTTCTTATTGCATTGTATTAAATTCAATGTTCCAGCTAGAAACTTACGACATCATTATTTATTTGCTATTAACCTCTGCAAATCCAGGTATGCTCAAAATGAACCAATTATCAGACTACTAGTGGAATTTAATTTGTTATGTAGAGAAATAAATTTAGATATATTTGTAAATCGCAATGTTTTTAAAGAAAAACTTTGTTTGTACTATTTTTAATATAATTAAAACCTATGTACGTCTTAGTCTGTAAGGTGTGTAAACCATAGACTTAATAAATAATAATAAATAAATAAATAAGTATTCGCCAAGCATATGCGTAATGTCTTGTCCTTTAAAGCACTTTTCAATAGGCGCAATGTCCTGATGGAACCTTTCGCCATGCTCATCGCTACAAGCTCCTCAATCATCAGGGGAAAAATCTAAATGATTGTGAAGGAAATGGATCTTTAGCGACATTAATATGCCCATTTCGCCATATGCCGAAATCATTTCTGCAACAATATTTTTATAATTGGCAGCTCGTTTGTTGCCAAGAAACTGCCCAATAACGGCAACTGTGCCTTTCCATGTACGTTGTTCGATAGCATTCAATTTTGATGAAAATTCATAACTTGCAACTATTTTTTTTATCTGCGGATCATTGAAAACACCTTAAATCATACACATCATTAAAAAAAATAAAGTTACTGAATGCCTTCTTAAAAAACACCTGCATGAATCTTTGCGCCGCTCAATTTCGGGAAAATTTTGCGCAAACTTGCAATCGCCTCGCCCTCACGATCCAGTTTTTTAACAAAAGTTGATACGAGACCGAGCTTAATGTGTAGTGGTGGCAAAATGATTTGAGATAGCTGCACCAATGGTAGATTTTCTATACTTTCTACGCCTACTTTGTAGCATGTTCGCAGCTTCCACTTAAATTCAGTGTAATGCTGATCTCTTTTGCGAGCTTCCCATGTACACAAAAAGCTCTGGTGGGTTGGAAATCCACGCTTAACACCCATGAGTAATCCGACTACTTTCAGATCGCAGCATATTTTCCAGTTATGCTCTTGGTACTTTATCAGCTGTAATATTAATTCCATGAGTTCGTATGTTTCTTTGAGGTTTGTGGCATATGCGATCGGGACAGCAGGATGTTTGTTACCGATATGAAGCAGCACGACTTTAAGGCGGTTGACCGATGCATCGATGAAAAGTCCCCACTCCTCTGAAATATGAGGGTAAGCAATTTTTGCAAACATCGAATCAATGTCATAACAATAAGCCAGGTTTTTTTTTTAAATCAGCCGCCACTATATTCCACTGCTTAAAGCGTGATGCAAAGAGTTCCGCTGTTCTCTTTGACAAATTTCCGTCTCGTAAAAAATCATTGAAGTCGGCTTGCGTTACTAAATGCAGCACTGCAGTCCCAAGTTCACTAGGTGTTGGTACAAATTCCGATACTTCTGCATTCTCGCATCTCGCATTCGATGCAAGAAATGTTGTTGCTGTTAGTTCTCCATCGCTTAATTCGGGAACATCATCAAAAATCTCCATTGAAGCCGCTATACGGTCTTCTGGTGAGTACAGAACCGCTGGAATAACCGATTCTACATTAGCGTAGCGAATTCTGTTGCGGCGAAAGTATTGGTACCCTTTAGTTTGAGTAAAAGTTACGCAAAAGTAGCACAATTCATTGCAGTGCTCCGTTCGTGGTAGCCAAATTGTTGGTACAGCGTACTTTATTGTTGACCTTCCATCAGTAAACTTGCATAAATTTCTATAGCAATAGTCGCACACAACTTCCGGAGTATACCACAAGTAAGGAACATAAGCAGTCTTGAATATTTTCTGAAACGAATTAACCACTGTTTGAATAAGCCACAAACGTAACAAAAGTTATTTCGAGTCGGGCACAGCATTTTTTCTCAGATGAAATATGTAGAAATACGTTTTCGCACAACAGAACTTAAAACAATTGTGCAATTCAATGTTTCATCTGTCATACCAGTTGTAAGTGTTGTAAAAGTCATAAACAGTTTAGTGTTAGAAAGTTACTATTGATAAACTACAAATAAGTATATGGAGTGTTAGAAAGTTACAATTGCTAAACTACAAATATATGGAGTAGGATGGGTCAAAAACAATTTTTTTTTCGGGACGTAGTAGTTTAAAAATTTGGAATTCCTTCAAGTTGTGCCGAAAAAAGTGAAAAAAAATATTTTTTTTAATTCAGGAAAATCTGAGAATTGATTGAAAAATTTGACGTAACGGAAAAAGGGTTAATAATCGATCCAAAGTCTTTCACACAGGCGGACAGACGGACAGTACGAGCTTTATACTTTATACATAAAAAAAATTCTGACGTGTACATGAAAATCGCCGATACAAGTGTATTTTTGTTTTTTCTCCCCTTTCCGAAAAAGTGTATTTGGTTCATAGGACAGAACTAAAGCTCGTTTTTGTAACGCAGTGTTATAGACATGAGTGTAAGCCGTCCAGCAGTAAACATATGTTGAAAAGATTACGTAGGAGATATGGCAACAGAAATCGGTAAGAAGAAGAGTTAGAATGAGATTTTAGCAGTAAGAGCCGCGCAGCAACATACTGAGAGAGGAGATTTAGTAATAGAGACAGCAATTTGTGTGTTATGTATACGTGTACAACTGAACGAGTCGAACAACATCCTACAACCGTTGTGATTCGCTTATATGCGTAAAATCTGAATTTAGCAGAGTACTAGATAGACAAGGTCGTGATGAGAAGCGTCAGCAGTAGATCATGAACGTAGAAATGTGTGAATCTAGGAGTTAAAGCAGAATAAAAATAGTGTCAAAAAAGTGAAGAAGCCAGCAATAGTTTAAGATAACAACTAATGTGCTTTAGAATTTCGAGCGAGAAAGTAAAAACATTAGTGACATTAAAATAGAAGAATGAAAAAACGTTGCAGTGAAGTAGTGTGACAGAAACAGCATCATCCATAACGAGCAAAAGCACAAGCATGGTGTAATAAAGCAAGGTGAAATACTTTCACGTTTCTCTCACTCTAATCGCCATCTTGAACTCCCTTAGAAAATTCAGTTTGCCTCTTTGACGAACTTATTTTTATTTTACAACGATTTTCAATAAAAAGCGTTAAAACTAGGCAATCACAAAAAAAAATATAAAAACATCACTGATCATATTTTTCATCTTTGTTTTTATTGTTATTCGTTGACAATTGAAATTAAAATTCATTACAAATGGATTTTCTTTCGTAAACGAGAGCTAGATTTTTAAATTTTTAAAGGAATTTGTGGAAAGCTAATTGCTACAATCGTAAGTATTTTATCTATATCAGATATAGAAACTACAAATAAAATTATTCCTCACATTTTTTCGATGTTGTGTGTGCCTGTGCATTTCACAAACTTGACTGTCTGCTTGTCGCCAGCATTTCCTTAATCATTCCCAACCCGCTGCTGCATTCGTAAGAACTTTTGCAAAATTGAATTCATTCGGATGATTGACCATTAATGAATATTTGTTCAAAGGTTTTCGACGGTTTGGTTTCGCGGCCTGCGTGTCACTTGAATCGCTGCATCAATCGATGCGTTTTTTCACCACTGCAACTCCTCCGAAACCGCTTCGCGTTTTTTCCTCTTTCGGCGGCTTCTTCTGCTGGTCTACAAGTAAGTACTGTTACAATACCAGTAACAGTGAATTTAAATGGAATTACTCCACAGGTTTTCGACTGCTTACGCTACCTTTCTTCATTGAGCTTAAATTTAGTACAAAGCAGCCTGAGCAGCCTAAATTTAATACAAAAACACTTTTAAAGAAGCAGTGGCGGTTCTACAATTTTTCGCGCCTGGGGCTAGAAGGTAATTTGCCGCTCCCCTTTCCTATTATATAAGGGTACAAAATACATTTTCAAAGGAGTTATAAACAATAGTACATGCGAGAAGTAATATTTATTTCAATACTCAATAAAATATTTTATCATGAATCTTAAGTTCGTGAAAAACTTGAATTACACATAGAAATTCGTACTATTTTTGGTTTCCACCTAGGTTACCACCTGGGTTTTTTGCCATCCTGTTATTTTGCGGAATGCAGTTTAACGACGCATCAAAACTCGACATAAATTAATAAATTCAACATAAAATTCAGCATACATTCAGATGAAAACGCAAAAAACCCAGGTGGAATCACAGGTGGCCTGCGACGTGGATGCTTTTCATAGGGAAGTACGGTTTGTTATATTATGATTGTTTTTATTTACGTATGCATTAAGGATTCAAAGTTTCAACGAATCCATAAAGAAAGCTGAAATTCAATGTCATTAATTACCTGTTTTTCTCATGACTTGCTCGATTTCTTTTACTTTGATTATCACTTTTCCATTTTTTTGATGTTACAAAGGGAATATTTTTTTCTTACACAATTTTACCATGAAGTAAAGTTTGTTTTGGTATTCCTGACGTTCCGAGCGTTGTGACATACATGAGCAGCGGTAAAATATGAATTCTCATATATGTCAATTTATAGTTAATAGAGTTTTTTGTTCAGATGTAACATATATTAAAAAAAAAAATTAGAATAGGAAGGAAAATTCATGATAAAAATATAGTGGGTATAGTTAGTTGGGTATCGATTTAGCGCCCTTTATCTTTGGCGCTCGGCAGACGCCCCCTTCGCCCCCCCCCCCAACTTTTGAAAGGAGCAGCTAAGTTATTTCTAGATATTCATCGTATGTTGCAGAGTAGGCGTAAAAAACCAATGAGTCTTTTAGAGAGTATCTGTATACGCTCATGGAAATTTCTAAGCCAGTAAAGATAAATAAAGTTAGTATAATATGGTACTTTGCCGAAGGAATTCCCGATTCTAAATCAAACAAAACTATTTTGGGCCAGGCACAAATAATCAAAGACTTTCAAGAGAAATTTTAAAATTTGTGGGGAAGCAGGGCACCGAAGCTTCGAGTGTAAGACAGATGTAGTCAAACAAATGAGGAGGGAAAGAGCGCAGTTAAGGCTATGTTAAACTCACGCTGGAATCAGACTAGCGGATCTGATTTAAGTTTGCTAAGATATGACATTTTCAAAAAGCTAAAGAATTCGCAACTGAGCAGTGACTAATGACGATTAATGGGTATTAAATAAAGTGAATTAAATACAATAGGCAGTGTACCTAAAGAAATTATAGCAGATAATATCGCTATTGGGGTTGTTTTCCATGTAACCAGAAACAATGACTTACGTTACGAAGCAGTTGTTATTATTTACTAAAGGCGGGGCTGAGTTTACAAGCAAAATTTTAAAAGACCTTATGGTGAATAGTACCAATGTAGAAGACACAAAACTCCGATAACGATGCAGATAAAAGTGAAAATTATCTTTTACGTGAGTTTATAGCAAAAACGGTTTTGGATATGAATTAAATTCTTTATTCCTGTGAAAGTACATTTGATGCCATTATGTATGGAACTTGATTTCTTTTGCATGGGCACCACGGGCCCGCTTGCATAAGCAATTTTCGACGGTTTTCAAGTATAAATCGGCTGATACTGCTGCATTTTCACGTTGGATATTCGTACGAAGTTCATCAGTCGTCGCTGGCTTGTTGGCAAGGACCATAGACTTGACGTAGCCCCACAGGAAATAGTCTTACGGCGTCAAATCGCACGACAGAGGCGGCCAATTGACTGGGCCATTTCGTGAGATAACACGTTCACCAAACTTAATTTTCAATAAATCGATTGTGGCATTCGCTGTGTGGCTTGTGGCGCCGCCCTGTTGGAACCGCATATTGTCCAAGTCCATATCATCCGGTCTTGATCATCATGGAAGAAGTACGGCCCAATGACGCCGCCGGTCTATAAACCGCACCAAACCGTAATTTTTTCGGGATGCAATGTGCAGAGTTTCGTACGATGGTCAGTGAGTCATAAATGATTAAGTAAGCAATTGGCTAAAGGAGGATATTGTTCAGCCAAACATTTCTGCGTACGCTTCGCCAGTAGTTCTGCTATCGAAGAAATAAGCGATTGTGTTGCGACTTTAAAAAGTTGGACGGAAAAATAGTACGAGATAATTTCCCAATGCCAATCATTGATGATGTCTTAGCACGTCTTCAAGGAGCTAAAATTTTCATAACGCTTGACTTGGCTAACGGATTTTTTTACGCGCCGGTGGAACCTTGCTCAAAGCAATATACTTCCTATGTAACACATAGTGGTCAATTCGAGTTCAATTGCGTGCCTTTTATGATCTCCAATTCCCCTGCTGTTTTTTGCCGATTCATTTCTACTATTTTCCGTGATTTAGCCCACGATGGAGTAATCGTCGTCTGAGGGTTATGGATTGAGGATAAAGTAGCAAAATTCCCAATTTTTTATGAAAATAATGCAGTTTCTGGGTATATTGTTAAGGAAGGAGGTATTCAATACTCGGAAGAAAAGGTAAACGCTGTAATTTCGTATCCAATACTTCGTGGCAAGAAAGGGTTATAAAGATTGTTAGGCCTTACATCTTATTTTAGAAGATTCGTAGACAGATATGCGGTAAGAGCTAAGCTACTTATTGAAATACTTAGAAAAGGCAGCGAGTGTCAGTTCAATGAAGCACAGATTTTATTTTTTCAGCAGCTCAAATTAACACTCGTTAAAGCTCCGGTTTTAAAACTTTACATATCTAAAGCCGAAACAGAAATACGTACAGACGCTTCTATGTATGGTTATGGTGGTGTATTCTTGCAAAGGGATGTCAATTACCAACAGCTTCATCCTATTCAGTATATGAATCGGAAAACTATTCCTGAAGAACAAAAATACCATCGTATGAATTAGAAGTGTTTGCGATTATAGATGCTTTGAAAAAGTGGATAATTTATTTCATCGGGAAAAAGATCGAAATTGTGAGTGATTGCAATGATTTTGCATTAACGATGGAAAAGAAAAAACGACGAAAATGATGCACTGAGCAGATTGCCAGCTATGTTACTAGAAGATTCATTAGCATTTCGTTTAAAGGCAGCACAGCAATGTTTTAGAGAACCACACGTATGAAGACTTTTATCTGAAAAACTGGGAATTATAAAAAGATTGGAAACGGGCAAGTGGAACGTATTCACCGCATTATACCACCACTTTTAACTAAACTATGTATGTCATAATAACTCAAAAACTGGTAGAAGCATGTTGATGAAGTACAACGTCTAATTAACAACTCAGCTTCAAGGCGAATTGCTTACGCACCTTTTAAGATATTGACGGGTTTGTACATGCGTCCACCTGCTAATATAGTGCCTCAGTAAATATTAGAATAGTTGAGCAGTTGGAAATTGTGCATGGCAGTGTTAGAAAACATGCTTTACAAAACATATCTAAGCTACAAGAAGAGAACAAGAAAACTTTTCATTTCAAACGTAAACAGGAAAGCGAGTGCTTTACTGGTGATTTAGTAGCGATTAAAGGACGCAATATGGACCCGGACTGAAACTTAAGGCGAAATTCGTCGGCACCTATTCTATAACACGACGTTTACCACACGGCAGGTATGCAGTGGAAAAAGTAGGTTTACCATGAAGAACCTCATAAAACAATTACAGTAGCAGAAAATATGAACGCGTGGTGCGCTGACGAAGACGCTGACTACAAATACGACGAACAGGACAGTTGCCGTTATACTTTGATTGAAAAAAGACGTATTCACTTTATCATCGCATTTATATAAAATACTTTGTCTTTTATTTTCCCTACATATATATTAGGGTGTCCCTTAAATTTCGAAGTGTTTAATTTTTTATGCATACCTTCTTAAAAGTTTTGTTTTTGCATAATACTATTTAAAAAAAAATATCAGCTCGTTTTATCAACGATAACCCGTGCCGACTTGCGATTGAAACTTGTTCATACAAGAACCGCGCAACTGAGCGCTGCAACCTGTAGCGACGGGTTGCAATTACGAAATGATAAACAAAATATTTTCCTTATCGGTTTGCCTAGCCATCAAATTAGTGGTGCAAAATTACCATCAAATCGACAAGTTCTCGCTGTATTGTTTTATAATATTCGAGAAGTAAAATTGACTGTCAGTGAAAGTGCAAATTTAGTGATTAGGGAGTGTATCATACTATATTGGGAAAAGGCAAGAATTCCCACAAAAGCATTTCCCAACTGCGTAAAGAAACTAATAGACCTATATCATTCATGGAGAGAACTGCAAAAAATATCAAAAAAACTCAAGTTACGTTTAAAAATCGTGAAAATGATTTTAAGAATAATCTTGATAACTTATTTGATATCGCACATGCTAATGCTTTTGATATGATAAGAATAGAGGAAGACAAACTATTTCTGATGAAACAACGGGAGCCAGGTCGACCAGGATGTCTTGGTGGTGTGGACAGAAAGTTAGCGGATAAAGAAGAAAGAGCTAAACAAAGACAGATAGGAGAAGAGGAAAGAAATGTCAGACATAGGGAGTTATTGGCAGTCCCATCAACTTCAACAGCCATTAATGTAATAAACTCAGATGATTCAGGGGAAGAAGAGATTTTGGATACACAAAACGCAGTACCAGAAGAAGCTCCATGCACTAAAAAAAGAGGTCGAAAAAATATTGTAACACCTAAACTTGTTGCGACATTGGATCGATGTCAACTCAGCATAAGAGACTCTGTTTACATTCTTCATGCAGTCGTAGAGGCATTTGATCTAAGTAGCGATGATTTCACCATCAACAAGTCCTCAATTCAGCGAATTCGTACTCAGACTAGAAAATCCAGAGCAGAAGCAATAAAAGCTGACTTTCAGAACAATATACCTGATGTAGTAACAGTTCATTGGGATGGGAAACTTTTACCTGGGTTGGACGTGCGAAGTTCAAAAGAAGAACGTTTACCAATTATTGCTTCATTTAACAATAGAGAACAGCTTCTCGCAGTACCAAAACTAGACAGTTCTGCTGGTAAGGATCAAGCCAATGCCGTTACAATCGCCCTCTCCGATTGGAATCTTAAAGAAAAAGTACAGACAATGTGCTGCGATACAACTGCTTCTAATACCGGCCGTTTCAGTGGAGCTTGTGTTCTTCTAAAGCAGATTTTAGAGAGAGAGTTGCTGCTATTTGCTTGTCGCCATCATATTTATGAGCTGGTCCTAAAATCTGTCTTTGAAATCAAACTGAAACAAGTAACTAATAGTCCTGACATTCCCTTCTTCAAAAAGTTTAGAGACAATTGGAAAAACATCGATTCTAATAATATTGAACTCTGCCTTGATTTCATACAGAATTATACTGCTGAGACTGATATTACATCCTTGTTGATGTATTATAAGGCAGAACTAGACAAATCTTTTGTAAGAGATGACTATCGGGAATTGGTAGAGCTATGTGTAGTATTTTTGGGAGGAGATAAAGAACGTAAAATAAAAATCAGACCTCCTGGAGCTATGCACCAGGCAAGATGGATGTCAAGAGCAATATATTCATTGAAAATATGTTTACTGCAGTCTCAATTTCGTATGAACGCTAATGATAAAAAGGCTCTGCAAGATGTTTGTTTGTTTATTGTAACATTGTATGTTAAACCATGGCTTCAATGCTCGGTGGCGACTAAAGCACCAAACCACGATTTGTGCTTTTTGAAAGCATTGAAAGCGTATGAAAAAGTTGATGCAGCTATATCTAAAGCTTCCATAAGCAAGTTTAGTCAGCATTTATGGTACCTTTGTGAAGAAACTGTTAGTTTATCACTTTTTGATAATAAAGTTGATAATGAGACTAAAATGAAAATTATTGCCAACTTAAACAGAGAGGAAAGTCCGAATATTGGAAAGCGCTACATTCCATCGACGCTAGAAATGTCTAATACGTTGTTTGGTAAGTCTAATTTTTATAGATCTTATGTACATATATTATTTTTGTTATTTAAAATTTAATATATTTTTGTTTTGTTTCAGATAAAACTCTGGATGATTTTGTTTCTATGCGGAGCATCAATTTTTTTTCAAGATTTCAAATAGATGCAAGCTTTCTCCACGTCGATGTATCTGCTTGGGAAGGTAATGCTGCCTTTCAGGATGCTTTACGAAAAGTAAGCCAGTTAAAAGTCGTAAATGACACTGCTGAAAGGGCAGTTAAAATAATGCAAGACTTTAACGGACTAATCACAGCCGAAGAAGAGCAAAAGCAATTTTTATTACGATGTGTCCAGGAACATAGGCACTTATATCCAGATTGTAAAAAAAATACTCTAAAAAGAAGTTATCCTGCTTAATTTTAAGGTTCTTTTAATAAATATTTGTCTAACCTAACCACTTTTTTTATTTAATAGCGTTTTAATCAATTTTACAGTAACACAAATAATAGATAGGCTATATCTCAGAATAATGGCTATATACTAAGACAAAGAAAACTTTGGGGGGTTGGTCGGCACGAGTTGCACTCGTCGTAGAAAGATGAAAATTTATATTTGAGTATATATTTACATTTATAAAAAATATATAGGGTATGCGTTTTGAATTTCTAAAAAAAAATTTTTTTCGTCATATAAGGGACACCCTAATATATATACTAAAAACCAATAGCATAAGCGATTGGTTAGGGGAGATGTGCAGAGTACTTTTTGTTCAGACGACGTAGTTCGGTTAGGTTAGGTTGGAGTGGCAGCCGCCTGTAGCGGCTCACTTAGGCCAGTATTAGGAGGCCCAATGTGTTACCACAAAGAAAAATTGTTTACCATCCAAGAATAAGAATTACCCCTCACCAAACCATTTTTCCTCACTGATGAACCTCAACTAAGGTCATCCAAAAACGGTGATCCCAGATATTCTGCTTTTACACAGTGCAGGAGACTTACACAGTAAATGCAAGACCGTTTCCTCCTCCTCGTAATTTTTGCAGCTCCTACAGCATCTTCGAAAGGGTACTCCCAACTTTTCCACATGTTTCTCTATCAGACAGTGCCCTATTAGAACCCCGATCACGTTAGAAATGTTTTACCTTCTTTGAGAGAGAACGCTAAGCGACCGTTTCCGATCCCATTTAGGCCACGTCTGCCTTGAGGTTCGACAGATCGTATTTTGCCTCCATCAATTGTCAGCTTGTTTATATGTACAATCTCTGAGTATCAGTTTACAAGTGGCAGTGACCAGGGACCCAAATGAAGTACAGACTGTTTTGGTTGGTCATATCCTGTAGAAATAGGCGTCAGTCCAGCGCGATGTTCGAGTTAAACGTGAAAGAGCTCAGAGCTCTGATTGCAGCCTGTCTGTCACTAAAAATGAAGATGTCCCTTCCTATGAGCCCGCTCCCAATCTTCTCTACCGCCTCCATGATAGCTGAAATCTCAGCCTGGAAGACGCTGCAGTGATCTGGTTATCTAAAGCAGTTTGCATATGATTACGCTAAAGCTAACAATTTGGTTACTCCAACTGCCTGGGAAAAATCCAAAGAAGCTGGAGACGATTGGCTTTACGGATTTCTTAAAAGAAATGATTCTATATCTCTTCGTTAACCTGAAAAAATCAGTTTGGCAAGATTACGCGGTTTTACTAAATCAGCAGTGGAAAGTTTTTTCAAAAACCTTACTACGTTGTTTGAAAAGTACTCATTTCAGCCAAAAGATATCTATAATTTGGACGAAACTGGTTTAACTACCGTGATGGAGCCTATTAAGGTAAGATAGGCTTATACATTTAGCCGTATTTTTAGCCTGGTTGGAAATACACGTTAATGACTTTAAATAACATATTTATTCTAGATTTGTGCTGCAAAAGGACAACGTTCTGTTTCTCAAGCATCTTCCGCTGAGCGCGACAGCTTGGTTACAATCGTTGGCATAGTTAACGCTTGCGGAAATCGTTTGCCACCGGCTTATATATTTCCTCGTGTACGTTTTAGTAAAAGATTCGGAAGTGGATGCATGCCCGGTTCGTTGATATTGAATACAAAATCCGGATGGATGATTTCCGAACTCTTTGTAAATGTGCTGAAATACATTAAAAACTTTACGAGCTGTTCAGTTGAAAACCCAATTCTAATTCTGCTTGATAATCATGCGTCACATTGCAGTTTGGAAAGCATTAACTATTGCGCAGAGGCTGGAATTGTATTACTTTTTTTTCCTCCACATACAACCCATCGTCTACAACCATTGGATGTACCAGTTTTCGGACCCTTTAAGCAATTTTGCCGCAAGCCACAAATCCTGGAAAACAAATCAGTATATATGATATCAGCACCTTAACTCAACAACCATTTCAAAGAGGATTTTCCCCAGAAAACATTATGAACGGATTCAAAGCAACAGGAATTTGTCCTCTCAATACCCAGGTTTTGCAAGATGAAACATTTGCGCTGGAGTCTGTAACAGATGAGGAAGTTGAACACGTTCATCCTGACAGATCAGATGATATGAATTCATCACAAAATGCTACAACAAATCCAGAAAGCAACCTAAATGATAACTCACCATGTACTACGCCAGAATCAGTTAGGCCTATATCGCATCCACGAAATCTTCGAGAAGTGGAACTTCCCAAATCCTTACTTCTTCAACTGAAAAAAGAAGGATTGAGCAGCTTACTACTATAAAGAAAAAAACCGCCAAGCGCACTCTCAAGTTTTCACAGAAGAGAACACAGCAGGCTAAAAAGAAGAAACCAAAAAGAAAACCTCAACTGAAAATCGAATCTTCAGACGAAAGTACGGGTGACATTAGCTACGCTGACACAATTGACTGTCATGGATTCCCTCCTGATGATGAAGGTTACCTTGAATCCCGGGCAGATGATTTAGAGACACGCAAAATAACTGATGATGATAATTTGACTGTGGGATACTACGTTCTGGTAAAATTCCAAGAAAACATCAAAAAGACCGTTTTCTATGTAGGTCAAATAATAGAAACGTTTGGCAACTGCACTTATAACAACACATTTCTCCGAAAGACATCTCCTTCAAGCTTGGCTTTTGTTAAACCAGAAATTGAAGATCGGGCTATAATTATGCGCAGTGAAATAGAGCTGAAGTTGCCAATTCCTGAAAGACCTGCTTCAACTTCACGGTGTCGTACAAAATACATTTTTAAACTGGACTTATTAAAGTATTATATAAAATAATTTTTTATCAAAACTTATAATTCATTTCCTTTAAATTTTTCTTTTCTTTTAATTCAAAACTTGTAACTGAAATATTTTTTGCTTTCCAAAATTAAAATAAAATGAGTTTATATACAAAATGCTGGTTTATTTTAATTTAAAGACAACACAAAATTGTTTCGTTTAAATATACATGTAGGTGTCAAATGCTCCCCTCTTAAAGTCAAATGTACCCCGTGACAGGGGCACATTTGACAAAATGGCTTTTTTTAAAAAACTGTAAATTAAAGTGTAAAAGGGAGTCGCTGAAAAAAACTCCGGCAATATTATAAAGCTGAATAATTGCCTTAAAGCAGGTAACAACTTATTTTATGATAATTCAAACACATTTCGAGAAATTTTATTTCAAAAAAAAGGTATCAAAGGTACCCCAGTTTCCCCTACGTTTTAAAGGCGCCTTCGATGTCCAAGAAGGCTACAAGACAGAACTCCTTGACGCTGAGAGACTTCTCAATATTTCCGACCAAGCTATGGAGTGCAGTCTCAGTAGATTTGCCTTTGCGGTAGGCATGTTGGCCATTAGACAGTAGTCGACTGTCGATGGTATCGGACAGGTAGCTACTAACAAGCAGCTGTGTTCCCAGGGAAGTGGGTATCTAGTAGCAGTTCAAGGATTTCCTTTCCCGTTGAGGTCCAGGAACCGTCTTGCTTTTGCAAGAAATTTATCGGGTTAGAGGATCCCGAGAGAACCTTCCTTAGCCTGGCTGCCTCGGAAGCACCCTCGATGCCGCCACAGAAGTTTCTCCACGAAGATCTCTTTGCGGCCCTTAAAGCTTTTTTATAGGTCTGGAGAGACTTTTTGTACTCTTGCCATACCAGCTCGAGATTAAGTCTTTTGGCTTTGTTGAAATTTTTCCTACAAGATTTACGTAGTGAGTCCAGCTCACATGACCATCAATGGGGTTTACGTTTGCCCCATTGTTTAGATCCAGGGCAAGCCTGATCTAGGGCATTTGAGCAGGTCAGCGTAAAAACGTTCACCATGCTCTCGAGATCCCCGATGCAATTAGGTTCAATAAGAGGTTAGCTGGTTAGACTATCCTCAAATAACCTTTTATAAAAGCGACAATCCGTGGTTTTTAGGTTTTTGCGCACTTTTGACCTTGTAATAGAAAAGTTCAATAATATTTCAATATAACGATGATCAGAACCCGCCAACTCTCGATCAATTCAGATAGACTAACACTACATATAGTTATATCTAAAACTCCTTTACGCTTCCTAGTTATGAAGATGGGATCCCTATCTTTGTTGCATATAAGTAGGTTCGTAGTTAGAAGGTAGTTGAAAAGTAACTCACCTCGATCATTGATGCCCGTGCTCCCCCAGTTGACATGGTGAGCATTCGCGTCGCTGCCGACCAAAATGTGTCCGCTCTCATAACTAGACACCAAGTTTCGCACCACAGAGGAAGGAGGGTACTCGGCTTTGTACGGCATGTAAGCCGATGCCAGCACCAGTGACATACCCCCTATCTCCGCGAGAATTGCCGTGACGTCGCCATCACTGTAATTAGGTAAAAGAAAGATATTTAAATCTGCTTTAACCAGAATTCAGGCTCTAATTTTACCTTTGCCGCGCTCCACGAAAAGCTTAAAGCCGGTGGCACTCAACCCACATACCCTTGAGTTACAAACCCAGGGTTCCTGAATGAGTACCACCGTAGCGTCGCCATTGCTCAGGCGACCTAGGAGAGCAGCTGAGGCTGCCTTAGAGCGATGGAGGTTTATCTGCAGAATTCTCATGCGAGAAAGCCGCTACCTCCCCTACAGCCACGACGGTGACATCTGCCTCGCACTCTCCGTCGCTGAGCAGCAGCTCCTCCTCCGCAAACATCCTGTGCACTGTTGGTGCAAAGTTTGTCTGAGAGGAGATGCTGCCTTCAGCGTCGGAGAGTTCCGGTTCCGGCTCCGGTTCGGGTGCCTCAATGTCCACGTCCATTGCTGCACCCGCACCAGAGGCACGCTGAGCGTCCCCGCGGTACACCTTAATGATGACCTCATCGAGGTCATAGCAGACGCGGCCTTGCCTCTTCTCAAGGAGTCCGATGGAGTCCTTGTTTAGGGACAAGACCACTTGTCTCGAAGGGCCTTCCGCGTCCTCGACCCGGACGACCCTCCAATCACTTGTTGGGAAGGCCGGGTTTATCATCTGAAGCATCTTTAGGATGCTTTCCGGTGCCGATGGTGTCACCGGAACCTTTGCCCTCGCCCGGGGTCTGACTGGAATGTCCTTCCAGTCTACCACCTCCAACTTAGCCCCTGGGTAGACGGGGCCCACCTTTGCAACGGCGCCCTTATACAGCGCCACCGATCTCAGGTCCTCACAGGCGACCACCTTAATGTGGCCCTGGTACCAACCAGCGTCCTTACAGGCAGGGGGGGTTCCAGAGTTCTCCAGCAGAACGTCAAAGATGACGTTCGCCCGAGTTGCCTTCACCCACCTCCACTGGCCCTTTGGTATGGACCCGAGCTCGTTGCCTCGGTCCAGGACCCCAATAAGGATCCTGTCCTTCGCAACCTCGGCAAAGCTAGGCCTGCCCACCCACGAGTGCGGCCGGATTCTCTTAGAGGCCGGAGTTTTTTCCTCCGCCGATCTTTGTCGTTTTGACGGAGGCACCCGGTTTTCCACCGAAGCCCCAGTGACCCGGAAGTTAGGCAGCAGGGCTTTCGCCCTTTCCACCGCTTCCTTCGCGCTCTGGGACAGTGTTTCCATCGGGACTCCGTCGTATCTTCTTTGCGTCTTCGCGGCCTTGCGCTTATCAACGAAATTGATCCGCTCCGACTCCATCTTCTGAGAGGCGTGGCTCGTAGTTTCCATCACTGCCACGCCCTTCATATTTTCGTGTGCGGCTGCTTGTCGCCTTAATCCACTCGGGCCAGGCCGTGAGACCTCTGCCTTCGCGAGATTAGGCTTCGTAGCCGCGCCGGTGTTTGGCGGGCCCCTAGTGCCTACCGCCACGGAACGATCTGCCGTTTCCAGCACAATCCTCATTTATTTTACTGCCAGTTGATATTCGCAATAGGGGTGTAAGTGTTTCAAAATTTAGAGAAAGTTTTTTTACCCTAAAAAATCAAATACGGAATTCCTTCGTAGCCGTCGTATACTTTGTATGTAGTATCGAATAAAGTATCGATACCTGTATGGCAGCGTTTCATCCTCAGTTGTCAGTTTTTTCTATTGGATTTTATCTGGGTAAACCCAAACCTGAGTGTATTAATATTTATTTTCCTGATGTCATAGATAACTTAAAAATTTATCAGAAAACGGAGTATTTATTGCAACTAAATTACTAAAAATTAAAATAACAGCGGTAGTTTGCGATGTTCCGGCGAAAGCGGTTGTTGGAGGAATTTCTAGCCACACTTCTGCCGATGGCTGCTCGAAGTGCCTACAAGTGCCTAAAAAATGAATAGTGTTTTAACGTTCTGTGTGTGATGAGCTCATATTTGGCGTTGATTTTGAATGTAGCCGTATCATCATAAAGAGAGATTTGAAATAAATGCGTTTTTAAATCTTTAACTGATTGAACAAGTTTCACTGGACCTTGTGGTGATGAGAAATTAATAATAAAATTGTCGACACATACCTAGGCCCTCGCTGCGCATATTCAATGCGGTGCAAATGACAGTTGCCACTTCAATTCTGGAATTGTTTGTGTTGTTTGTTACGTTTGCTTTTATGCTGCATCATTTATTCGCTTCGATCTTGTTGTTGTAGCAGATTGCCAAACCGTGCAAAGATAGGATTATCCAAGTGTTCTCGTCGAGGTTATCTAACGGTAGGATGAAGAAAAGAGCTGTTTCGACGGGTATGGACCAGAGAGAGAGGGGTGCTAGAGAAATAGGTTTTTGTGAGCATCTGAAGAGAGGGTTAGCATCATGCGGGGACTATTCACATATTGGGCATGTGTCTAGTATATCGGGGCCTATTCTGAATAAAGAGCAGGTTAACCTGCTGCAATATCCGGAACTTAATTGAGCCAACGTAACGCGGGTCTCACAGGGCAACTCTCCATCTGCAATGGGTAATGATCCGATGACGGGATTCATGGGACGAGAGGTGATGAAAGTGTTAATTAAATCCCGTTTAAGACCTGTCTAAAGTTCGTCGGGTCCAGCGCTATTGTACGTATTTCTGAACCTAGTAGTTCAATTCCATGAGATGGGTTCTGTTGTGCCTGAGAAACAGCTCAGCCTACAATAGGTGGCAGGAGGCATCCCTGCGGTATGTCTAAGCGTTCCGTGACTGTGACAAGGGACCCTGGGCACAGTGACAATCTCAACAGCTGCGCGGCAGACGAGTTGGCAAGGAAGGGACGGAATTGCCTATGATAAATTCTGCTTTAGAAGCGGGCATGTTTCTGATCATTATCATCTGTTCCTGTTTCTCCCACAGCGCCTCGCCATGATTTCTACGTTAAGACGCTTAAGTTCAGCTGCGGCCTGTGGTCTGACATTCCACGTAGCGATGTTTGCTCGATGCTTAAAAGAAACCGTTTTTGAATACATAAACTTCGCACGCCCGAATTCGTTGTGGGTGCTGCCGAAGCAGGGGGATTCCTCAGAGTCTGAGTACCACTTGGAGGATAATTTTCCGTATCGCTTTTGTTCATGTTCGCTTACGTATCTTCGATTGATAATTTCCTAGGGAATATACCGTCCCTTTCTGACTGCCACAGTTTTAGTGGTTAGATGAGCCGCTTGCTGCAAGACAGACGCCCCAGTGAAACAGACGCTGGAAGAAAATTCTAATTTTTTTTTGCCTCTAACCTCTTGCAAACACAGTTTAAGGACAAAATTCATCGAGTAGATGAATATCAGGTGGGCTATAGAATCCACCTATAGGATAACTAGAGAAGTTTGGCCAAAGGTTGGGGTAACACCTGGAAGGCATACCAACGATGTCTGTTGAAGTTCCAGGTACAAAGAGGAAGTGGAGGGGATCGAAGACTATCGCTGCCACTGTCCCACTCTGGTTAAAACTTGAAACCAATTCATAGATAGGTACTTTCTAGACTGGTTTGCTTGAGCTCGGTAAGCATTCCCAAATTTCTGCGCTTCGTAAGGCGAACTCGGTAGTTCACCTTCTAAGCGAAGTAAGGCAGAAAACGCATAGTTTTACCTGAAAAATATTGTGCATATTGTGTAAAAAAGTACACTTTCGTAAAAGTCTGTATGTAAATTCCACTCAAATACTTCAGCAATGTCTTAAATTTTATGTACTTTTTTATAGTTTTCTATGGTTTTACGAAAATTATTAAAGCGTTTTGAAAATATAGTTTAGACGAAAAATGACATACAAATGTTACATACATATTTAATTACGTACCAACTCAATTACTTATGAAATTTAAATCTAAATGGTTCTATGATGCATATAAGAAACATGTTAATCTTTTAAACAAATATAAGCAATAATTCGTTATCGTATTAGAAACAATGAGAAATATTAAACAAATTAACTCATATACTTGGATAAATATTTTTTAACGTTTAGTTGATAGCAATTGTCAGAATGTTAATTTTGTTCAGTTTACGTTAGGGGTTGGCCCTTCGATTTGTGTAACAACATCAAGAGACAGACCATAAATTATAGGAGAAGTTCAACCGAAAATCAAGCAATGATGTAAGGGCCAAATTATTACATTATTGTTATTAATTAGCTTTTTTTTTATATTGCATGCAAAAAAAATGAAGCAAACAATTATGAATGTTCATAATATTAATTTATGTAAATTTAGTTTAAGTCAATCTTTATTTATTACTTTAAGATATCCTTTAATTCTTCGGCTATTTTTGATTTGAATTTTACGATGTTAGTTAAATTGTTTATGTAAAAAAAAAGAAAAAACAAAATGAATTTTTATTACATAAATTTAACTGTATAAACCCTAAGCAACAAGTTAATTTTACTGCTTTAAACAGACCTTGTACCCTTCAAACTTTAAATTAAGTAAATATTATGACAAGTTAAAATAGTTTTGAATTGGATAACTTTCTACTTTTATATGGATTATAATTAAGTACTTAAAATTCGGTATGGGATAACTAGCGCAAAATAACAAGTTATTCATGACTAATAATATGTTTATGGCATGAGTATAAATGACATATTTGCAATTCCAAGATATGCACCAAATCGAGAACTCATTTTGTTCGTTCATAGCATGCATGTGGCAAATATTTACTGACGCTCCAAATTTTTACTTGGTTACAAATGAAATAAGAGCTGACACAGAGGTGCCAAAGGCTTGCAATCATGCATTCAATCACACCGGGCTCATAGTAGCTTGAGCATGAAAAAGTTATTCCATCAAGCTATTTATAATATATGTATATGCACCATGCTAGACGGTATGCAACGGATGGAGAATACCCATATACTCTTATAATGTGGGCATATGTACGTATGTTAATGTTCTTCCATTTTATGCGCATACCAGCCGTATTCGTTTAGCGAGAGGTGAATCTGTAAAACATGTGGTACAAATTAGCAGCAACATAGTTTTTGTTTTTGTTTTCAATGCTATGTTTGCGCATCACAAACGACGAAAACACACCAAAAGTGTAAGCACGCGAGTTAATACCAGTATCAACGACACCTATACACAAGTATATGAGAAACGCTGATAAAGCCAGATCTGTCCTAATCAAATAAACAAGAGTATCAAACACAAGACTTTGAACTCATACCACACCATACCCGAATGCAAGACAAGCATACACATGCATAGGCATGCATAGGCCGCACAATAAGCACTTGTTTACAACAAATAATACAATTAGACTATAGACCTAAGCCACAAAACATGAATATGTTATCAACTTAACGAATAATATATAACCCATAGGATAATACGAAAACATGTTCATTTAAGTATGTGAATTTCTAGAATAAAGATCTTATTCTGCAAAAGTAAATACATATTTTTTTAACCATTCATAAGTATATGAATTAACTGGGGGCTCAACCGCTCTTTGCTGGGAAGGAGGAGATCGCATAACAGGACTTCGGCATCCTTAAGAATCTTCGAAGCGCATAAAGAAGGACATCTAAATCCTTAAGCTGAAATCTTTAGTAAAGAAAGCCAAAATCTTAAAATCTTCCTTAACGAAGACAGACACTCACAAAATGAGTCAGGGAGCAAAACGGACAATGCAAAACGAGGACATAAATCCTTCAGCTACAGTCCATACCCCTCCTGAAAACTACATAATGTCCTACATTCAGAATCAGTTCTCGAAATTGGACGAGGAAAGGAGAAAGGACAAGGAGTTAATATTACGGTGTTCCAAACTACAAATCCTAATACTAGCGAAACTTCTACTCCAACAATATACCAAGAAGCCACGATGCAATACCAGAATGTAACAGATGTACAAATCGAAGTAATAAAGGAATTACCTATTTTCCAAGGAAACAAAGAAGAATATACGATATGGAAGTCACATGTAATGAAAGTCATGGAACCACTCCAAGTATTCCAGAACACACCTCAATTCTACAATATCATTACAACCTTCAGAAGAAGAATCACGGGGCATGCAGATATGTTACTTGAATGCAACAACACACCTCTCAACTTCTACAGTATCATGGAAGCTTTGGACGCACTATATCACGACCCAAACGCACTGTATGAAATACAAGAACACATGAAGAACTTGGCACAACAACCAACAGAAGACTTGGACACTTATTTCCAATACACATTGACACTGCCAGGAAGCTGATTAAAAATACAGTGGACCTTCTAAAAACAGAAATAAATAACAAATATATTGAACAAGAATCTATAGCACAATTTATTAAAGGATTAAAAAATAAAAATTTGGCAACAGCCTTAGCATCTAATCAATATCAAAGCTTAATGCAAACATATACAAGTGCTAAACAAATCGAAATACGATTACAACAAACTAGTGAAAATAAAAATCTCAGACGACCTATCGAAATCCAAAAACAAAATTTAAATAACTTTTGGCAAAGACCAACTAATCAACATAGAATAATACCACAAAAGACAAACCCTTTTAATTTTAATCCACCACAATGGCAAAGTAATAATTTAAACCAATGGTCAAGAAGCCAATATAATCAACCTAATCCTCACAATAACAACTTCAGGCAAAATCAATTCCAACCAAGGCAACAAACGAGGAACAATTACAATTATGCACAACCTCAAAGAGTATTTAATACATACCAACCTCTACAAGAACGCATGGATGTTGACGAACCTCAAAGAAACAGTGGGTACAAACGAAATCACTCTAACAGAAACATCATTCCGCAAAAGATACAAAGGATCAACACACACCAACAACCTGAACCTCAGCCAGAACAAACCTTCAGACACATGGAAGAAGCTGACGATACATCGAGTACTTTTTTAGGCTAAAGGATGGACTACCTTGCCTTACACTCAAGGATGGTCCGACACAACAAGAAGTGAATATCATGATCGACTCAGGCGCTACAAACAACTACATATCAAAAAAATGCAGAATAGGTAAGAGTATATCAATAGATCCTGTATGGACAAAATCAATGCATGGATATTCCATCATGACTAGTAAAAAAATAATACATCTGTTAAGCCATGATTTACCATTTTTTGAACTAGAAGATATTAAAGATTTTGATATGATAATAGGATTTTGTGGATTAAAAAAATTAAATGCAGAAATAGATTTCACGTCACTACAATTAAAATATTCAAATAAAAACAAAAATCAAAAAATAAATTACACAAATGATAATAAAGATTATGTTGAGGAGATTAGAGAAATAATTAGGAGAAATAATAAAACAGAAAAGTTACCATTTACCACAACGATAGAAGCAACCATTACCACAGAAAGTAATGAACCTGTTTGGACGAAACAATACCAATATCCGTATGCAGATAACGATTTCGTCAATTCAGAAATAAAAAAATTATTAAAGAATAATATAATACAACCTAGTAGAAGTCCTTATAACTCACCAGTTTGGACAGTACCAAAAAAGGGTATAGATGAAAATGGAAAACCCAAGAAAAGATTAGTGATAGATTTTCAAAAATTAAATTCAAAAACTATAACAGATAGATATCCTATTCCGGATATAAACATGACAATACAAGCGTTAGGTAAAGCTAAATATTTTTCCACGATAGATCTAGAAGCAGGATTTCACCAAATTATGATAAAAAAAGAAGATAGGGAAAAAACAGCATTTTCCATAAATGGAGCAAAATATGAATTCATACGAATGCCCTTCGGATTAAGAAATGCACCCTCAATATTTCAAAGATGTGTTGATGATATTCTACGAGAATATATAAATAAATTTGCGTTTGTATATATCGACGACGTGTTAATATATTCTTCGATACCTGAAGAACATATTAAACACATCCAAATAATAGTAAGCGCATTACATAAAGCAAATATGAAAATCTCTGATGAAAAATCACACTTCTTTAAAAATCAAGTCGAATATTTAGGACATATAATAACACATAATAGGATAACAGAAGATCCAAAGAAAGTACAAACATTAGACAAGTATCCGATACCTCAAACCCTGAAAGAATTAAGGTCATTTTTAGGTATGGCGGGATATTATAGGAAATTTATACAAGGATATAGCAAAATAACAAAACCACTAACCATACATCTACAAGGAGAAAATGGTATAACAAGTAAAAAAATGTCAGCTAAGAAAGAAATTAAATTAGATAAAGAAGCTATAAAAGCTATACAAATAATTAAAACAAAATTAAAAAAACAAGTTGAACTATTTCAACCACATTTCTCAAAACCTTTTGACTTAACTACAGATGCGAGTAATTTCGCCATAGGAGGAGTTTTATCACAAGAAAAGAAACCTATATTTTTTATATCAAGAACATTAACAAAAACAGAAGAAAATTATTGTACAACGGAAAAAGAGTTATTAGCAATAGTATGGGCTATAGGAAAACTTAGGAATTATATTTACGGTATAGCAGATTTAACTATACACACTGATCACCAGGCATTAATATTTTCTATTTCGGACAAAAATCCAAATATAAAACTAAAAAGATGGAAAAATTGTATACAAGAATCTGGAGCAAAAATAGTATACAAACCAGGAAATCAAAACGTAGTAGCAGATGCATTATCAAGACAAAAAATTAACACTTCAACAATAGAATCGATGCACTCGACACGTAGTTCACCAAACGAAAACTATACATACGCAAAACAAACGATAAATTCATTTAAGAATCAAATCATATTAAAGAAAACTAAACGAAATAAAAAAGAAACACAAACGACTTTTCCAAAGTATCACAGACATATTATTGAATATCAAAACACTGACTATCTAACAAAAACCTTAAAAGAAATTTTTACACCTAATTTCAATAACGCGATTAAAATTGATGAACAAGAACTATTCACAATAAAATCACTACTAAGTAAACATTTTCTAAACTACAAGCTCTTTATAGCACAAAATCAAGTCGAAGACATAACAGACAAAAACAAGCAATTGGAAATTATAACAAATACACATAACCGAGCGCATAGAAATGAGAAAAATAACGCGATGGAAATTAGACAACAATATTTTTGGCCCGATATGGCGAAACAAATCAAAAACTTTGCACGAAACTGTTCAAATTGTTATGAACAAAAATACGAACGTAGACCAACAAAACAACTGATAGGGAGAACACCAGCAACAAATCTACCAGGAGAATCTATAAGTATGGATATATTCCACATAGGGAATATAACATATATAACTAGTATGTGTAGGTATTCAAAATATTTAATAATGAAAGAAATAGCAGATAAAGTCAACACCGTAGACAAACTAGAAGAAATTCTCACACTTACATACCCATATTGTAGAAACCTACAAACCGACAATGAGAGTATATTCACATCGATAACTTGTATGTCACTATACCGACGACTACATATAACACATAATCGTACGCCAACAGCTCATTCGACATCAAACGGTTCAGTTGAACGCTTACATAACACACTGATAGAAATCGCAGGTACATTAGCTAAACAAAATAACACCGATCCAGTTACGGAAATATTTAACGCAGCATACGAGTATAATAGGACAATACACTCGGTGACAAAACAAAACCCAGTGGAAGTATTTTTCAATAGGACGAATTATCCGGAAATAAAACAATTGATTGAAAAAAACAAAGACAAAGTTTTAGAATATCATAATAAAAAAAGAACACAAAAAGTTTATGAACCAAAACAAATAATTTACGCACTGTCAAAACGACGTACAAAAACGGAACAAAAATATTTAAAATACATAGTTATAGAAAACCGTGAGGACACAGTTTTAGTAGAGAGAGGAGGAAGACAACATGTCTTACATAAAGATAACGTTCGTAACACTCCTATTGAATTTAATAATAAACATAAAAGCATACACAGTGAGCAATCTAAAAAATAAAAAATTTATCTTCACCGAAACTGACGACACATACCTATATGAAGATACCGAATATTTATACCATTTATTTAATTTAACGACAATAATGGAAAAATATAAACAGATAGAATATAGATCATTTGGCAGGACACAACAGGATATCATAAACGAGAATAGAATCTCAAATTTAATTGAACAAACTATTTCACCCTCAATACAAAAAAGATCAATAAACATTTTAGGGACTATAATAAAATTTATAACTGGGACTCCAGATCATGACGATCTTATTGAAATAAAAACACATTTAAATGAAATAATAGAAAATAATAATCAACAAAGAGTCATTAACTCACACTTTGAACAATTAGTCTCAAAGATTGATCCTCAATCAATCTCAACAAGCCTGGTCATATCAAAAACTTTAAAGGAATTAGAAACCCTATTCGAAACTATAAATTCTGTAAAGACAGGAAATTACTTGTCTTAATCTTTAAATTTAAATGATATAAAACAAATAATAAAAAACGAAAAATTAGATATTCCAGTTTTAAATGTAATGGAATACTCCACAAAAAATGTAATTAGAGTTAAGGATACATATGTAATCATTTATAAATATCCATTAATAACGCAAAAATTTAAATTATTTAAAATAACATCGTTAAGCTATCTACATGGCAAATATATATTAGACAAATATATAGCTCCATGTAATATAAATAATTATTCAAGAGTAAAAGAATGTAAACAATCACTAAATAATTTTATATGTAAAACCAACAAGGATAATGAATGTATTTCGAATTTAGTGCTAAAAGAAAAAGCAAATTGTAAAACTATTGAAGAAACAAATGCAAATATCACAATATTAGATTATGGTAATATAATATTAGATGGAAAATATGAAATTAATAACGAAACTATCTCAGGAGTAAACTTGATCCAGCTTAATGACACCATTAAAACAAATGGACGAAAGTACACAAACATACAGGATACAATAAAGCAGATAATCCAACATGAAGGCACCATAACAATCGATGAAGTAATCAACTCCAATGAAGAAACTAAGTTTACGAATATCCGGAAGTTACATAAACAACTCATACCAATTGAAGATCACCCGATCCAAACTTTATGCTACACAATCACAACCTTTGGAATTATAATCCTGATAGTTTGGACACTACTCAAATTAATCAAACTACGACAAGTTACTCACGAAAGAAAGAAATTACACGAACTTCAACAACTCACTGCCACCTTTACATTATAAAAATGAGGCCATTTTATTTTTTTTTTATAAGAGAGAGGAGAGTTAATACCAGTATCAACGACACCTATACACAAGTATATGAGAAACGCTGATAAAGCCAGATCTGTCCTAATCAAATAAACAAGAGTATCAAACACAAGACTTTGAACTCATACCACACCATACCCGAATGCAAGACAAGCATACACATGCATAGGCATGCATAGGCCGCACGATAAGCACTTGTTTACAACAAATAATACAATTAGACTTTAGACCTAAGCCACAAAACATGAATATGTTATCAACATGTTCATTTAAATATGTGAATTTCTAGAATAAAAATCTTATTCTGCAAAAATAAATACATATTTTTTTAACCATTCATAAGTATGTATATGAACTAACTCGCGCGAATTATGGGCTTGGTTGTTCAAATCCCGAAAAAAAATCACAAGCTTAAGTTTTGGAACTCACTTTATTGAACTCATAATTTTAATTGAATTACTTAATTCATATTTACATTATTTATAGCTTTTTGTTTGCTAACTCAGCGAATGTTTAGTGAAACGAGAATGCTGATTTTGGATAAAAGTGTTTTGCAACAAGTATAATGAAAGAAATGCTTATTTGACAAGAAACATTTCGTAATGAATTAAATGAAAAAAATGTTGATTAGGCAATTTAATGTTAAACGATTTGTTGTTTTTTAAGTAAGCGTAAAATTGATGACTACTTGTAAATGAAATATGATTATTATTGTTGCCAATTAATTGGTAATGAGTTTGATGAACTCTTGGAATGGGTGGTTGACTTAACTCCTCCCCCGTTTGACTGAAAACTCTCCTGAGTTTTTATTGTTATTTCCACTGTACGGCTATTAAATTTTTTATATGTGAAAAGTATGAGCACTATGCTTAGCGCTAAGAGGCTAAAAGTTAAGGCTATGCCATTGCAAGTATAATTGAATTTTTTGTGGAATCGAATTTTCTCGATTTTCTCAATGTTGTTGATTTGTTTGGACACAATTTCATCAAACGTAAGCTGAGAGTTGGTTTTATTTATGCTCAGGCTGCTAGGTATAAAAAAATGTCCTAGAAACCTATCATCAAAATTATAATAAGATTCACCATTTATTACTATTTTACAATCATTGAATGTTATTAACTGATTTCCACTTAATCTAAGCTGTCTGTTATTGCAAGTACTATTAATAGATGAGTTGAAATGATTTATTGCAACTATTAAGCCTGCTTTTATTTCTTTAGTTTCCATATGTTTTTTTTTCTTTTTAGGCAACTATTTCTGAATATACATAATTTGGATTTTCTTAAACTATTCCTATTCGAATCGTTATTAAATTCGTACATAGCATCATTTATTTTTAGAATTTCTTTAGCGTCGAAAACAAGTTCGTCCTGATTTTTATTTGGTACTGGTATAAAAAATGATACTTTTATTTTTCTAATATCTTTCGGTATTTGAATTACAAAAATAATTTTATGGTCTTTATGTAGCATTTGGCTTAGTGTTTTGCATTTTATAAAGGTCAATATTGTAACGAACTATTTCTTCACTTGTTAATACATTGTTATTCATAATATTTGTTTTTGCTGCTACAAAATTATTTTGTACGTGTTCGACATTATCTAACAAAATTTTAATTTTTAGCAATATATCTAAGTAGAGAAGTTTATTTTCTAGTTCTACGTCTTCTTTAGATATTTCATTCAATTTTAAAAAAATTTGTGTCCTGTCAGTTTCTATTGCATCATTCAGTTTGGATATTGTTTTGTTAAATAAATGATTGATTTCAATATCCTTATTTAAGTAGCCCTCTAGGGTGTCTAGTAGGTAAAATCGTTTGGAGTTTTGACTTAACTTTTTCTAGTTCTGATTTCAAAAAGTGCTTGTTCTTTATGTCTGTTATTATTTCTATATTTTCTTCAAGTTTTCCTGTGAAGTATTATAATTATATGTCATGTCCACGTCTTCTAATGCAATCTCTGCAAAGCCGTTGTCGCTATTGATATTTTCTACTATTAGTGTTGCATTGGTTGCAGTTAAGAGTGTCATTAGAGTTGTCACCAGTGTTAATATGCGTACCTGAAAATTTATTCGTTCTTTTTATGTTTGTTGGGTGAATATTATCTAATTTCATTTTCTTATATCTAGGTTCGTGTTTATGTCTAACGGCTTTGTAGTTCTTCACATAGCCTTCTTGTCTTGGATTTTAGTAAGCTTCTCTTTTTGTATTTAACTTTGCTATATGTTTTTCTTTAATGGTTTTGAGAAGGTTATAAATTTTGTCTTTGTCACTTTTTCCGTTTGCTATATCTATTGGTGTAGCTTTAGTTACTGAATGAACCGATTTGTTGTACCATTCTGTGCACTTATATATTTTCTCCTGAGTTGATAGTTCTGAGTTTTCTATACTAATCATTCTAAATCTTTCATTCAATGTGTTATGGAATCTTTCGATGTCCGCATTTCCTCTATGAGAATTTGGTCTTGTAAAATGAATTTCTACCTCTTCGTTGTCTGCAACTATTCGTTTCGGTTTTGATTTAATGGAAAAGTATAAACGAAGTTTTTCTACCAGTGTTTTGCTATTTCTATCTTCCACATAAATGGCTGTAGCTTGTTTAGAAAATTTGTCTATAATTGTCATTCAACTATGTTTTCTAATGACATTATCTCGTTATTGTCTTTAGGTGTATCTGTTATGAAGTATTTCGGCTTAATTGGGTTTCTATCTTATTTTCCTCTGCAACAAATATCGCAGTTATTTATGTATTTTTGAGTAAGGGTTTTTAAATTTTTAAAGTATATTAATTTCTTCAAGCCCTGGTAATTTTCATTAATTCCAGCGTGACCAGTTTCTTGCTTATGGTACTTCTGTATATATCTGAGTGCTTCTTCTTCGTTTCTCATATCTTTAGCATGATATGAGCATCTAAAAATTTTACACTTGTATTAAATAGTTCTATAAGTTTTTGCTGAACTATATTGAATTCGGAATCAGAAATTTCTGGGTATATTCCTACTTTTCCTGCTTTGATATATCTTCTAAAGATATCTGACATAAAACCGCTTCTAATATCATCTAGGCTTACGAATATTTTTCGCTTATTATCGACTATCTTAATTTCTTCGGTCTTACTTTCTGTTAGTATTATTTGGGTGTAAAAGCGATTTACAGCGGTGTCCAGAATCGGAAAGTGGTCATTACTTTCTTCTTCTTGAGAATGTCTGAATCCTCTGAATTTTCGTCTATTTCACAAATTTCTCCTGTATCTGCATTGAGTCTGCTTAAGAAATTGGCAAGAGTGTTTTCTTTACCTTCTATATACTCGATATTGATATTATATTCTCCTAATTTAAGTAACCAACGCAGAAGTCTTGGATTGATATCCTTTCCTTTGTGTTTTGTTTGTAACCACTTTAATGGTTGGTGATCTGTCCAAAGTTCAAAATTTCTACCATATACGTAGGGCCTAAAATAGTTTACGCCCCACACAATTGCTAATAACTCTTTTTCTGTTGTGGAAGACTTTTTTTCATGTTCGTTTAAAGTTCTGCTGGCATAGCAGATGGGGGATTATCCTGTGTTAATACTGCCCCTATAGCAAACTCGCTAGCATCTGTTGCTAATTTGAATTTCTTACTGAAATCCAGGTAAATAAGGATCGGTGTGTTAATTAGCAATCTTTTTAGTTTAAGAATGAGCCTGTATATTGAGGATCGTTTTTGTTTATTTTTGTATCCTTCTTTAAATATTTTGTTAGACCATGAGCAATTTTCGCCTAGTCTTTAATAAATTTTCAATAGTATCCAGTAACTCCTAAAACGACTTGATTTGCTTTTGAGTTTCTGGAAGCTTTAGTTTCTGAATAACTTCAATTTTTTCTGGATTGGGCTTGATTTCTTCGGTAGTGAGAATGTGTCCTAGGTATTCAGTGGATTTTGCAAAAAATTTACATTTATCTACCTGGATTTTAAGGTTGTGTTTCCTTAAGGCATTGCAAATTTTTTGTATGCTTTCCTTATGCTCTTGTATTGCGCTACTGAAAATTAAAATGTCATCCAAATATACTACGTAAATTTTGTTATTATTTTCCCTTAGCACGGAGTTTATTAATCTCTAGACAGTAGCTGGAGCATTCTTCAAGCCAAAAGGCATACGACCGAATTCATAGTGGCCTAGAGGAGTGGAGAACGCTGTTTTCTTCCTATCTTCTTCCTGAATAAGGATTTGGTGAAAGCCTTTGGCAAGATCGAGTGTTGTGAAAGATTGTCCTCATCCTAATTTCTCGAAAATAGTTTCAATATTCGGAATCGGGAATTTGTCACAAATCGTAATTTCGTTTAAGGCTCTATAATCGATCATAATTCTCCACTTCTTTTTTCCTGAATTGTCCGACTTCTTCGGTACAATCCATAGCGGAGAGTTATAGGGGGATATGCTTTCTCTGATTATGCCCTGCTCTATCATTTCTCGCATTTGTCTATTTATTTCCTCTTCATGAATTTGAGGGCATCTGTAAATTTTTGAGTACAGTCTCATACTGAAGTAGTTATCTCATACTGAACTTCATGAGCATGAGTCAATGAATTACCTTCTTGGAAAAATTAATCGGAATTTTTTGAAATAAGTTCTCCTAAGAGGGTCACTTCCTCCTTGTTCATGTCCTCTCGTTCTAGTTTATACAATATATTACTATCAGATTGTGGTTCCAGATTTTGAATTTCATCTGAACTAAATGGACAGGAGTTCTTAAATTTTATTTGGTTGCCGTTTATTTTCAAAAAGCCTTCTTCTAAATTGATAACTGCTGAAAGAGGTTTCATTAATCCGTCAAAATTTTTGTTGTTGAAACTGGTAAGTTTCCAGCCCATGAGGTTGTCCTCATTGAATTCATTTGGTAAAGGGGTGCTGATTTCTTCATCGATAGAGAAATTTCCGTTGATG
Organism: Anomoia purmunda; assembly: GCA_951828415.1. Lineage (NCBI taxonomy): Eukaryota > Metazoa > Arthropoda > Insecta > Diptera > Tephritidae > Anomoia > Anomoia purmunda. The sequence continues at coordinate 24,127,482 of OX639998.1, read as the reverse complement.
GTGTTAAAATGTATGGGGTTTTGTAATTTTACTCTCTTATACTGTGGCAATAAGTTTTTATTTAAAAGGGAAGTTGTTGATCCTGTATCTAGTAAGCAATTGATGGTTGTATTCCCTATTTTAACTTCTACTAACGGTAAATGAACTTTTTGGCTAGACACTGAAAATTTACTTCTTCTGAAGTATTAGCCGTACTGTCGATGTGGTCTACTTCCTTAGGAGTAGTATTATTATTGACTGTTATTATTATGTTATTATTTTGACTGTTTGTCCTGCTTGACGTTTGGCTACGTCTTGTTTGATGAGAAAGGTTTGAACTCTATCTCGACGGGAAAGAACTAACTTGTGGGCTGACTGTACTAGAATTGTTATGTGATAATTTGCTTGAAGCATTTTGATATGGTTGTTTTTGTTTGTACACTTGTCCGTTCTCTCTGTTGGATTTTTAATGTTTGTATTTGTCGTATTGTCGTAACGTCCCTGTCTCCTCGAGTACATAATACGCTTCTCTTAATGTAGATATATTTCTACTATATACTATACTAGACAAATTGAGGTGGATACCATTTAAAAAAGTTTTAAGCATGATAGATACATTTGTTGATGGTGAAAATTCTTTTGGTTTATTACTATTGAATTCGTGCTTAGTGTTTAGTTTATCTACTATATTTCTTAAATTTCTAAAGTATTCGCTTGCATTAGTGTTCCGCATGTTGATCGCTTCATGGTACAGACTGGGATAGGTTTCTCTTATTCCAAAATTCTTTACCAATTCCTCTTTGATTTGATCCCAATTGGCATTTTGGCCCAATGTCCTGATGGCTTGTAGTGCTGGGCCTTGTATCTTATTTCGGACGTAGCGTTCGAAGACGAATTGTGTAGTAGTGTGTTCTCGCCAAATAGAGGTATTATCAGCTCCACCTCCCTGATGAAAGACGATAGATCGTACTCCCTGGTTCCTCGGAATTACTTTATACGGGCTGCTTCCTTTAAGAGATCTGCTCCCGATAAAACAGCAGGCTGGCTTTCTGTAGATATTTTTGTATTGTTTCTGTTTTTGGTATCTTTCAGTAACGATTTTCCTTTGCTTTGGTATCCTTCGGGTTTTACCATTGTAATTTTGCGTAAACAGCTTTTCGGATTATAATCACGATTTTTGTTCACAGTTGAAGTCGCGGCGGTAAACTTTGGTTTTTCGCTTTATTCGATAATCAATTCTTTGGAATTGATCTCCGTGGCCTGCGCCAATTATGGGTTTGGTTGTTCAAACCCCGAAAAAAATGAGAAGCTTAAGTTTTGGAACTCACTTTATTGAACTCATAATTTTAATTGAATTACTTAATTCATATTCACAATATTTATAGCCTTTTGTTTGCTGGCTCAGCGAACGTTTAGTGAAACGTGAATGCTGATTTTGCATAAAAGTGTTTTACAACTAGTAGAATGAAAGAAATGCTTATTTGACAAGAAACATTTCGTAATGAATTAAATGAAAGAAATGTTGATTAGGCAATTTAATGTTAAATGATCTGTGGTTTTTTAAGTAAGCGTAAAATTGATGACTACTTGTAAATGAAATATGATTATTATTGTTGCCAATTAATTGGTAATGAGTTTGATGAACTCTTGGAATGGGTGGTTGACTTATCTCGCACACATGATCGTGGTTTGTGCGCAGCTTAAAACAGCTCTAATATCTGCATAACTGCTCTAATATCTGCAGCATTGAATATAACTAGTTCGACCAGTTTGATGAGGTGTCACCGAAATCGCAATCGTAGCTTTGTTGTTGCTTTTACATACACACTTGTTTGAACGCGAGCAGAGCTCAGACATGGCAGCGAAGAGATGCGAATCTGATGCACCTACTGTTTGTCACTTACTTATCTAATTTATTTTTAATAATTTTTTATGAAAGTATGGATAATTATATAACATAAACCATATAAATCAAAGTTTAAAATATCGCATGACGTTTACAAAAATTTAACAGATTTCATAGAATTGTTGTACAATTTGTAAACTTTGTACTCAGATTTTTTAGAAAATTTTCTTCTACACATTTTTATAGAGCATTCAATTTTATTATTAAAGAGTTTAAGTTTAAAGTTACTGAAAATTTGGGTTGATAGTTTTTTTTTGCTGACGTGTTCCATAAAAAACATTAATCAAATTGGTTTTTACTCTCCAATTGCGATACTCCGCCTAAGAAGTTCCACTTCAAAAATCAAAATATATTTGCTATCATTAAATTTGAAACGCTGTAGATAAATCATTAATTTTTTGTTTCTTTGCTAGTGATATTTATTTGATATTTATTTTTTTTATAATTGGTGGATTTGTTTTTAACTGTTAGCCTCTGTCGTGCCATTCTGCGTAATATTGATATCTTACTGGATATAAATACATCTTCGTCGAATTTATTAATTAATTATTTAAACATTAAAAACGAAAAAGTAGAATGAAAGCAAACGGTTTTGATAGAATTTTCCATAGCAATCAACAATGATAGAATACAAGACTGCACCTTCTCCGGACTGCTAGTCCCCTCCGATATACCTCTAGGCTCAATAGGTTCCACTAGTGACTGAATGTGATTTGGGCACTCGTCTCGTCTCCTTCCTGATGATCTGTCGGCATTGCCAATAGTTTATTCAGAATTTGCTCACTTAGAACTGGCATCAAAAAATCTCTAAAGAATAAATGCCCGCGAGTTTGAGAATTGAGGCTCTCAGGTTCTGGGCTTTGGACACATAACGGACGCGAGTCGAGGCCAGTATCAATATCCGTATGGCTTCGAGATACCACAACGCAGATGGTATTAGCAGGTTCAACCTCAGTATCCCATAGGAATCTTAGCAATGCAGATGGAGTTATGAAATGACAACCGATTTGTCGCACTGATAGCTGCTATAGAGTTCTGACTTCTGCCAAATCTGACTTCTACAAATCAGCTCGCACTCGGCGCTGTGAAGTAAATTAATGCCATGATACAAGCATTAGTTGATAAATCTGACAAAGGGTGACGCGTCTCCCTTTCTCATAGCCCTTTTAAAAACGTCGCTCGGAAGGATCTATTGGTAAATGTATATTGGCCCTTCATCGTCGTAAAAGAGTGCTTTTTTAGACGTGTGGTTTTCAGTGAGTTGGACTTTTTGACAGCTGTTATTTTATTTATACTTAGTTTACTCTTACTCCGGAACAATGTTTGCAAATCGTACGCTGCGTCCAATATTCGAGCGATATAATCGCCCAGCAGAGTCGATAATTAGAGCAACCATGGATCGGTTTCCTACCACGTTTACTCTAGTGCTCACGGAAGACAGTATTGCTGCTGCGGAGCAGAGTATCAAAGAAGACCCGAATGAGTCCATTCGCCATCGCGCGTAACAAAAGGAGCTGTGCCTATCTTTTTTATGCAAGATTTTGCGGAAGGATCTTGGTTTGGGGGCTTACAAAACCAAACTCGTGCAAGAAATAAAGCCGAACGACTATCAATCGCGTGACTGAAACAATTGGTAAATGGGCCCAAAACGAAATGGCTACCGAACCCCATTTTCACAAGTACATTTTGTTTAGTAATGAACTTCACTTTTGGTTGAATGCGTACGTTAATAAAAAAATTGTCGCTTTTGGAGTGTTAACAATCCACAAGCAATTGTTGAGACGCTGTTAATTACCTACAGAATTGGCGCTATAACCGCTTAAGCGATTTTGGTCGAACTTCTCCAACTATTTGTGGTGTGCGATGTTGTAACACAAATTGAGAGAGCTACAGTTTTACGCCGACTCCGAACGGCAGATGTGTTTTTGTGAGAAGTTTTTTTCATGGCAGAAATACACTCGGCGGTTTGCCATTGTCTGCCGAGGGTCGACCGCTATTATTGTAGAAAAAAACTTTTTTACAATTTTTTTTATGTTACTTGCCCCGGCCAGGATTTGAACGCGGGGCCTACCGAATGAAGCGCACTTACGCTACACAATCGGCTACCTCGGCCGCCATCCTCAGCCGCTACATCCTCAAAAGGTCACTGTTTGGTGTGCCCTATGGGCAGAGGGAATCATTGGTCCATATTTCTTAAAAAAACAAGCCGGCCATAATGTAACAGTCAATGGGGAACGCTATAGAGCCATGATCAATGACTTTTCGTGCCTGTATTGGAAGATGTTGATGTGGACGACCTTTGGTTCCAACAAGATAGCGCTACATGCCTTATAGCCAACGAAACAATAAATTTATTGATGGATATCGTGAGCGCATTATCTCGGGTCGTGGGCCTGTGGCGTGGTTTCCAAGATCGTGCGATTTACCCCTTTTTGACAATTTTTTTGTGGGTTTATGTGAAGTCGCTTGTCTACGTAGATAAGCCCGAGGCGATTGACGCCTTGAAAGAGAATATTCGGTGCGTTATATGACTCCAATTGCTGCAAAAATTGGTGGAAAATGGAGCCTCTTGCCTAGAATTTATTTGTAATTATCGATTACTTGCAAGACTCCACGCTGCTGACTATGCTCTCTATGCTTCTAAAGTAGACATCCTCAACCTTCTACTGACGTACGTGATAATTCGCCTAAATACATATGCCGTCATCTGCAGCAATTTTTTAACTCTCTATTTAAATGTCGGCCAAACCGTGGTTAGAATATAAAGGCGCACCTTCATGATATGGATGTGTATGCCCTCAAGCGATGCTAACTAGTTCAACATCTGCTGAGGTTGAGATATAGTAAAATCTACGTACATATATTGCCCAAAAATTTGGCTTTTGTCTTCAACACCTAGAGATGCGCAACTGTCTGTACTTGTCGAGTTCGCTGCTACCCCATTCATGCTTCTAGCGTGGCTTTTTTTTGTTACGGAGTTTCACACACCATCTGAAATATAAGGGAAGAAAAAATTCACAGCACTGAAACCATTTCCTCAAATCCCAAAAGGTCTATAATATGCTCCTCATAACTATTGTCCAAATTTCTACTGAAAACTGTGGGGACCTCGTAGCAGAACCCGTCAGGCTGGCGTGGATTAGTCATAACACCTCCAAGTGTTATCGTGTTCTTCACAAGTGCTTTTATGATCATCTTGATACAATCCAGGCTTGGTTATCAACAAGAAGCCAAACTGAGGAAAACCGAACCGAAATTCGCTCTTAAAATTCTCTCATAAAGTCGTTGATATAATTTTACCTCAAATTCGCATAATAGTGTCTTACTCAATGCCACTGTAACTTTATTTCGTAAAACGGCCGTAAGTCGAAGAGTTTTTTTTATTATATTGTAAGGATACTCGTGTATAGTCGCTGGTATACCTGTCATTGCTTTTAATATCTCTCCTTGTATCTATTATGTATAGCTACTAAACTCAGTAAAAAAACGATAAGCAACTTTGAAAATAACACGGCGGAACAAAAATTTAAAAAAAAACTTGCGGTCATGATTTTGTTAACAGTTTTTATTAACATTAGTAGCAGGCTTATGAACTGTGTTTTTACTTTGTTTGGATTGGCTCTAGTTCTTGAGATAAACGCAACTTAAGAAATTAATGAAAAAAAATTATATGGCCCAGTTCCAGTTGTATTAAATTAATTATTCCTCAATAAGTTTTGCTATATAAATTATTAAAACAAGTAGTTCGTTGGTTTAAATATTTTATTTCCCTTGCAAGAGAGCAAGGGCAGCCGGTTAAGTCGGGTGAGTTAATACAACTAAACATTAATTCGACGACTTCGCCTAAATAGCTGAAAACTCTAACAGTCCCTGCCAGCCGCTGCACGTTATCGACCGCGTGGCTTGTAAATGCAACTTGTAAATGGGCCAACAAAGTGGGTATACTAAATACCCCTGTTTTATATGTTTATGGGACAGTCGTGCAAGAAATGAATATTGAATTAGAAAGGACTGGCCGGTGAGAGAAAATGTGGAGGTAGGAACAGCAAATGTGGTTCATGACCCACTGATAAGCCGAGAAAAAATCATTCTTCCACCACTTCACATCAAGCTTGGGCTAATAAAACAGTTCATCAAAGCCCTTGATAAGACAGGTGACTGTTTCGAATATGTGTGCAAAAAATTTCCAGTCCTTAGTATGGAAAAATTAGAAGCTGGAGTCTTCGATGGTCCTCAAATTCGTACCCTTCTAAAAGACACTGAATTCTTAAACCATATGTCACAAATTGAATCTGAAGCCTGGCTAAGCTTTGTTAATGTAGTCAAACATTTTTTGGGAAATCATAAATCACCAGACTATACCAAACTAGTTGCTGATATGCTTCTCAATTTTCGCAAACTAGGAGCTAAAATGAGCATTAAATTACATTATTTACATAGTCATTTGGAGAAATTCCCGGACAACCTAGGCGATTACAGTGAGGAACAAGGCGAACGGTTCCACCAGGACATAAAAGTAATGGAAGAAAGATACCAAGGTCGATGGGAAGACCACATGATGGCAGACTACTGCTGGAACTTAATACGGGATTGTCCTGAGCAACGACATAATAAGAGGTCCTACAGTTTTTTGTAATTTTTTTAAAATTAATTAATGAAATATATATTTTTTTTATTTTTGTATTATTTTTATACAGGCGCGCAATAAACATATAATTTAAATCCATATTGGTATTTTTAATTAGGTTTTTTCGTGAAATATTTAAAAGTCTTTAAATCGACTTAAAAATTTCCAACCGCAAAATTTTGTTCCGCAGTGTAATTGGCCATTGCGCTGCAATTTGCGTGACAATTTATGTAAAGACATATCAAAACTGCCTTAACACGCATCCGCCGTTCGCAAATAGTTACGAAAGAGCCGCTCAATTGACACAACATAAAAAAATATCTATGCAACGTAGAAAAATTGGGTTTTTAACATTGTTTGTGCTTCCTGACGCACTGTAAAAATAACTGTAGGTATAGTTTCTTTTATTTTCAGAATTTACTTTCACTTTCATTGATGTATTGTCGTATAATGAAATGAAAGTGATAATATAAAGAAATAATTTTGTTTCATGCGCACTCTCTCGACGGAGTATGATGCATTAAGCTACGCTGTGATGATCCAGTTTTTTTGGCAGCTTTTGTGGTGGTGGTCGAATTCTACGAAATTGATTTAACTTTATCAAGGCAGACTCTCCTCTCGGCGTGTGTTCCTACTGATCCACCAGCTGTGCCACAGGCGAACGAACAAGTTGGATATATATTGTAATATAGGTTGAAGCTTCAAAGTGGATTCAGATCGATAAATACCGTGTTTGTTACTATATTTACATGGATTCGATGGAACGTATAGGGTGAATCGTCTACAGCCACATTTGCACCTGGTATATATGCCAGCTTTTGACGATTGGCCCGGTTTTCACATATCTTACGAATCGGCACTATATCAAAATATGTCTAAAAACTGTTTTGTTATGAAAAACTTTTTTCGTGTAAACGAGTGTTATCGACCTTACGCATTAAAATTAAAGCTATTAAAAGCGAAAATTTTTGTTTGCATTATTAACAAGGGATTTTAAATTTGTTTTACTATTATGATGTGCATATTATATCATATTATTATAAGGTTATATTCAAAGTAATCCACAAAATCTTTCGTTGAAAATATGATGTTTTGGCGAAAAATTATACGGAGGTTTTATATAACATAAATATGTAGATATACATAAGTATATGTATGTCCAGGTACACCTGCATACATATACGAGCACGTGGAGTTTATAGAAAACAAACCGAAAGCTAAACAAAATGCATATTTAGGCTATTTGTAATGGACGAATGAGTTATCCACTTTGATTCGGTACTAACAATAGATACTTTAAGAAGATTCCATTGGTAATTCTAATGTTGTGGCAACATTTATGTAACTGTGGTAGACGGAAGGCATGTTTACGTCTTAGATGTGCGCACTATTCGAGGAGCTAACATCGACTTGGATCATTATTTTGTCACAGCCAAGATTCGCACGCGTCTATGTGCAGCAAAAAGCGCACGCTCAGTGACATCAGAAAAGCTCGACATTCAATAGTTGCAATTACAACATATAGCCAACCGTTTCGCCACTCGATTTGTACGCCAGAAAATTTTATCAGAAGGCACGGCGCCTTACAGAAAGTTTTACCCCGAGAAAATTTCCAGCAAGAATAACAACATACATACATACTGAGTACAATTAAACTGTACAGAGTACACTTAAACTGTAGAGGGAGCACTTCTTTGTGCTGCTTAATGGTAGTGGCGCGGAAAACATCGAAGATGATGAACCCGAACCTCCAATCAATGAAGACGGTGTCGACGTATCGTTACCCGACCTGGACGAAACCTGCAATATGCGCCAACTACCGCGAGATCAGTCTTCTTAGCATAGCATATAAGGTTCTGTCGAGCGTATTGTGCGAACGACTAGGTTTCAAACAACAACAAACTGATTGGACCTTATCAGTGTGGCTTTAGACCTGGTAAATCTACCATCGACCAAATATTCACGATACGTCAAATCATGGAAAAGACCCGAGAAAGAAGAATAGACACATACCTTCTTTTTGTTGACTTCAAATTCGCTTTCTATAGCACGAGAAGATGCTGCCTATTTGCCGCAATATCTGAAACTAGTATCCCAACAAAACTAATACGGCTATGTAAAATGACGTTGACCAACATATATTATCGGCCCCAACAACCGTGCTGATACTTTTGGCTTTTCCAGGCTTTTCCAAGCTGGATAATGAAGCGAAACGTAGGGATCTGGAGGTGAACGAGAGAAAAACTAAACACCTCCTGTCATCAAATAAACAGCCAGCGCACTCGCGTCTTGGCTCCCGCATCACTGTTGGCAATAACGCCAGCCAGGAAATCTAACGAAGAATCATTTTTTCCAACAGGTGCTACTTTGGCCTGAGTGAGCAATTGCGCAGTAAAGCCCTCTTTCGACGAACCAAAACTACACTCTGTAAGTCTCTCATCTTGCCCGTACTAGTGTATGACGTTGAAGCATGGGCACTGTCAGCATCGGATGAGACGGCCCTTTGAGTGTTCGAGAGGAAGATTTTACGAAAAATTTATGGACCTACGTATGACCGACGGCGAATACCGCAGGCGATGGAACGATGAGCTCATAAGTTCTGTACTTGCTTGTAAAATAATACTCATTTGCTGAGTTATTGTTTTAGTTCAATAAATAATGCTTATGAAATGAGCTTTACTTTTCGCTCAAGAAATACAATTTACGCGGTGACTTTTAGTTTCGGGTTGTAAGATTAAACTCACATTGTAAGTTTTATTTGTCATTTACAAATAATTGTTATTTTTTCGTTTACAAATAATTGTTTTTTTTTTTAATATTTATTAAATACTTTTGATAACGAACTGGTATCCATTCTTGAAGGAGAGAACCTTGAAAGCACTATAATTAAATGGTTTGTTATAAATTGTATAAATTATTTTCTTATTCTCTTTGCGTTTCACGAAATACCGTGATGTGAGCGTGGTTATTAGCCGATTTCGCTCATTTGCAATACCAAAGTTTCTTGGGCCCAGGGTAATGTGTATATTAAGTTTCGTTGAGACACCTCAGTATTTACTCAGACCACGGACGGACAAACATACAGACATGGCTTAATCAATTTCGCTAATAATTTTTAGAATTTTGGTATATATATGTATGTCTGTATCCATCACGGTTTATTTATGATGTTATAAACAATCGTTACGTGAACAAATTTATATCGGCCTGGGCACCAGTGCGCATATATTGAACTTGGAACCTATCAGCACAAAAACTATGTAAATATTTACGCGATAAGTATTGATATGGATCACGATTCGAATTCCACAATATATACTGAACGTGTAGCAGTAGCAGTCGCTTACAAAAGTTCATAATTCAATAAAGTTAATAACCCTTGGGGCATATCGAAATTCTACTGTATTAAGAAAAATTTTAAAACTAATCCACTTCCATTAACAAAACCAAAACTATTTATTCATTTTTAGGGAAACCCCTGGAATGCCGTTTTACATGCCATTAGGGATTGGTAGTAAAGTGCAGGTTTCATGTGATTAAGAACTTTCGTTTTTTATATTTTGTTTGCTTACGGTTCTTATTACAAATTACACTAATTCTTTAAGAGGGTAAATTCAGTTTGTAAATAAAAAGCGAGGGTTTTATTGAAAAAGTCGTATATTTGTAGCATAAAGTGTGAGTTAAATGTAGAAACCTTAAAAATATTTTGAAGCTGGGAGTACACCATGGGTATATTTATTAGATTTATCTCCTCATTTCAACTCGTAAAATAGTGTGCTACAAATACTAGTGACCAAAAGCAGGATATGGTGTCAAAGCTCGGTTTTTTTTGGAGATCTAATGCTTAGTACTTTAAGATTTCTGAACCAATATTAAATTTTATTGTAGGAATATACTTTGAGAATTAGAGCTGTGCAAATTTGTTCTTAATATGTTATGTTTTATTGTTACAAACGTTTAAATTTTAAACAATAATTTCTGAAATACAATTTTCACGTAAATACCAGCAAGGTACTGCGTTTTAACTAAATGTAGTTTTGAAATCTTACAACAGTGTAATATGAAAAACATATTTGAATACAAAAAATCATCCAAAATTTCGAACATATCTTAAAATTACTTTACTTATAGTCCGGTTATTTTTAATTATTATATGGTATAAGGCGGGCCTGAGCGCATCATGCGCAACAAGGTAGAAAGCATATTTACGGGCAGATTTTTTTCCATATATGCACATGCGTATGTGTAACTACATAATTATTAACTTGAATTGCCTAACAGGACTTCCTTAAATACAATATTCGACACTAAAATAAATTCATTGGAATTGTCTGACTATAGAATAATTGCTAGGTAAATATAAGCCAGCATTGCCAAAGGTTTGGCCTTGGGTTTTGTTAATTGTCATTTCAAAGGTAAGTGTTTTCTTCATAGTTAATTTCGGTATTCGGTAAGCAGTGTCGACACTAAATGAAATTTTTTTGTGGGAGATCGATTTTTAGATTATCCGCAAAGAACGTCAATTTTAAAGAATTTGCATAGCGGTTCGTTTCCTGTTGCAAAAAATGTTGTTTAATTTCACCACACCAAAAACTAATTGGATCAAATTAGATCCCAACACCAATCCGTAAATGTCTAATTGGTTCTGGTATGGTTAAATAACTGATGGACTGATGGAACTTCTTTGTAATCTACGTTCTTTGGTAAAATTTGAAAATATTATCAAAAAGTTGCTTCCCATCCCACCGCTCCTCTAACAGATAATCTTGTCCAATTCACCCCACCAGAACTAATTTGACTTCAGCTGATTGATATAAGAATCTGATATAAGAATCTGATTAGACCGTTTCTGCATGTGGTGAATTGGACGACCAAATTGGTTATTGATTATTTAAATGGTGAATAATTAAATGAAGAACTGGTTCAGGTCGTTCAAACAACAGTTTTCGTGTTTAAGGTAACAGGGTTATCCATATGAAATTAACAGATTAAAACATTTAACAAAGTGAGTTAGAACGGAGAGAAAATATGAGTAAGATCGCCCTATCAGAGAACTTGTAAGAAATGAGAAGGCGCAAATGTTAAAAGTGCTTTTTGATCAACAAAATTTGCGCGTGCAGCCGAAAGAATTCAAAAGCGAAAAATTGGCCACCACATAGAATTTAATTCTACCATACCAATAAAAACCAGTTCACCAAATTTTGCTATAATAAGAGCAGACTACAAACTGCAGAGAATGTATATATAAACATGCTGACAATAGATGGAGGTCAAATACGACTTGTCGAACCTCAAGGCAGACGTGGCCTAAATGGGACCGGAAACGGTCGCGCACCGTTCTCTCTCTAAGGAGAGAAAACTATTTGAACGTGATCGGTGCTCTAACAGGGCACTATCTGATTGGAAAACACGCTGAAAGGTTGGACGTACCCTTCCGTAGATGCTGCAGGAGCTGAAGACGAGGAGGCAACGATATCGCATCACGGTGTAAGTTTCCTGCACTGTGTAAAAGCAGGATGCGGTATCTGGGATCACCGTTTTTGGATGACCTTAGTGAGGTTTCAAGCACCGAGGTAAATTGCCTGTTGAGGTTCATCAGCGAGGCGAAATGATTTGGTGAGGGGTAATTTCTTCCTCGGATGGTAGTAATTTTTCTTGTGGTAGCACCATGGGCTTCCTTTTACTGGCCTAAGTGAGCCGCCGCAGGCGGCAGCCACTCCAATCTAACCTAACCTATGAGCAGAGGGGCTATTGCGGAGGCGGGCGGCTGCATGTGTGCAAAAAGAAGAAGATTAAGTAATAAATCAAAACAAAAACGACAGAAGAAAAATAAGTAAACGAAGAAAAACCCGGTTTCTGGATCGCGAGGGTCAACTTGAGAAGGCAGAGGGGTTATGTAACAAATGTGAATAAGAGAGGGTGGAAAGATAAAGGGGAATCGTCAAAAGAATATTCTTTTGAGTTTTTGGCAATAATTGTGTCGATCGCTATCAGCGTAAATTGCTTCTTTTTCAGCGCACGTGCGCAAATTCTGATTATTAGGTATGGATGGATATTATGATAATATTACACATGTAGATATTTTAATAATCTGGATCTTAATACCTTTATTCATATTTACATATGTACATACATATGTATATACATATATGCACCTATCTCCTAATATTTATTAACTGACTTTCTAAGTCAAAAATAAGTTTAATAAAACAGGGTTGGGCATAGTGCACTAAAAAATAAGTGCAATAAGGTTTCACTAGCACTACTTCTTCAGTGGTAGTTAAACAGCAAAATCCATTATAACTGAAAATTTAGTGTTAGTGAAAAAAAAAAATGCACCATCACTAAACCTTTAGTGATAGTGAAAAACAAATTGCACTATCACTAAACCTTTAGTGATAGTGAAAAAAAATTATATTATCACTAAACCTTAAGTGATAGTGAAAAAAAATTACATTATCGCTAAACCTTTAGTGATAGTGAAAAACAAATTGCACTACCACTAAATATTTAGTGATAGTGAAAACCTTTAGTGATAATTAACATTTTTCAGTAACATAACACTGTTTCTCGAAGAATAAAAATAAGACTATGTATGTATATGTATAAGCTGAAGCAGTATGAGGAAATGTTGGTATTAAAAAAATCAAATAAAAAATGAGTTATGTTTTCCTAATTTTGGTGCGGCATAATTTGAAGTCTCTACTCAAATATATGGTTAATTTTTTTCACTAACACTAAATTTCCGGTGATAATGGATTTTGCTGTTTAACTACCACTGAATAGACAGTGGTAGTGCAATTTATCGGTAGTGCAAAAATGCCCAACCCTGATTAAAACCTTGACAAAATTATATATTTTAATGAAAAATCTATTATGGGTCATTATAAGTATAATCAAGAACAGATTCAATTACACATGCGAGCACAATTTTTCAGCTCAAGTGCACAGCGAAACATATGTAAGTACATACATACATACATACATGCTTGTGGATATCTAATATATGTATGTATGTACATACCTACCCATTTTGCTACTATGCAAGCATGAGAAAAACTCATATTCAACGAAATTTTATCCGAAATTCAAAATTTCATAGCATTTATTTATGATTTTTACGTATATTTTATTCATGTTTATAGTTTAATAATATAAGACATCTGAAATGAGATAAGACAAAAAATTCTGAAATTTAAGGCAACTGATTGCCATTTAAATCCAATTTACATATGTATGTGTAAATTTTTACACGATTTCTACCAACGTATTCCTAACTTTAGAAAGAATATTGACTCCCGAAAATATAAGTTTATGTGGCAGAACGGCAGCTCTTTCTTTCATAGGAAATCAACTGATCTTGATGCTCGCAATTTTTTTCGCATTGACCAAGTGAGTTATCTAAATATGTATGCATGTGTAACTATATGGGGATGTATAATAGCTCCAAAATGAAAAAGGTTGAATACTAAATAAAATGTGCAAAGTGAGAGGGAAATTGTCAAAGTTTCTGAAATATTAAAATTTTTAAAAACATTTTGTTTAAATAAATAAAAAATGCCTATAATTCGAAAATGTAAGGTCCGCGAGTGTTTTTCTACTAATAAACGAAGGTGCCGCCCCAGTACTGCATGTGTTTGTTTTAATTTTAGGATAGCTTTAGGTACAACATTCTATGCCGACGATCACATAGCGCCATAGTACAAAGAGATATTTTTGTGTGAACAACGTTCATTTTCAACGAATTGAAAGAGTCAAAATTTTCTGATGCGGATGCCTGGGTCAGATTGTAGCATGGGCCCTGTATGCAAAACGCCATTAAGACTATTCCGGTTAGAAGTGTGGCATGACGTATTAAATACCACTCGTGACCTTGTTGTTAGGCCGTTGGGTTTGATGACAGCGTGATGGGGTAAATAGTAGTAAGTTGCGTTCTCCGCTGGGTTATATTCCACCTTTTGCATATGAGCGAGTTATTTGGTCATACTCCATTTTTATTTCAGGGTTTCGTAATTTTTATTTTATTTACATCAATTTACACTGTAATAAATTACAGCTTAAACTTAGAACAGACATTAGCTACAAGGCCTTCATTCCATACTTATGTATATTAGGAAACATGTCTGAAACAAGAAGAATTTATTCGTTACATCTTGAGAAAATCGTCATAATGCTTGTATGTACAGGAATTTGTAAATGACTTACTTTATTGAGTACAATCTTAGAACTAAAACTTATAAGCTACAACTGCCCTAAGCTAACCTTAAAGATAACGTCGCGGTCGCTGCAGTAGCTGCAGAGAACGCGAACGTAATCGCTGCTGGTTTTACTGCGAGCGGCCTGTGATGATGCTGTGGACTTTTGTTGCAGGTGTTGACTGAAACGCCACGTCAGCATAAACGGTATCCCACGATATTGTTGGAACCGTTGCTGTTTTACATTCAGTTGGCTTGCGATAACTTCCATGCTGGCTGCGTAATGAAGCTTCTGAATGCTGGTGGACGCAGATGTTCAATTAGCAACGTCAGCATACGCGGTATCCCACGATATTATGGGAACCGCAGCTGTTGGCATTCAGTTGGAGCGGCTAACGATAACTCCTCCCCCGCTAAGTGAGGGCCATCCTCGGTCCTTCCCAATGCTTGGCTAATTGTGGTAGACTGTTCTTTTTTCTTTTGTTTAAGTTTCCAATAGAATGTGCAAAGCAGCGCGCCAATTATAATCATACCCAATATGGTGCTTAGTGCGATAGTGGATCGAATTGATACATCTGAACACAAATTCTCAATAAGTTGTCTGTTTTGTATACTATGATGTTGCAGGTACGATAAACTGAGTATTTCTCTGTAACCAGTGAAATTTATTTTTACATTTAATGGAACTTCTGCTGCTCTCGATGGTATAGAGTTCCTGTTGAAGTACTTTGAGTCATTAATAAGAATTTGCTTATCAAATATCACCACATAAGTTCCTTTCATTAAATTGGTAGTACGATTGGCGCCAGTTGCTGGTAGGTCATTTATAATGACAAGGCCGTCAATCACCTCGTTAACTGAGGGTAAATGGCTGAAGGTTGTTCCGCAATGCGCCTTGGACCCAGATGTTAATTGCTGCGCACAACTTTCTGTGTGCGTTAATTCACAGTATTGTTTTGATGTTCCAACGCAATCGTTTACAGAGTATGAAGCTCTTCCGCAATAAGTTACTGAATTTTCTTCCAAATATAGCATGGTTTTATTGTGAACAACCGGAAAAAGCAAAATTTTCTTACAAACTAATTTAGGTTTTGGATATTTAATAAGAAAAATAATTACTTCACTATTCTGTAGTACTATAAACTTAGAAACTAACATTAAATCTGTACTAGTAGTATTTGTGAGGTGCTCATTCTCTATTAGTAAATTTATTTCATAGTGAACAAGCATTAAAAGATTCAAAAGACCTATTTTTGCCAGTGTTACTGAAAGAATGACATTATCTAACTGAATGATTATAGCTCTATTTCGCGCAAGGAGCATTACAAAAAGGTGCCCGGTATCGATGCCTTTCTTTTTAGTTTCCTTTACAATTTTGTTTACAACATCGGTTATATTATTTATTCGCTCCTGTAATTGTTAATTTATTTGCCCTTGATGCCCGTTGGCGTCTATTAACTCCTCTATTTTTATTGTTGCCTTTTGAAAGTCGTCAAAATCTGGTGTTCCAGCTACCACTTTAAGTGCTGTTCCTAGAAAGTTTAAGCTACGAGTACCTCTGTGTCGAATGCTTATAGTTTCTAACAATCTTTGAATATGATCGTAATCGGATTCTAAGAACTTAGCCATGTGGGATGTTGGAAAAATGGGTAAACGTTTTTGTGATTCTTCTAACAAAATTGCATATTCCGTTAAATTTATTACATGCTTTAGGTGTCCATACTTTTCCCATAGTATGACTTCGCCGTCTGATATCGGAATGTAATCGAAATAGCTGTATTCGATTATCTCTGCAGTTGAGTACGTGATATAGAGGGTCAAGTATAACAGCACCTAAAAACAAATGAACGAAGTGTTAGTTTTGTTATTTATTTCTAAGATTGTCCTTATGGACCACCCTCAATTTAATGAGGACTGTTGTCCCTAAATTTTTTTCTATAATTTGCTCTGAATAAAGGGGGGTTAATTTGTTGCCTAATCTCCTATTTGCCTTAAGAAGAACCTTTTCACCTATATTATATGACTTTCGAAGCCTGCCTTTATTGTGCTGTTGAAGCATATTTTCCTGAGCTAATTTAAGCTTATCTGCTATCTCCTTATTTTCTTTTGTTATTTCAGAATGAAAAATACTGAGTGGAGTTTTATTTGTGACCGAATGTCTTGGTCTTGTTACATTCTATAGTAGAATAAGCTCGGTTGTATCCTCTATTTGCTTTTCAATTTTTAAACAGCGGGCTATCTCTCCTAAAGTGCTATGAAATCGCTCCACTTGATCATTTGATGTGCTATGAAGTGGAGGGGAGTTTGCAATTTCTATACCGAAAGATTTTGATAGCATTGACTTTATTGTATTCGAGTTAAACGATCGCTCATTGTCACAGTAAATTGGTTTTGTTCCTGAGAAAAGATTCAAAATTTGTGGTAGTTTTGGCTTAACATCTATGCTTGTCCGTGACTCTATTGGTTGCACAACAGCAAACTTCGAGAATTTATCAATACAAGTTAGGTAATGCTTAGAGTCTGTATAATAAATATCAATATGGAGTATTTCACCTAGATGGGTAGGAATTGGGGTGTCCGCGATAGGATGCTTCACCGGACGCCTATTATATTTTTCTAGAGAGCATGTCTTACAGTTTAATGCGACCTCCTTTGCTAACCTGTTCATTCTTGGGAAAAAATAGTCGCTTAATATTTGTTTCACGTTTTCCTGAGAGGCTCTGTGGGCTCTTTTGTATTCAGTTACAACAATTTTTTTTTGCTCATTGGGGTCTACTATATCAATTACGAACTTATTTGCGTACACGAATTTGGTTGTCGGGAAAGTTTCTACCAGACTATGTTGAATATGAGCAAGAACGGGTAGCTCGCAATGTATTGCGTTTACCACATCTGTATTTACTGCATCCTGAAGTAATTCTAATAAATTATTCCTATCTATGATATTAAAAATATGTCTGGTCTTCTTTCCAAACATTATAAGAGTGCGTTTCGAAGGCTATTCAGCTTCCTCAATTATTATTTGATTCCTGTAGCAACTGACTGGCTTATCAGTGGTCTCAATTGCATAAGTTAGAGATTCCTCGCTGTGTATAGTCGCACAGTCTGAGGTTGCATTCTCCTCTAAACCATTAATAGGCTGTCGGGATAAAGCGTCCGCTACGAAATTTTCTTTCCCTGGCTTATAATTCAACTTTGCATTATGTTCATCGATGAAAGCCTTCCATCGTTTAATTTTTGCATTAGTGTTTCTGTTCGAAACCGCAACAGTTAGTGGCTGGTGATCAGTAAATATGTTAAGATTTTTTACCCCATATAAATAATTCCTTAGACTCTTTAAAGGCCATACTATGGCAAGTAATTCTTTTTCGTTAGCTGCAAAGTGTAGCTCTCTGTCTTTCAAAATTCTCGATATCATAGTTATTAGCCTTCCCTCTTGAGAAAGGACTGCGCCCAAACCATATGCTGAAGCGTCTGTTGTTACATCAAATTCCTTACCAAAATTTGGATATCTTTAAATCACATCCTCGGACATTAAAATTTCTTTTAACTTATTGAAAGCATGAATTTGCTTTGCATCTAACTCAATTGGAACATTTCTTGATTGATTGGCTTTAATTTTACCATTTTCTCCCTTGAGAAGATCCGTTCAAGGTCTTGCAATGGTAGAAAAATCTTTTATAAAGCACCTATATTAGCTGGTTAGTCCAAGAAATGACCTAACCGCATATAGATTTGTCGGTTGTTTATAATTTTTAATCGCCTCTAGCTTTTCTGGGCACGTTCTTATACCACCCCTAGACACTAGAAAGCCCAAGTATTCGACCTCCGTTTTGAAAAATTTCGATTTGTCGATCGAAACTCTCATGTTTGCATCACAAAGGGCTTTTAATATCCATTGGAAATCCTGAACGTGTTGTTCTTTTGTTTCTGAAAATATGATTACATCATCTACATAAACATGACAGAATTTACCTATTTTTTCTCTTAAAACCTCATCGATGGCTCGTTGAAAAATGCTAGGTGCATTTTTGAGCCCAAACGGTAAACGGCAAAACTCATATTTTCCATTATTTACTGCAAATGCGGGTTTCTCTCTGTCACTTTCTTTTAATTCTTTCTGGTGGAACCCTGATTTAAGATCTAGGGTTGTGAAAAATTGCGCCCTACCTAAATTTGATAGTATCAACATAACATTAGGAATGCGATACTTATCATCAACTGTTTTTGCATTAAGCTTTCTAAAATCCAAAACAAGTCGCTTCTTTCTATTCCCTTTATCATCAGTGCCCTTTATATCAACAACCCATACCGGATTGTTATAAGGGACCTAGATGGTCCAATTATGCTATCGTTTAGGAGTTTTTTTATTTCCTCATTTACAAAATTTGCTACCCCCATTGGGTACGGATACAATTTCGAGTAAACCGGGTCTTGGTCTGAAGTTCGAATTGTAGCCACGATATTTGTATTATAAGGAAGTTTTTTCTTGGGATCTGCAAACGCTTTTTTTTGGCTTTTAATCATCTTTATAAATTGTTCTCTTACCTCTTCTGGGATTTCTTCCTTTTGAATTTTTAACACATTTACATATTAACACTCTAAGAGTAGAAGTTTTTCAATACCCAAGAATAGTAACCAGCAACTTACCAGCACCTACAGGATAATAATTAAAATTATACCTAAGAGATACTACAACAAGGAATAATCAAACCCATATAAGTGAGGTGCTCTTATTAAATAAATAATTAAAAATTAATATAAAATATAAAGCAATTTTGTGAGTGTTTTGAAAGATTAAAGAGTAGTGAAATAAGCAAAAATGAATGCGCAACAATTAAATGATATCATTCAGGCTGCAGTGTCGGCAGCTTTATCTGAACAAAAAAGAGATTTTGAAACTCAAATTGAAAGTTTAGGAAAAAAATTTTCGCTAGTGAACTCGGATAATCGGGTTGAAACTTATAGTAAAGCTCAAATAACTGCAGGCGTTGAGTGTGAGAAGTCATTAGACGTGGTGAAATCTTTGCCTGAATTTGATGGGCAACAGAATAATTACGTTTCGTGGCGACAGGCGGCGCATATGGCCTACAAGGTATTTCAAAATTTTGAAGGTAGTTCGAGGCACTACCAAGTTTTGGCCATAATTAGAAATAAAATCAGAGGTCCTGCCGACAGTGTGTTGGCTTCATTTGGAACGGTGCTAAATTTTAAAGCAATTATTGCACGCCTGGATTTTACGTTCGCTGATAAGCGTCCGATTTACATAATCGAACAAGAGATGTTTACCCTTCAACAAGGTAGATTATCTGTTCTTCAATTCTTTGATGAAGTCGAGAAAAAACTACATTGCTTACAAATAAAACGGTGATGACATATGACCGGAATTTAGCTTCAACCATAAACGAAAAGTATAGGGGTGACGCCCACCGCGTTTTCATTTCAGGGCTCAAAAAGCACTTTGTGACATTTTGTTTCCGTCTCGACCAAAAGATTTGCCATCAGCTCTTGCTTCGGCACAAAAAGTGGATTCAAACCACGCACACTACATATTTGCCACAACATTTGCAAACAGAAACGATCAGGTCCCAAAGCAAAAAGTTAACTTTAGAAACAAATTGAATAATGGGAGTCTACAAAAAAAACCCGTACTATTATAAGAATAGGGAACTGGATAATGCCTTTGGCCCTTCGAAAAAACTAGATCAGACTGAACCAATGGATGTGGATGCTTCCACTAGAAGATTAGGAAATGCTAAGAATTACCAAGCAAAAACTTATCAATCGCAGCAGTATAAAACTAATACATCCCAAAACGCTAGGCAATACCAAACGCAATCGAAGAGGCCTGCAGGCTCAGACCGAAATACCGGTCCCAAATTTCAAAGGGTAAATCATATGGTCAACGACAAGGACAAGGAGGATAATTATAATAACTATAATAACATAGCACAGGGTGAGACCTCAGATATTGAAGAGGAGGATCAGGTGAATTTTTTAGGGAAAAGTCACCTCTCCCATGGATTAGTAGAACCATAAGCGGAGCAAAGGAGCATATTAAGTTACTAGTGGACACAGGTACCGCAAAAAATTATATAAAAAATTAGACGAGCTTAAAGGCATCAGACCGCTGTCTTCTCCCTTTTTGGTTAAATCAATCCACGGATTTAATAAAATAACTGAAAAATGTAAAATAAATATTTTCAGCGTCATCCACAGGATTTCCAATGGATATTAAAAGCCCTTTGTGATGCAAACATGAGAGTTTCGATCGACAAATCGAAATTTTTCAAAACGGAGGTCGAATACTTGGGCTTTCTAGTGTCTAGGGGTGGTATAAGAACGTGCCCAGAAAAGCTAGAGGCGATTAAAAATTATAAACAACCGACAAATCTATATGCGGTTAGGTCATTTCTTGGACTAACCAGCTAATATAGGTGCTTTATAAAAGATTTTTCTACCATTGCAAGACCTTGAACGGATCTTCTCAAGGGAGAAAATGGTAAAATTAAAGCCAATCAATCAAGAAATGTTCCAATTGAGTTAGATGCAAAGCAAATTCATGCTTTCAATAAGTTAAAAGAAATTTTAATGTCCGAGGATGTGATTTAAAGATATCCAAATTTTGATAAGGAATTTGATGTAACAACAGACGCTTCAGCATATGGTTTGGGCGCAGTCCTTTCTCAAGAGGGAAGGCTAATAACTATGATATCGAGAATTTTGAAAGACAGAGAGCTACACTTTGCAGCTAACGAAAAAGAATTACTTGCCATAGTATGGCCTTTAAAGAGTCTAAGGAATTATTTATATGGGGTAAAAAATCTTAACATATTTACTGATCACCAGCCACTAACTGTTGCGGTTTCGAACAGAAACACTAATGCAAAAATTAAACGATGGAAGGCTTTCATCGATGAACATAGTGCAAAGTTGAATTATAAGCCAGGGAAAGAAAATTTCGTAGCGGACGCTTTATCCCGACAGCCTATTAATGGTTTAGAGGAGAATGCAACCTCAGACTGTGCGACTATACACAGCGAGGAATCTCTAACTTATGCAATTGAGACCACTGATAAGCCAGTCAGTTGCTACAGGAATCAAATAATAATTGAGGAAGCTGAATAGCCTTCGAAACGCACTCTTATAATGTTTGGAAAGAAGACCAGACATATTTTTAATATCATAGATAGGAATAATTTATTAGAATTACTTCAGGATGCAGTAAATACAGATGTGGTAAACGCAATACATTGCGAGCTACCCGTTCTTGCTCATATTCAACATAGTCTGGTAGAAACTTTCCCGACAACCAAATTCGTGTACGCAAATAAGTTCGTAATTGATATAGTAGACCCCAATGAGCAAAAAAAAAATTGTTGTATCTGAATACAAAAGAGCCCACAGTGCCTCTCAGGAAAACGTGAAACAAATATTAAGCGACTATTTTTTCCCAAGAATGAACAGGTTAGCAAAGGAGGTCGCATTAAACTGTAAGACATGCTCTCTAGAAAAATATAATAGGCGTCCGGTGAAGCATCCTATCGCGGACACCCCAATTCCTACCCATCTAGGTGAAATACTCCATATTGATATTTATTATACAGACTCTAAGCATTACCTAACTTGTATTGATAAATTCTCGAAGTTTGCTGTTGTGCAACCAATAGAGTCACGGACAAGCATAGATGTTAAGCCAAAACTACCACAAATTTTGAATCTTTTCTCAGGAACAAAACCAATTTACTGTGACAATGAGCGATCGTTTAACTCGAATACAATAAAGTCAATGCTATCAAAATCTTTCGGTATAGAAATTGCAAACTCCCCTCCACTTCATAGCACATCAAATGATCAAGTGGAGCGATTTCATAGCACTTTAGGAGAGATAGCCCGCTGTTTAAAAATTGAAAAGCAAATAGAGGATACAACCGAGCTTATTCTACTATAGAATGTAACAAGACCAAGACATTCGGTCACAAATAAAACTCCACTCAGTATTTTTCATTCTGAAATAACAAAAGAAAATAAGGAGATAGCAGATAAGCTTAAATTAGCTCAGGAAAATATGCTTCAACAGCACAATAAAGGCAGGCTTCGAAAGTCATATAATATAGGTGAAAAGGTTCTTCTTAAGGCAAATAGGAGATTAGGCAACAAATTAACCCCCCTTTATTCAGAGCAAATTATAGAAAAAAATTTAGGGACAACAGTCCTCATTAAATTGAGGGTGGTCCATAAGGACAATCTTAGAAATAAATAACAAAACTAACACTTCGTTCATTTGTTTTTAGGTGCTGTTATACTTGACCCTCTATATCACGTACTCAACTGCAGAGATAATCGAATACAGCTATTTCGATTACATTCCGATATCAGACGGCGAAGTCATACTATGGGAAAAGTATGGACACCTAAAGCATGTAATAAATTTAACGGAATATGCAATTTTGTTAGAAGAATCACAAAAACGTTTACCCATTTTTCCAACATCCCACATGGCTAAGTTCTTAGAATCCGATTACGATCATATTCAAAGATTGTTAGAAACTATAAGCATTCGACACAGAGGTACTCGTAGCTTAAACTTTCTAGGAACAGCACTTAAAGTGGTAGCTGGAACACCAGATTTTGACGACTTTCAAAAGGCAACAATAAAAATAGAGGAGTTCATAGACGCCAACGGGCATCAAGGGCAAATAAATTAACAATTACAGGAGCGAATAAATAATATAACCGATGTAGTAAACAAAATTGTAAAGGAAACTAAAAAGAAAGGCATCGATACCGGGCACCTTTTTGTAATGCTCCTTGCGCGAAATAGAGCTATAATCATTCAGTTAGATAATGTCATTCTTTCAGTAACACTGGCAAAAATAGGTCTTTTGAATCTTTTAATGCTTGTTCACTATGAAATAAATTTACTAATAGAGAATGATCACCTCACAAATACTACTAGTACAGATTTAATGTTAGTTTCTAAGTTTATAGTACTACAGAATAGTGAAGTAATTATTTTTCTTATTAAATATCCAAAACCTAAATTAGTTTGTAAGAAAATTTTGCTTTTTCCGGTTGTTCACAATAAAACCATGCTATATTTGGAAGAAAATTCATTAACTTATTACAATACTGTGAATTAACGCACACAGAAAGTTGTGCGCAGCAATTAACATCTGGGTCCAAGGCGCATTGCGGAACAACCTTCAGCCATTTACCCTCAGTTAACGAGGTGATTGACGGCCTTGTCATTATAAATGACCTACCAGCAACAGTAACTGGCGCCAATCGTACTACCAATTTAATGAAAGGAACTTATGTGGTGATATTTGATAAGCAAATTCTTATTAATGACTCAAAGTACTTCAACAGGAACTCTATACCATCGAGAGCAGCAGAAGTTCCATTAAATGTAAAAATAAATTTCACTGGTTACAGAGAAATACTCAGTTTATCGTACCTGCAACATCATAGTATACAAAACAGACAACTTATTGAGAATTTGTGTTCAGATGTATCAATTCGATCCACTATCGCACTAAGCACCATATTGGGTATGATTATAATTGGCGCGCTGCTTTGCACATTCTATTGGAAACTTAAACAAAAGAAAAAAGAACAGTCTACCACAATTAGCCAAGCATTGGGAAGGACCGAGGATGGCCCTCACTTAGCGGGGGAGGAGTTATCGTTAGCCGCTCCAACTGAATGCCAACAGCTGCGGTTCCCATAATATCGTGGGATACCGCGTATGCTGACGTTGCTAATTGAACATCTGCGTCCACCAGCATTCAGAAGCTTCATTACGCAGCCAGCATATAAGTTATCGCAGGCCAATCCAACTGAATGTAAAACAGCAACGGTTCCAACAATATCGTGGGATACCGTTTATGCTGACGTGGCGTTTCAGTGAACACCTGCAACAAAAGTCCACAGCATCATCACAGGCCGCTCGCAGTAAAACCAGCAGAGATCACGTTCGCGTTCCCTGCACCTACTGCAGCGACCGCGACGTTATCTTTAAGGAAGGGTTGGGCATAGTGCACTAAAAAATAAGTGCAATAAGGTTTCACTAGCACTACTTCTTCAGTCGTAGTTAAACAGCAAAATCCATTATCACTGAAAATTTAGTGATAGTGGAAAACAAATTGCACTACCACTAAATATTTAGTGATAGTGAAATCTTTTAGTGATAATTAACATTTTTCAGTAACATACCACTGTTTCTTGAAGAATAAAATTAAGACTATGTATGGATATGTATAAGCTGAAGCATTGTGAGGAAATGCATTCAAAATAAACCATATGTTGAAGTTTTAGTTCTAAGATTGGACTCAATAAAGTAGGTCATTTACAATTACTTACATATGAACGGCTTTAAGTTGCTTGCCAGTTTTGCGGGGGCCGTTCTTCTTGTGTTAATTTCAATATAATGCTCAGATATTGAGATAGTGCGGTGTGTCTAGAGTTGCCAATGCCGATATGTTTGGTTATTTATATGGTAGTTTATTGTTAATTTTCATCGCAAAATGTATCCGAGTTAAATTTTATGGGTTTCCTAAGTCCTTTAATTAAAAACTTAAAGAATGGGTGACTAGGTGGTGGCTTTGGAAACGAGTCCTGGCAGAATACAGCCGAATTTTGTTTCTTGAGCTAGTAAGAAACCTGGAAAATATAATTAAGCTCTATTTGTGGGTGAAAATCGCTACCGGTTAATATGTCGAGGGGTCTGGACTTGTAGAAATGTATTTGCTACTTTGAATCGGAGTTTTTCCATTCAAAACATCCGATGCAAAGAAAAGGTTAGTTGATTATCGGTTGTAACATTTAAAAGGAATGTGATGGTTTTTACTGGTAAGTTTTGTTTCAAGGGTGAGTGAAGGATGAGTTTGCATATTTGTGGGGGTTGCTGAGGCCACGTAGTTTAACCCGTTTACCTGTGCTGACATGGGTATATAAAATTTCGTCCAAATTTTTCGGACATAAATTGACTTCAGAAGCGTAGTCGATAAGACCCCTTGCCATATGGAGTTGGCCACTATTTATTTATTTCTTTTATTATTCAAAAACACAACAGTTTATACTGACTACTTAACTATAACACAAATTGTTCAAATTAATTCAATATTAATTTAACACTAAGAATATAACATTGTTAGCTAATTTCATAAATGTTTTAAAGGCTATAAAGAAGCATTCAACAAATAAGACAATTGGCTTTTAGAAATTGAAAATTGAAAAGTGAAGTGAAGAAGTGGAATTCTATATCTCATTAAGCTCACGAAGCGCACGCCCAATATATATATTGCTCTCGAAATTGGCTTTAAATTGCCTAAGATAAGAAGGGTAAAATCCTTGCTGGAGCAAGAAAATTGCAGAAGAGACGCGCAATCAATGCCCCCTTGAATTAAATTAAACACCAAAGTTAGCGATAGTATCGTGAAACGTGAAGGATACTATAAGATACATATATTATATGACGACTGTAGAATATCACGAAATTTGGAGTAGGTTACATGAAAACATTTCTTAATATTTAAACAGATACCAGAGTTAGTACACCAATTAACAACTTTATTGAGATCAGCCTGGAGCCTAAGTACATCCTTTGGGTCTCTTATTGTGGCAAAAAATTTCAACGGCAAGGTTGGAGACTGTGGATCTGCCTGTAATTAAATTAAACCTTATGTTGCTCAATATAATTTTTGTTAAAGGATGGCTTCAAATAGTTTGGAAGTAGTGGATAGTTTAGATATTGGTCCTATAATTACGCACATCATTATTTTTGCCACTCTTAAAAATTGGCGTTACTTTTGACAATTTCCAATTATCAATGAAAACTCTAGCTGCTAGTTATTTTTTAAAGATTAGTTTTAGTGGAGAAATAATTTGCGGACATTTTTTAAAGAAAAAGACCGAAAGTCCATTTAAATCAGTTTGTCATCAAAAGCGAGATTACCAAAATTTAAAGAAGAAAATTGACCAGTTTGGGGAAAG
Organism: Anomoia purmunda; assembly: GCA_951828415.1. Classification (NCBI taxonomy): domain Eukaryota; kingdom Metazoa; phylum Arthropoda; class Insecta; order Diptera; family Tephritidae; genus Anomoia; species Anomoia purmunda. The sequence continues at coordinate 24,100,778 of OX639998.1, read as the reverse complement.
TGTAAGAGTAGCCATTATCTGGGATAAAGTTTGATTGGAAAAACTCGACAAATAAATAAGCCACCTCAAGAGGTTAATTCACAACTTTACCGTTAAGACAAACCGTAGTTGGCACAATCGCGCATTACTTTTGGATTTAATGAACTGTCTAAAAGCATTAAAATAGTTTTCTCAACAGCAAGTATGTAATTTCGGTTCAGAAATATGTTTAGGCAATTAAAATCGTTTTAATAACGGTAATATGTAGCACGAAAAGTATATTTTTTTAGTTTTTATAAATTTCTTATGCAATTTGTTACGCAGATTCTTAAGTTTTAATCAAGGTGTATACCAAGGAACTATAACGCCGTTTTTTAATTTCGGTAATATAAGACAGACATATTTACGTCAGTGTTGTTTTAAATATATTAGAGGAATCCGTAACATTTAAACTTGATATCATATCCTCACAGTTAATAAAATATATGACATCTATAGCCTAGAAAAGTCACAGCAAGAATAATTGAAAGCAATTCTCCTATCAAGTTAACTGATAGAAAATTAGTAAAATTTAACTCTAAGCAGCAACGCAACATGATTTTTGTCAGTGGGGCAAATGGTAAATGTCACAGAGAGATAGAAGAATCAAAATTACCAGTAACAAAATGAGATCCAGAATTCTATTAAGTTTGTTTTGATTTGAACTAGATCTAAACTCAAAACATTGTCTATGGAATTGAGCCAAAGTTAGAAAAATGCTGTGCCAAGTAATATTCGGGAGATTAAAGTCCCCAAAAACACAAAGATGATTATCCCGTACTGTATTTTGAACAAGACCGATAATATTGCCAGCATGAGCTTTATAAATTTCAAATTTACTACTTGGCGGAATGTAGGTTAGATTAGGTTAGGTTAATGTGGTAGTTCCCGCAATAGGAACTCACTCAGACATAGAAGAGTCCATTGTGATACCACCTGTTAAATGAACGGTAACTTAAATCGGAAAACCAAGAATGATTAACCGGAGAAACGTTGCGTACCCTGAATGAAGTCACGCAAATCACCTATCCCCACACCAGAAAGCTCTTCTGGAGTGCTAAAGAAGTACGAGCCTAGGTGCTTGAACCTCAGGTGCAGGGCAGCTAAGCAGAAAATGAAGAGATGAATCCACCTCATCCTCCTCCATACAGCTGCGGCAGGAAGAGTCAGAGACTATGCTCAGCCTAACCGCATGGATACCCATCGTACAATGATCAGTCGTTATACCTACGAGAGTCGAGAGTTGCCGCTTAGTAAGCGACCTCAGTTCCTTTGAGCGCCCACGATTCACTCTCGGCCAGCGGGTCCTTGGAGTTTTGCATGTCGTGACATTTTCCCAGCGCTCACCGAGAAGACAAAGGTCCCATCTGTCCAAGAGAAGGCCGAAGGCAGCCAAAGGAGCCCCCACCCTCTCCCTGCATGGAGTAATAGCTTCCAGGGTCTAATGTCGAGAGACTCCGAGGCTGCTACGAGAGAAGCCAGGCACTCCCCGGCAAGTTTTGATCTCACCAGTAGCGATCCTAAGGCCTTAATAGCGGCCTGACTATCAGAATAAGTGTTAGCCCGTCTAGTGGGCTTTGCGCTGGTGAGAAACCAATCGGCTACCTCCTTGATTGCGGCCACCTCTGCCTGAAACGCACTACAGTAGTTCGGAAGCCTGAATTTTCGGCTGAGGGAGAGCTCCCCGCAGAAGACACCCCCCAAACTTTCCGTCCAGCTTCGAGGCGTCCGTGAAAAAGTTCACCGTCCTCTTGCCCCGCACGCTGCCCTCAAATTATTCCTCCCTTCGAGGAGGAGCAGCCACGGGCCGGAGCTGGCCGACAGCAATCCCTTTCCGGAGGGAAAAAGTCGAAGCTGGCAAGAATCCTTGAATGCCGAATGGCCGAGCTAAAACTGTATCCACTGCATCTTAGCCGGGCAGCAGCACGCGCTGCTGCAACCTTGCTTGCAATGTCCACAGGCAACACGTTAAGCATCACATTGAGCGCGAGGGTGGGTGTGGTGTTAAGCACCGCACTGATTCCAATGAGCGCAGTTCGCTGCACCCGCTCTAGCAGCTTAAGCTTCGATACCTTATCCAGTGAATTCCACCAGACAACCACTCCATAAAACCATATAGGCCTTATAATAGTCTCATAAAGTCAGTAATTTGCCTTGGGAGAGAGGCCCCATCTCTTACCAATAGCACCCCGGAAACAGTTTACCGCAACCGAAGCCTTTTTCATTATTTCCTCAATATTTGGCCCCCAGGAAAGCTTTATATCCAAATTCAAACCTAGATATTTGACCCGGTCGTCTTGGTAGGATTGATCGCTAGCCCACAGCGTTTAGACCAATTTACGATCAAGTTAAGGTAACCCTGCATGATGTCAAGACAATGAAAGCCACAATGAGAGCCACATCGTCGGCATAGGCAATAGCTGTGCAGCCTTCCCTTTCCAGCTCCTTCAGAATGCCATTGATCACAGCTACTCAAAGGAGTCGTGAGAGAATCCCTCCTTGAAGAGTACCTCTACTCACCCTACGTTGAATAGAGGTGCTGCCCCACTCTGCCGCGACAGTTCTGTCACAGAGCAGGTGATTGACCAGTCTTACAAGGCCCGGTTCAACCCCAAGCTCCACTAGTGATCCGACTATTGCCTGTGGCTGTACATAATTGAAGGCACCTTCAATATTCACAAATGCACCGACTGCAAAGTCCTTGCGCTCAAGAGGCTTTTCAATGACGCTAACGACCGAGTGCAGGGTTGTTTCCACAGACCTTCGTTCGAATAAGCATGCTGAGCACAATCCCATTTCTTATATGAAGTTCAATCATCCTCTCTAGGGTCTTCAACAGAAAAGAAGAGAGGCTGATAGGCCTAAAGTCCTTTGGGGATACATGGGACCTCTTGCCCGCCTTGGGAATAAATGTAACCCTCACGTTCCTCCAAAGTCTAGGGATATAGCCCCTACTTATAAAACTCGCATAAATAGGCGTCAACCACCGACAGGACACCCGCTCAGACTTTTGCAGCTGAGCGGGAAAGATGCCATCAGGTCCCGGCGACTTGAACGCCTTGAAGGATCGTATCGCCCAGAGCAGGCAACGCTCTTCCAATAGGTCACAAGGAAAGATAAAAATGGCACCTGGTTCCACGCCTGTGGTCTCACACGGCTCCGGGTTGCTAGAAAAATCGAGGAAAAGTTTGAGCGACTCCTCACTATTCATCGCGCAATTTCCCAAGGGAGAAATTGTTATTTTAGTTGCATTTTTTAGTGCCATTTAGTACCAAAACTGTTTTGTATGAAGCATGTTTCTGGGAAGTAGGGGGGAAAAGGGTATTGTGGATACAGCGGCTATTGTGGACCAACCATTTAAAAAAGCGAGTATCATTTAAAATTTTGATCCTAGCCAATCTTCGATCAACCATGTTTTGTTTTGCTGTCTGTCATTTTATCAATTAGGAATCAATTTTTCTGCTAATCGATTGAACTTCACACCGACTATCATTCCGAATATCACTTACTCCAGATTTGAGGTATACAATTATTTTCACCCCCTAAGAATCGTTTCTGAATCCGCCCCTGGTATAGGGTCATCATAAGAAAGTTCGATTTGATAACCTTGCAGCTTACGTTGGGCGGCGATGAGACACATCCACCAACGAATAGCTCAATTTATGAAAATCTCTGTCTTTACGGAAGACACTGTAGAGGTTTGAGTCAAAAAAATTTTCATCATAGAAATGAGAGTTAAGCTATGTCTCAACAAAAATTATGACATCAAAGCCCGGATGGGCACTCTGATCCCGTATGATTTCGCGAATGTTTAAAACCTTAGACGAAACAAAATTATTGAGTTTGGCTAGCTTTTGTTGTTGGAAGGTTCCCCTTTTGAAAATTTTGAAAAGAGCAACTTTCACATCAGCAGGCCAGAGTGCGGTTAAAAAGACATGGTTAAAACCCAAGCTTAAAATTAATTTTCTTGAACGAGCTAATGTTTTCTTAAGGGGTTACGCCTCTATTTGAATTTTAAAAAATCGATTTTTTTTTTATCGGCTCAAAAAATTTGCGGAAGTCTGGCGAGCACGTAGAATATATAATTATCATAGTAACGAAATTGCAAAACACACTTTTAGCGTTTTCAAAACAGCGATGTCACGCGGGCTCCGGCGCCAAAAGCGGTCTACAATGCCTTCGTGCAAAAACTTTGAACTCGTTTTTCTCGAAACGACATTTTTCGGAACGGTTGAAACTGTATCTCCAACAATTTTCAACCGATTCTCACTATTTTTATTACAAAATATTAAAAATTGAATTTGTTATAACAAGAAATGTCGTCAAAAATCAGTTGAAAAACTGTAAAACTTGATCCAATTCTTGTCAATTTGCGAAAAATAAGAATTTCAGGAAACCCTTACATACGGCCATAGCTATTTGGATGTTATTAACAAAAAAATTTTGTTTGTTGCAGAAAAACTAATATTTTGCCCAGGAGAGTTGGCACCGTTTGTGTATCTCAATTAGCGGAGACCATGTTCGCAGGACATTTGCACCAATATTTTCAACGATAAAAACCAATAAAAAATTGTTTTTTACTCAAAATTCAATGCTCAATAGAAGGCAATTCTTAAGGTTTCATTTAAATGTATTTGTACTTATGAAAATAAATTTTTTATTCATGTCTTTTTTTTTGTCCGAAATAGAGGCGTAACCCCTTAACAAGTTTGTAGCGGGATAAAAAAGATTTGTCGATAGTCCAGTTCTTAGGCGCACTTGCGAGAAAGCCGGTTATCTATTTAACACAGAACTTACCGGTTATATTAATAAATTTGATTGAACAGCAGAATGTTAGGCATCAACTCAGAGTTAAAAACATTAATATTTAACCTAGCAATTATTCAGGGTTAAATTTTTAAGTTTGTGACATTCTGTCATAAATAATTAAAATATAAATTTGCCAAACAAATTTTTTCGAAATAAACGAAAAAGTTTGAAACGAATCGCTTATAATGGGGATGTCATCGAATGCGTGGGCTCCAACTCCTTTAACATATATGTATTTGGCGAAAGGAAACGATCACTTCCACGAGATTGGAGACCAAGCATACAAAGCATTTCGTTGTTTTACTAGAACCTCCAAAAATTATTTGGATTTTAAACTTCAATTGATTCAAAAGATTAAAAAAAAATTTCAAAAAAGAATTGTACGCAGCCCGGGTTCCTGGATTTATTTCAATCAAGACAATGTCTGGGCTGTGATATTAAAAATTTAACTCTGAGTTACTTGTACCTTTATTTATAAATTTAACTCTGGATTTCTCGCAAGTGGGCCTTTGTGACATAAGAAATAATATCATCCGTGGGAAACATGCTACAGTTAGCATCAAAAACCACCTCCGACTTCCTTTTTTGGTTTTCTGTTATTAACAGTTGACAACTGAGCAGGAGGCTGCGATTCAGTGCAGGAGGCAACGCTTGCTTTGAGACTTTCCGAAGCAGCAGCAAACGAGAGAGAGGCAGCGTTAGTATCCACCACTGAATGAGAGGAGTTGACGTTGACTCCAACAACTGAGGGCAAAGCAGCATTGTTATTTGCGACATTAATAGCCTGTACGATGGAGAACATAGCACTATAGTCAACAGAATTTGTGATAACTATGGGAGAAGAAATTTTGTTGAATACATGTATGTACATGCATTTTCACGCATGGCTCTAATTTCAGCAGTAAGCACAGTGGCCACCGAAGCCATCTCATCATAACAAAGATTAGACTGCAACAAGTGAAGTTCAGCTAGCATTTACTTCGTTTTAGATATTAGTTGCTTTTTATCACCATTTAACTCATTTACCATCGCAATAATACGGCTATTCTCAGGTCTGAAAGCAGCAATCTCTCCCAAAATAGATTTCAGCATTAGTTAGTTATTTCTATTTGCACTTTCCTTATGACCACATTCAATTGCATCTTTATGAGACGGATAAACAGAATTTGGCATTGTTGGTTGCTGGGACAAATCACTCATACAGCTAATATGCTCGCCGACCTGGCTATTTATAGTAGTCAAACTATTAGGACAAGCGGACATGACTATTATCTAAAGCAACAGGGAGCGGCGGGGGTGAGCGAATGGAATTTCGCCGAGCGTCAACACACATTTTGCATAAGAAGGGTTTATCCGAAGTGAGTAAAAACTCGACATCGATCGGTAAAATATTAACACAGCTCAAGTGAAAGGGTTCACTGCACTTTGCACATTGTACGCTTAACTGCGATCGAACCACTACGACTGCCGATTTGTGTTTGGAAATTCCAAAGTACGAAATCAGCTAAAACCTGGGTGCGTATTCGCCAACGTGTGTTATAGTAGTGACGGGCAAGTTCCAGATGTTTTAGTCGATTGTCTCGTTTGCCCAAATATCTCGATGTTGTCTATGGAAAACGAATTTTGACAGTCATGTTTATCTTTATTTAACAGTCGGCCGAAATACCGCAGATATCCTTGTGACTCATGACAACTTTATTTGCCCACGCATTCAAGTTTTGTAAAGATATTACATATTATAATACAACAAGCTAGTCGATTGCTGATTCGATTGTACTTTTGCAATGAGAGTGGTTGCCCCGATTGTTTAAGCATTCCTAGTATTCTCGTGCGAAATAAAAACTTAATAGGTGGAGTATTTTTACATTTTGAGAGCAATAATATTTTTTAATTTTACACCGAGGAAAAAAGTACATACAGTAATTTTATTTTTAATACCCGTTATTCCTTCAATAACTCGTAATGATTAGTCTTTAAACAATTGTAGCCGTTAACTTCTAAAATAGCCAGCCGAGGTAAAACTCAGAAGCGTAGTTCGTCTTCTAGCCAATTAGAGAAAATTTTAGAGTTTCTAGACAGGTGGGGCTATGATCGAAAAATTAGTTGCCCGAATGACGGTGTTTCTCCCCAAAGTTTACTCGATTCGTGGCGGACGACATCGACTCGGCGAGAAAGAGGTAATGAGAACAAGATGGAAAACACAACGACGATAAAAACAACCAAAATAACAACAATAAGAAAGGGAGGCGGGGAAAGTCCCAACCTGCAGACTTTTCCTCATTGAGTCAGCCCTTTTCACCGAGCACACTCGGGACCATAGTAACAGGCCATCAACAAGCGGGCAGGCTGCGAGAAGGTATACGACTACGGGCAACGCTGGGTACGAGCCAACATGATAGGAAACGACCTATATGTCATTGTAGCCGGTTTTACGTACCGGAATGACCCGGGTTTTACCCGGCCAAGGGATGTTATTCCGCCTCATTCATAAGTCGTGTATCATCTCTGGAGCAATGCCCTGCAGCAGGGTTGCTCCACGAACTTCTGCTCAAGGCTGAAGTTGAATCTTACCCTGGTCCAGAAACATACTTTTGCTGCTTATGCCAGAGAAGGATTTATCTAAACTCCACCTCGGTAAGGTGTAATACGTGCGATGGATGGAGCCATTTTAAGGTCTGCTCAGGTCTTAAGACTCATAAGGAATAGACCACACAGTATGTGACTCCGTGTTGCTTGCGCTCTCAAGCCCCAACGGCCCCTACGGCCCAAACATTCCGCCAATTGCGCTGGTGCCACCCAGCACCCACGGGGCCTCCACGGCTCCAAGGAGCAATCACCAACACTCATACTTTCCACCCAAGTGATTGGTCCGGATTCGCGGAGTTCACCGAGAGTGCCTTCAATGCCCTACCCACACCGACAGATGTGGTCACTTCCGCTATGGCGCGCTTCGTTCCGTCTGGAGGAATACCGGAAATTCGTACGAATTCCCCAACGGAAGTGGCAACTTTAACCAACCAACATGCCCGACTTCGCCAGTCCGATCCCCAAAATCCCCGCCACAAGGATTTAAACGCAGAAATCCGGACTCTGGTAGACGAACACACGCGAAACAAATGGAAGGAGCACCTGCAGTCCTGCAACTTCGCGGCGAGCGTGGACAAGCTTTGGACCACCGTGAGGTCCTTGTCCTACTCGGCGAAGTGTGATTATCGAGTGGAGATTTCATTCGGTGACCGCGCCTCGTCGGCCCCGAAGACATGCGCGGGTTACTTTTGCTGACAGTTTATACTGCATCCTTCGGTAGAAATGACTAAACGGAAGATCTCCAGAAGGCGAAGCAAACTCACAAACCCCAGCATGCCACTTACTTTCACCTGTAGCAAGGTTGCAGAGCTCATCGGGAAGACGAAAGCATCCAAGACCATTGGTCCTGACGGACTCAGCATGTTGATGCTGAAAAATTTGGGTCCCACGGTAATAGCACACATAACGAGACTCTTCAACCTGTCTATGCTCACCCTCATCATTCCGGAGATCTATAAGGCTGGAAGGGAGATACCAGGGAAACTGGCTGAAAAGGGTGAATTCTATCCACCGATTTTCCTTCTTTCACCAGTGGTAAAGACACTCGAAGCTATGCTGCTCCCCTACTTTACACACCACCTGAGCCCGGCTAAGCATCAACACGGCTTCCAAAACCAGTCCTCAAGTCGCTAGCCGGCAGTACTTGGGACAAAGACAAGGAAACGTTGTTAGCAACATACAAGGCGATTAGCCGGTGAGTACTAAACTATGCCGCTCCCATTTTGTCGCCTGGGACAAGTGGGACCCAGTGGATGAGACTGTAAGCGAACATCTACACGATGAGGCTTCAATGCTCCCAGTTAGGTAGCACAACTTTATGCTCACCAAGCAGTTCCTCGTCGGTTGCCACTGTAGTGGCCACCCAAACGGGTACCTGCTTGACGAAGATCCGCCTCCGCGACACGTCAGAGGGCGTTTCCATGATATGTCCGACGGGATCCAGTCCCTCACCACCAACAGACTGGACCCTGCTGCCAACCGGGTAGTCTTAAACGACATTCATCGGAAACAACCGCCACCTTCATTAACTCTCGCCCTGTGAATGCCGTCCTCGGGGTCAAACCACTACCCATAGCAGAGGAGGAGCTCCGGCTGCCTCGTGAATTCTGCGTCACTCTGGCTCAACTACGATCTGGATATTGCAGCAGGTTAAACTCCTACCTGTACAGAATCAACCCAGACGTACTAAATGTGTGTCCGGCATGTAATAACTCCCCGCTGGATACCACTCACCATTTCACTTGCCCTTTAAAACCGACTCATCTAACACCTCTATCCCTTTGGTCCGACCCTGTCGAAACTGCGCGTTTCTTGCGCCTCCCCCTAAATGATCACCCAGTCCCAGCCCAAACGAGCCTTTAAGGGTAGTCAGTAAGTGCAGGCCCACAAAGGGCAAACCACCACCTCCGCCCACTCCGGGGAAGCCGGGTGCTCTTGATTACCGACATACCTGAAGCAGGGCAAGCCCTTGAATTCGCACGTGATATGGCAGAAAGCAGCGATCCCCATACAGACCCGCGCCCGCTGTAGAGCCGGCAAATAACCCTGCAGGCACCGATGGAAAACCTACGAGTGTATTTCTGCCAAGAAAACCAACTTCGCACAAAAATCATTTGCCGCTCGCAGTCGGGGTTAAACTGCAAATCCCGAAACTTTTCTGTCAGTATGCCATTCGAGTTTAGTGGAACTAAATTTATTATTGGCGGCCGCCATAGCCGAGTATTTAGCGTGTGCCCGCTTCATTCGGTGGGTCCCAGGTTCGAATCCAGCTCGGGGCAAGTAACATCCAAAAGTTATAGAAAAAGTTTTTTCTAATAGCGGTCGCTCCTCGGCAGGCATCGGCAAACCTCCGAGTGAATTTCTGTCATGAAAAACTTCTCACAATAACTGTAGTTCCCTCAATTTGTGTTGCAACATCGAGACGCACACCACAAATTGTAGGAGACGTTCGGCCAAAATCGCTTATGCGGTTATAGCGCCAATTAAGTAAGTAAGTAATTTATTGTTAGAATTGCACAAAGTAATCGAACGATGCTAACATTAAAAAGTCTCATTTCCATGATTAAGTTTGTAAAAGCCTACTTCATTTGAACCCCACGCTGTATATTTTCTTTAGTTTAATAAGTTAATTATAGTTACCTTTTTAAGTAGATGACAATCCTATCCAAGGCATTTGCAAAACTATGGTTTCTCAAAACTCACTCGAATAAGTCTCATATTTCTATATTTGATTTAACTTATTATAATTGTAATTGATTCTTGAAACTCTCTCGAACAAAATTTTTGAAATTCAGTGTTTTTATATTATTTAATCAGTCATCGACTGATATTAGCCGCGAACGGTTGTGTTTACAGTGCAGTGAGTGCTTTTCTAGTTGCTTTTTTCAGTGTTACTTTCCCCTTGAGCCATATTCGCAAGTACAAAGTCTATTTATATGTTCACGAGCACCTGTTACCAATTAGGCTTATTGCTTTGTAAGTTTAAGTTAAAATGCTCCCGGGGAACGCCTTACGGGGATAACAGGTTCGCCCTGCTGGGAACTAGCCCGAAGCACAAAAAAAAGATCACAAATAGTCCAAACAATAATTTCCCAACTTTGCTTGTACAAAAAAAGATAATCCGCGGTACCAATAACGAAGTATTCAGCTTTGCTGTGCATAAATCGCTCAAAAGCATAAGTACCGAAATAAACAATATTTCTGAACTCCGAGAAGGTAAATTGTTATTATTTGTCAAAAACGACAATGTTGCCCAAAAATTTATTCACACCAAAACCCTACATGGAATATGCGATGTCAAAATAGAACTGCACAACAATTTAAACTACTCAAAAGGAACAATTTTTGCGCCGTGCCTTACCGACGTTCCAGACAGTGAAATTATAGATAACTTGAAAGAACAGGGTGCCGTCTTTATTTTCAAGTTCCCCAAATATGTCAATAAAGAACCAGTTCCAAGTGGAGTCGTACTGCTCACGTTTGATTTGCATAACCTACCTCAAAGATTTGATATCCCTTGGTATACCACTGAGGTAAGGCCTTACTACCCATACCCAATGAGATGCAATAATGGGCAGCTGGTCACACTTTAAAACGCTGCAACAAAGCCCCTGTATGCGACTCATGTGCCCTTCCACCTCATACTCCTAAGTATGCACTCGGTCCATTTGCGCTAACTGCTCAGGTAATCACCCTGCTTCAAGCAAAACATGTCCCAAATTCGTGCAAGCGAAACTGTGCGTGAAGCAATCCGATTACACAAAATGCGAATTCCCCCCACTTTTTACGACACGCCCACTTCTTTTGCTAATGTAACTAGAAACAATCAAACGATAATAAAGAAAACAACAATACTACCCAAACAGCTCCTGCTGTAAAAACACCCTCCAACAACTACTCTAATACCACCAATATTAATACACCAATCGTAACACAGAACAATAACAACACAAATTGTGAACCAAAAGAAAAAGAAGCACATTCTGCATCAATAGCCCCCAAACTCTCCTTCCATACAATTGATGACCTCCACAACAGTGATCATTTTCCCCTCATTACTTCCCTTCATATCCAGAAGTCTTACCAAGTCAAACCCAGGTCTAAATTCTTAGCAGATAAGGTGGATTAGCCAATTTTTTGCTCCCTTTCTACAAATCTCTCCAACAATAAACTTCCCCACGAAAACATAAACGCAGAAGCATCCATTCTAAAGACAATTATTCGATCTGCTGCCCATGCGTCTATCCCCCATTCTGGCACAAGAAATTTTGTAGCACGAGCATCTTATTGGTCAAACCTCCTAACCTCTTTGAGAACCAACAAGAAACGTCTTTGGGTTTTAAACATAACAGAACAGACACTTACCTTGTACAATATAAAAAAGTCAATGCTTCATTTAGAAATGAGTTAAAATCAGCTAAGAGACAAGCGTTAGAAAATATAATATAATATAAATCCATCCTCCAACCCAAAAAAAAAGGTGTCGGATATAAAAGCCCTCATCGGTTATGCTCAGACACGTTATATATCGCACATTCAAACAGACCGGTCTACACTCCACAGCATATTACAAACAAATTCGCAGAATCTTGGTCTTTTTTCCTGTAGTTCTAATTTCTCCCCCCGTTTTAATTTCTTTAAACAACAATCTATTGCTGAACTATTCACCATCCCGTAAAGCGCTTCTGATTGAAGATAGTATCGCAACACTAGAATTCGATACTACAATCTCGTCGTTAACAGGGAAAACTCCCGGCGCTGATAAAATATCCTACCCTATCCTTAGAAATATTACCCACCCTTTAAAAACAAGACTCATTAACCTCTACAACCATATATTAAATTCTGGCACATATCTCCAACGATTGAAAGTAGCTACAATCATACCTATTCCTAAACCCAACAAATCCACTTCCCGCATTGAAAACTAGAGACCCATATCCCTTCTTCCTTGCATATCGAAAGTCCTAGAAAAAATAATTTCTACTCGCATTATGTGGTATGCCAAAGCCGATAGGCTTATTAGCCCACACCCAAAGATGGTTGGGTGTAATAGACCCTCCCTTATACTTCGAGCATTTTGCTTCTACAGCGTTGGCAAATCGTAATCATACTTCAATCCTAAGTATAGATTTTGAAAAGGCTTTTGATAGGATTGGCTCACACATAGTTCTCGAGGAACTGAAAAGCTGGAAAATCGGTACCAAAATTTTCAACACTGTGAAGTCATTTCTGCTAAATCGAATGTTTGACGTTCGTGCAAGCAATTGTTAATCTGAAGTACGTGATCTTCACAATGGGATACCTCAAGGATCGCCTCTCTCTGTAGTCCTTTTCCTAATAGCTTTTAATAAACTGAACTCTATAATTACTTCAAATCCACTTGTAGAACATATTGCTTACGCCGACGACGTATTAATATTTTCGCAATTAAAAGAGCTAACTAAATTAAATTCTACGTTTTTAAAAATTCTAAACGATATTAACAAATGGTATGAGGGGTCTGACGCCAATATTTCAGTAAACAAATGTTCCACCTTCCATATTTGTAGAAAATACAACTGCACATTCCCCACCCTATCTTTCCCTAATATTCCAATCCCTCACTAAAAAACTATAAGGATAATGGGTTTAGTATGTGATAATAAACTAACATATAGAGAGCGCTGCAAATCAGTTAGAATAAACCTATTTTCTAGACTTAATATTATTAAGTACCTATCGTCTAAGTACTCCCATTGTCACACAAACACGGTGGTTTATGCCAAAATATATATAAACGAGTTAGTGCACGCTCAGGTTAACTTAGCCTGGACCACCTCCAATAGCACCGGCAAGCCTTCCACCATTATGCGCTGTGTAGCCACCGCTAAACGGCTCTCCGTCATTGCCACCCCAGCAGTGGTTGAAAGATCGATAATTCTGTCCTGCTCAGTTCTTAATACGTTGTTCATCGATATTTCACAGCAACACCACAAAGGCAATATCAGCAGCAACGAATACCAACCACTATGTAAACAAGCACTTGCTCCCTTCATCGAGGATTGGGAGTTCGTATATACAGACGGCTCTAAATCACAGACACACAGACTAGGTGCCATCATTGTTGTCTACTCGTTACCATCGTACTGCTCAAGTGACAGTTCTCAAGTGAATGGAGCAATTATAATCACCATTATAAAGTTATTAACCGTAATGGGGAGAAGGCGCATTACCCGGCGTACTTTCATTGCAATAATATAATGTTTGTGCGGCTCAGAATTGGACATACTTTTGCTACACACGTATACCTGCTAAATGATACAAGTTAACCAGAATGCCCCTTCTGCGGGTCTGCTGGTTTTAATGTAACCCACGTCCTTGACACTTGTTTGGAACTGCAACAAACTCGATTTGCGATATTTGGGAATGGTAAACCATCGGATAAACTTATATTGACCAATGACAGTAATATTAATCTAATTGTTAAATTTGTTTCATTATGCAAACTAAAAATATGATTATACATTTTTGTATATACACATATATCAATACATAGCACGCTTCTCATTATGAATTATACACCACTAACCTTATGATACCCAATTGCTTAGAACACCCACCATGTACAAAAATTGCCAAATTCTCTTTTTTTCATTTTTTTATATATCTAACACAATAATGTTATTCTAGATATAAGTTTTAATTAAAGCCGAGGACCCTGGCAGCTAGTGCTTCATAATATAAGTGATTTAATTATTTATAAGTACTTATCTTCCCAATAAATAAAATAAAAAAATATTATTTAATATAACTAAATTGACCTTTTAATAGATGAAAGCCTTCTTTCAAACCTTGTTATAATACCCATTTGGGTGGTGTTAACTTCTTAAAATTTGTTATATTGTAACAAATATAACGGACTATATACGCATGTGCCAAATCTTATCCTATTCTGTCCAGTCGTCATCGATATGTGATTTATCTTGTTTATTTAATTAATGTTAACCTTTTTAACAACTGTGCCAAATTTTATACAAATCACTCGAACATATTCACACATAACCATAGTAGGATTTAACTTTACCAAAATTTGTTTAATTTGTGAAACGTGGAAACTAGTTTAATTGAATCCAATCTTTTAAGCAGGTGGCAACTCTTTAAAAAAAATCAATTCTAAGGTAGCCAACATAAAGGGCTATACATGTGCGAAATCTTATTCAGATCAATCCAGTCCTTATAAACATAACAGTATGTAATTTATTATAATAAGAATTTGGCGCTTACCACGGCTTGATGTTGTGACCAATTTCTTCTACAATTAGTGATGTGCATCTTCATGCTGTTACAAATATTGAGACACCTACAACTTTACGCCGACTCCGAACGGCGGATGATTTTTGTGAGAAGTTTTTTTCATGGCAGAAATTCTCTCCGAGGTTTGCCATTGCATGCCGAGGGCCGACCAATATTAGAAAAAGCTTTTTCAATAATTTTTAATGTTGCTTTCCCAGGCAGGATTTAAACTATAATTTGACTTATTTATTTAACTTACCACAACTTTTTGAAGTGAAACTTCCTTGCGCTCGTTGGGCTGTAATTCCAATATCGAATGAAACGAAAAAGCGACAGAAAAAGGGAAGGGATGGCGCGCGTGGTGGGGCAGTCGGACGGAAGGGGACATGGGAGAGAAACGAAACCGCGACAGGTTCGGAGTAGGAAAAAACGAGAGAGAATTAACGATATAAATAAAATTCATATATAGAGCATTATTGGCATATACTCCCTCTGGTGTAGCAGAATTAGGAGATGATTTGCACACTATGCCAATGATTTTAAGCGGTGATTTTAATGTCAACTTTGGTTTGGAAGAGGCTCAACCACTTGTACAATTTTTAGAAAGTAAATTTAATTTAAAAATAAATAATAATTCCAAAGACTCAACAACCAGATCACGGTTGTCAATAGATGCAATTTTCTCAAGATATTTAAATAATTTACAATCACGAGTTTTCATTTCATATTTTTCATACCACAAACCAATTCTATCTTTTCTTGAACATGAAAGTATGGAAGTGAATGAATAGATTTTTTATAAATGGATGCGAAACATCAACTATCTTTTTTCATTAACCTAACACCCTTAAAAATTCCAGAATAATGAATAGTGGCTTCTGGTATCGGGGAAATACATGAAGTTTCACTTCTATCGCCTAGCTTTCTAGGCAGACATTTTTTTTACAGGTGACAACTCTCCATAAGATATATAAATTATGCTATAACATTTGTGTGTCAAATTTTGTACAATTCCATCCAGCCGTTTGGGCCTGAAAAGGCAATGACCCACTCAATCACAAACGCACAAACATTCACATTTAGTTTGTTATTGCCTTTTCAGACCCTAGCGGCTGGACGGAGTTGTACAAAATTTAGCACACATTGCTACACTAGCTTTTACTTGCGGCTTCGATCGCATGGCATTCGACTTAACGTTATGAATACGAATGTAATGAAAAAGGAATTAAATAAGATCACCAAAGGTGATAACTTTTATTTCATTTTTAGTATAGGTTTATATTTTTTTACTATCTAAAACAAAATCTACCTTTACTTCATAATTTTGGTTGCGGTTAGTTGCTGAAACTTTTTCCTCATTAGCAACCGCGCAATATGCCATGCCATTCAGGTTTAGTGAAACTTAATCTATTGTTAGAAATGCCCAACGTAATCAAACGATGGTGACATTGAGAATTCTAATTTTCATGATCAACTTAATGAGCTAATTTTATTTATTTTTTGAAGTAGGTGTCCAAGTTAATTTCGGAAAACATTTGCCAAATTTAAATATTTCATTTAACTTAATATGATTTTAATTGATTTTTTAAACCCTCTCCAAAAAGATTTTTGAAATCTAGGGTTCACATATTTTGTTCTTATTTAACACTCATATTGTAAAATATCAGTTAATTTAACTAAATTGAGCTTTAAGCAGATGACGATCTTCTTTCAGCACATTATGGAAATGAAGCTTTATTAAACTCCTTTCGCTTAATACTCATGTTGCAATATTTCCCTTCATCCATTTGTTGAAATGAATTTAAATATATGGCAAACTCTTAAAAAATCAGTTCTACTGTAACAGATATTACTTACTTACTTAATTGGCGCTATAACCGCTTAAGGGATTTTCGCCGAACTTCTCCTAAAATTTGTGGTGTGCGTCTTGATGTTCTAACACAAATTGAGGGACCTACAGTTTTACGCCCACTCCGAACTGCGAATGTTTTTTTTGTGAGTGTGCGCACGCGCTACACACTCGGCTACGGCGGCCCTCACAGATGTAACAGATATAACCCGTTGTATATATGTAGGAACCAGTATCGACAACAAGGTAACCCGAACAGGGCGTTTCTACTAACCCTGGTTAGTACCCAGGAAAACGACTCTGACCCACGATTAGGGACAACCCTAATTACTGGTCAAATTTAAATGGGTCAGTCTCTGCTGGAAAGTCGATGAGTAAAGTCGTTTGTCTTACACAATTTAAAAACCTTAGACATTTGTATTTGATTAATATTCAGATTGAATAAAAATTATTTATTACAAATTAAACATTATAAAACTTAACTGTTTCATTGCGCAACCGATACCAACAATTATTTATGGGGACTCAACCAAAGCGGCGCGTGAGTTACATCTTAATATTCACCCCCTCCTCTTTTTATTCTCCTCTATTATCCACTTTCTCTTAACTACTTCTCCTTACACACTATTAACATAATTTCTCTCTTCACTGTTAAGTATCATTAGTTCATAAGCTGCAATGTTAGTAAGTAAGACCTACATATATATATAAGCTTCTGTATAATTTTACGCTCTTTTCTGAACGAAGTCCTGAAATAAACAAAATCGTCGTTAAGCTGAAGTTTGCAAGTCGGTTGTTTTATTTCGAAGTTCAGGTCAAAATATAATTGGCGCAGTCGAGGCGAACCGTGAAGGAATTTAAATTACCGTTTGTAAATAAATATATATAGTATATATTCTTTCAAAAGAAACGAAAAATCGGTGCAAATATAATTTCTAAAATAAACTTAAAATTAAAGTGAAAAAAATGCGAACATGTGTTTCTAAATAACACGAAGAAAGTGTTCTCAATAAAAAAAAAAAAAGCAAAGACTCAAACATTAAAAAAAAGTAAAGCAAAATATACAACAGAAATGTATGTATAACATATAAAAAAAGAAATAACAAAAGTGAAAACTTAATAATCAAAAATAAAGAAAAAAACAATATATATGTATATACAATATCTATATATAAAATAATAATAAAATAATATATGTATATATATATACATATATACGTATTCGTGTATATTAAAAAATCAGGAAAGTACAGTCTTGATAAAAAAATTATACGGGATATTACTGTTATGACGCCACTTTTCACAGGTTGAAAAAAAACGGAATTTATTAACAATCCATATACATACCACTATTACGTTACTTCAATCTGTAAGTCACAACAAAAAAAAAGACATCGGTTATGACGCCAATTTAAAGAAAAAGAAATAAACGTATATAAAAAGAAAAGAAAAACTAAAATGCATCAAAAATAGAATATTAAAACGAAAACAACGATGAACAAAGTAATAAAAGAAAATATGATCACAATGTGCAGTTGAGAAAATACATATAACAAAAAAAAAAAAAAAGTTGTTATTGAGCGAAGAGAAAATACATATAACGTTAAAAACAACTAAATGCAAAGACAAAAAGCTTTGAGTGGAAGATGCTAATAATAAAACAAAAGCAAATAAAGGAAATACATATGTGAGCAAAGTGTGAGGGTACAAGAACAACAATTAGTACATATCTACTTGGCGAAAAAAAAGGACACATAACAAAAACGAAAATTGGTGAAAAGAAAGAAATAAAACAGAAATATTACGAGAAACTATAGAGACAAGAATAAAGTTTTACTAATATAAAAGCATAAAAGAAAGAAAATAAATGAAAAACAGACAAAAATTGTTTGACAGTAACCGAGAATTCACCAAAATGGAAAACGTAGAAGGGCTTAAGCAAAGAATTGCTAAATTGGAGGAGATGCTACAACAGCAACAAACAGAAGGGCTTTGTCAGGATAATATTCAATTAAGAGAGTTTGGATTACAAATTATAAAAAATGAAAAAATTATGGGAGATGCTGGCAAAAGCATTCAGGAGCTAGGTGAAGATGCTAATTGGGAGCAAATAAAGACTAATTTACGACAATATTTTAGACCTCGTCAAAGTTATGGCGAAATATTTAACTTTTGTAGAATGGTTAAAGTATCCACTTTACGAGAACTTTTTAGTGCTTTTGAAAAAGCTAAATTCGACTTAAATGAATTGTATGATTCGATGGTAAGCAATCATCATTGTACTCTCCCGTTAGCATAAACAGAGATTTAGTAGATATTTTATTAGAAAAAATTGATGGTCCAATACGGGCTCATATTTCAGCAAATAGTACGTTAAATGAAGTTATTTTAAAATATTCGAATTTAAAACTTCTTGATGATTTTAGATGTATAGATTTTAGACATAAAAAACAGCAAAATAGATTTAAATCTAATAATAACTACAAAACTAATGCACAAAATAATAATGATAACAATAAAATTAATTTAAACAAAAATAACAATAAAAAAGAAACACGAAATAGTTACCCTGAAGAAAGTAAATATTACGATGGACAACAAAATTATTATTTAAAAGAAGGTCAACCTATTGCACGGTTAAATGAATGCAAATATCCATCAACTAATAGATATAGTTCCTTAGGTCAGTCCCGCAATACATATATATCAAATAGGTCAGTTCCTTCTGGTAACTCGTTTGAACCCATGGATATTTCTAATGTTGAGGGGGCGGAAAATTTTATCGAGGATTCCCCTATCAAAGATTACCGGTAATAACAATTACAATTCAAAATGAAAGAATTAACTGCTTAATTGACACTGCTTCAACAACTAGTTTAATTGGACCAAATACCTTAAATAATTTTTCTGTTCAAAATCTTGAAAATGCATTATATTTTAGGACAATTAATAGAATTAATGAAATTACAAGTCAAAATACTACCCCAATTCCCAAAGAATTTAGATCTTATGGTACAATATCTTGGAAAGTTGCTAATTTAAAAAATAAAAAGTATAATGCGATTATTGGTCAAAATGTATTAAAGCCTTTTAAAGCGAAAATTGATTTTGAAAATGATTCACTTAAAATAAATGGCAATAAAATATTTTTCCATCAATACCCATTTGATATTCACAATATTTACACGTTAAATCCAGTTTCAACTAACGTAATACAAAAGTTAAGTTTAGAACATATTAATATTGAAGAACGTATTAATATTGAAAAATTATTATCAGCTTATGAAGATTTGTTTTATAAAGAAGGGCAAAAGCTTACAGCTACTCATAATATTCAACATGAAATCGTAACCACAACAAATATCCCAATTTATTCAAAAATTTATCGCTATCCTAAAGCACATGAACTAGAGATAAATCGACAGATAAATGAAATGTTAGAGCAAAATATTATTACGCCATCTTGTTCTCCATACAATAGCCCATTATGGATCGTTCCCAAAAAAGCAGACAAAACTGGATCGCAAGAATGGCGTGTAGTGATAGATTACAGAAAATTAAATGAAAATACGATTTCAGACAAGTTCCCAATTCCTAATATCGACGGGATATTAGACAAATTGGGAAGAGCAATGTATTTTACCACACTGGACTTTGCAAAAGGTTTCCATCAGATTGTGGTGAAGAAGTGAGAGGATCGTAAAAAAACCGCTTTTTCAAAACCACATGGACACTTTGAACTCGTGAGAATGCCATTTGGCCTCAAGAATGCACGGTCCACATTTCAAAGATTAATGAACTCTGTGCTTCAAAAATACATAAATAAAGTATGTGTAGTTTATCTAGACGATATTTTGGTTTTCAGCACCTCTTTAGAGGAACATTTAGTGAATTTAAATCTAATTTTTGAAGCTTTGCGAAAAGCTGGTCTCAAAATCCAAATTAATAAATGCAATTTTTTATCTAAAGAAACCGAATACTTGGGTCATATTCTAACTCCTGAAGGAGTCAAGCCAAATAGATTTAAAGTCGATGTGATTAAAAAATTGAAATTACCAACAACAAAGAAACAGATAAGATCTTTCTAAGGGATGACGGGATACTACCGTAAATTTATAAGGGATTACGCTAAAGTCGCTTACCCAATGATATATTATTTAAAAAAGGATAGAAAAGTTAATACAAATGACCCTAATTACATCTCAGCGTTTGAGAAACTTAAGTCATTAATAACTGACCACCCTATTTTACGATACCCTAATTTTAATAAGAGGTTTAAACTAACTACAGATGCGAGCAACTTTGCTCTAGGGGATGTGCTGTCTCAAGATGGTCACCCTTTATGCTTCGTTTCCAGGACATTGAATGATCACGAAAAGAATTATGCTACAGTCGAAAAAGAGCTTTTGGCTATTGTTTGGGCCGTTAATTATTTTAGGCCGTATCTGTACGGTACTGAATTTGATTTGCATACTGATCACCAACCCCTTAAGCAGTTACAAGCGAAGTATAATGGTAAAAACGTTGGTTTATACAGCTAGGAGAATACGAGGCGAAAATTGACTACATCCAGGGGGAAGATAATAAAATTGCTGATTTTCTCAGCCGAATAAACTCTTACACAAATGAAATTAATATGCTTGAAAATGAGGATGATAACATCTCAACCATGGCGACAATACACTCTCAACAAGAAGATTTCAATGATCATTTTCCAATCTTAGATAAAATCGTAAATCGTTTCAAATCGCAAATAGTTATTGTAAAACGGAAACAAACCGAAAAAGAAATGGTACTGGGGAACCATAGGATATATGTTAGCACGACACATATTTATGTAACATAAGAAAACAATATCAGCAATGCACACAACTCCAGACAACAATTTGCTGAGCTTGCGACACGTGTGGAACGAACCGTGAGAACGATCAACGGAACAAAGAACTTCACCTGTGGGAAGCGCAGCGTAAGCAAATTCCTTCCACGCTGGAGCAAGGCAAACATAGGTTTAGTTATAAGAAATTCACATTGTAATAGTTAGTTAGAATTTTGAAGTGAATAAAGGAGCACGTCTCCCTTAAACATATATTTTTTTAACTCAATATACATCTAACGTTTTAACTGGCGCCCGAGCAGGGACCAGCGCGCGAAAGTAGTGAAAGCCCGAACAACAAAAAGTACGGCTACGCGATTAGGGAATGTGAAAAATAAAAAACGCATCAAGAAGCGGCTACCTTAGCAGGACAGGAGGAAAACCAGTAACGCCGAGGGACCCCAGTACTGAAGGAAAAGGACCATCCCAGAGCGCCCATAAAATTCCCGTCAATGTCACGCTGGACACTAACGTAAGAAACTTATATTAAGAAATTGTGATTAGTTTACGAAAAAATTGTGCAAAAATAAATTTTTAAATCGAATTAAATTGAAACTTATATTAAGAAATTGTGAAAAAATTGTGCAAAAATAAATTTTTAAATTGAATTGAATTGAAACTTCTATTAAGAAGCTCTATCGACGTATCTGCACCTTGGCGCGGTGATAGGGCTTGCGTACACCAGTGATGATTCTGAGCTGTATCGGCGGAGCGGACGGAGTCTGCTCTGGTAGGGTCTCCCATGCCGAGGAGGTCAAATTTGAGGTGTCAGACTAAGACAGGTACAAACACTTTAAGCTAAGGTGTTGAGGTACCCGTGCCGAGAGCTGTATGGCTGGTAGTGTATAAAGAACCAGTCGCGAACGGTCCCCACCGATGCCCGGTCAAGGTCGGCTGTATTAAGTGCCTTACCCCGGTACGCTGGCAATGCCGGGGTGGACAACCCCTTCCATGCTTACTCGTGGGACCAAAATATGAATTTAAGTAACATTACAAATAAAATGAGCAAGGATGGAAAGGAGGAGAAGGAGAGCGTTCTGGGAATGCTCTCTGAGGACGAGCTTCTGGCGAGTAGTCAGGAGAGCGTCAGGGCAGCGGGTACCAGCCATAGTACCCCTGTCACCGAGAAAATAACAGCCGTCAAAGGGGGCGCACCAGCCATAGTGGCCCCGAAGAGAGCCAAGAAATCCTCTGGCACCTTGCTGAAAGTGAGGTACCAGAGGGCCCTCTTCATTCTCGACAAGATTGCCAAGAATGAACGGGAGGGTAAGATACACGAGCGGGACGCGGATGACAGAGTCAGGTATGAAGCGGTGGTCAAGGAGTACGAGACCGCCCTTGCCGCAAAGACCGCTTCACATTCGCAGCAACAACCAAAAATGCAGCAGTCAGCGAAGCGCAATCGGTCGCAAGAAGAGAACGAGCGCAGCGCGAAGAAGGGCAGATTCCCCAAGCAGAGCGAGGGCCCTTCAACTAGTGCTCTAGCATCGGCAAAGCACACCTACAGCGAGGTGGTCCGAGACCATCTCCAGGTTGCTCTTGTCGATGCAAAGAGCAATAATGGAAGGCAAGTTCTGGCAGTGTGGAGCTCCATTGAGGGACGGCTATCTGAGATGGTCGTAGAACACCTCATGGAGAAACAGACTCCAGTGCCAGCCTTCAACTGCGAGGAAGTATGCCGGGGCTGCAGAGTCATCAAATGCGCGGACGGGTTCTCAAGGGAATTCCTGGAGAAGAGCGTCGCTAAGATTAGCAACGCATGGGGTGAACTTTCGCTAAAGCTCATCCCGGCTTCGGAGATTCCCAGGAGACCCCGGGCGCGCATCTGGTTATCCAAGATGAAGGTGGAGAGCTCGAAGCTCATCCAGTGTCTCAAGCTGCAGAATCCAGGTGTCCCGATGGACGACTGGATGGTCCTAAAGGTTGAGGAGCAGCAGCATAACAGCCAACCAGTCCTTCTGCTCATAAATAACGAGTGTCTGCCGATACTCGAGCAGAAGGATAAAAAGCTCAGATTTGGCATCAGGGAAGCCAAACTGAAGGTGTTTCCGGCTTCGGTTGCACCGGACGGCAACCTTGAAGAGATCGAGGACACGAGCAAGCTCATGGAGGAGCTTAAGCTGGCGGTGCCGGCTATGGACTGTGCCTCGTCTACAGCAGGGCAGGCTGTGAGTGCGCCACCTACCAACGCCCCAAAGGATGTTGAAGGTAGCGCAGATTAATTTGAAGCATGCCAAAATAGCCTCGGACAACCTAAAAGTGCTCCTTAGGGAGGAGGACGTCGACATCTGCCTTATTCAAGAGCCTTGGGTCTGGCGCTCAAAGATTATGGGTCTGCAAATAAGGCACTTTAACCTATTCTACACTCATGGAGAAGGTAAACCTAGGGCTTGTATCCTCGTTAGGAATACTATCAATGCTTTCTTTTTACCTAATTTCAGCTCAGATGACGTCGCGGTGATCAGGGCCGAAGGGAAAAGCGGCCGGAGCGTGGTTATCGCCTCCGTATATATGGCCCATGATCGACCCGCACCACCTGAGGAGGTGCAGAGACTGATGAGAGGACCGACAACCGGAAGAGAAGCTGTTCTGCTGGGCTGCGACGCCAATGCAAGACATGCAATGTGGGGGAGCAGCGAGACGAACGAGCGAGGTGAGTCTCTTTTTGACTTTATAATAGCAAATGATTTCAACATATGCAATATAGGGAATTCTCCTACCTTTATTTTTCCGAGTTCGGAAACCTTTGGAGGGTGGGAAGAGGTCCTTGACATTACTTTGGCAACAAACTCTCCCGATCTTGTAGTAAGAAACTGGATAGTTTCACAGAAGATCTCGTTTTCCTATCATCGCATGATCCTTTTCGAGATAGGCTGGGAGAGGGAGAGTAGACCACCATCAAGAAACCCAAAACGAACGTCTTGGAATCTATTTGATAAGGTAGTCAGCGATAGACTCTGTAGAAGCAAAACACCCATTAATTGTCCGGAAAATCTGGATGACCGAGTCAGGTCTCTGGAGAAAAGTTTTCAGGCGGCCTACGGCGTCGCTTGTCCAATCTCGAGGAGCAAGAAGACCTGCCCTCCGTGGTGGGACAAGAGTCTGAGTGACCTGATGTCAAATCTCAGAAGCATCTTCAATTTTTGTTACTCGAGGAGAGATTTTCAAGAGTATAGGTGCTCCCTGAGGGAATACAAAAGAGCCATACGTAACGCAAAGCAGAAATCCTGGCGAGATCATTGTAAGTCGATTGAGTCCAAGAAGGATTCGGCGCGGCTAGGCAAAAT
This sequence comes from Anomoia purmunda, assembly GCA_951828415.1. Lineage (NCBI taxonomy): Eukaryota > Metazoa > Arthropoda > Insecta > Diptera > Tephritidae > Anomoia > Anomoia purmunda. The sequence continues at coordinate 24,076,081 of OX639998.1, read as the reverse complement.
TCTTGCTAAGGAGCATTCTAATCACACATTCGTAAAGCGGACTGATGGTACATGGGCGGAATCATCAGCTGAAACTCTGAAGATTCTAATAGATACCCACTTTCCGGACTGTCCTGTAGAGACAGTGAGCAGGAGAGAGCCGGTACAACAGGTTGTGCCGACAGGGCTGCTGGGTGAAATCATAACTGAAGAAAAGATTGCCTGGGCAATCAATTGTTTTTCACCATATAAATCCCCAGGGTTGGATGGAATCCTCCCTATTATGCTGCAGAAGACCCAAAGATCATTGATAAGTGAACTGAAGGAGATCTTTACTGCCTGCATTCTCTACAACCATATCCCAGCTACCTGGAGGAAAACAAGGGTTGTTTTCATTCCTAAATCGGGTAGAAGGGGACACGAGGTGGCCAAAGATTTTAGGCCAATAAGTCTTACATCCTTTGTTCTAAAAGTTCTTGAGAGAATTTTGGACCAGCATATAAGGAAACCAATATCCACTCTCTACGGCGCAACATGCGTACTCAAAGGGAAAATCTACGGAAGTGGTGCGTACTGTGGAAAATCCCTTATGCAGAAGGAATTCACTCTGGCTGCGTTTGTTGATGTCGAGGGCGCTTTCGACAACGTCAGGGCTGATGCGATAGGATCCGCCCTTGTTAGGGCTAGGGTCGAGGAACCAATCAGGAATTGGATCTCGAGCCTGCTCCTAAATCGTGAGATATCAGCTGAGCTGGGGGGAGCAAAGGTGAATAAACAAGTAGGCAGGGGCACGCCACAGGGTGGAGTGCTCTCACCTCTTTTGTGGATCATCACCATTAATGATATCCTAGTCGAACTTAACACAGGCGGGGTTAAGATTGTGGCGTATGCCGACGATGTGGCAATCCTGATTACGGGTCCCTTCCCTTCCGTGATGAGCGAAATCATGGAAAGAACGTTGGCAAGATTAAGTAGGTGGGCACAAGGCTGTGGCCTTAGGCTAAATCCAGATAAGACAGAGCTGTTGCTCTTCACGAGGAAGTATAAACCACCTACCTTTAGACCACCAAGCTTGAACGACCAACAACTAGGTTTATCCTCCAGTACGAAGTACTTGGGGCTGACCATCGACTGTAAGTTAAGTTGGAAAATGTGCATTGAAGAGCGAGTACGGAAGGCCTATGTTGCTTTCTATGCTTGCAAATCGATGTTTGGCAAGAAGTGGGGTCTCAAGCCGAAAATGGTGCTATGGATGTACCAAGCGGTGGTGCGACCGGTGCTGAGCGATGGCTCTGTAGTCTGGTGGGAAGCTCTCCGGAAGAGCTATAACCTCACGGGTCTGCAGAAGGTTCAACGCACTGCGTGTGTTGGTGCCACGGGAGCCTGTCGCACCTGTCCCACGGCGGCTTTGGATCCCATTTTAAACCTGCTTCCAATTGACTTATATGTAATGTGTACATCTTCTCAGACAGCACTTAGGCTCAGAGAGTCTGGGTGCTGGAAGGCTACACAGCAAGGACACAGTAGTATCCTTGATCAACTACCCTCAGACATAGTTAACACCCGGACGGACTACATCCCTCGCAAACTGGAGTTTGAGCACAGGATTAAGACTGTTTCCAAGCAGGAATGCGTGGAGGAGGGGTGAGGTCCTTGCCGATAGCGGCATTCAAATATTCACTGACGGTTCCAAAATGGATTCTGGAGTTGGAGCCGGCTTTTACTCCGAAACCTTGGAATTATCCACGTCTATCAAACTCCCTCCGTACTGCAGTGTTTTCCAGGCGGAAGTCTGTGCGATTTGGCAAGCCTGCAAATCGCTTGAAAACAGAAGCGCAACGGGGAAGATTAATATTTTTTCCGACAGCCAGGCGGCAATAAAGGCGCTAGCGGCACCAAATATTGGCTCAAAGGTAGTCGGTGCTTGTAAGCAACAGATTTCCTCTCTAACAAATCTAGAAATTACTGTCACCTGGGTTCCCGGGCATAAGGGAATCGAAGGGAACGAAAAGGCCGATGAGCTAGCACGGTGCGGCTCGGCAGAGGATGAGGTAACAACTAATATCGAGATAGGTATACCCCTAGCCGTAGTGAAGGGAAATATACGAAATTTCTATCTCAACAGGGCTCAACAAAGATGGAAAGATACCCTTACATGCAGGATATCAAGAGCTACCTGGCCGGACTACAATAAGAAGAGGACCAGAGGTCTTCTTTGTAGGCCCAGGGCTGTCACCCACAAACTTATCGCAGTATACACGGGCCACTGGACTTTGGGCACGCATGCGGAAAAAATGGGCATTCCGCATAACCAATACTGCAGAAGCTGCAAAGATGTGGCTGAAAAGGAAACGGTCGAGCATCTCCTGTGCAAATGCCCGGCCCTGGCCCGCATTCGGCTAACATACTTGGAAAGTCCCTTCCTTGACAACCTAGGGCAGGTATCTAGGATCGAGACCTCCAACATAGTAGATTTCATTAACAACTCTGGTTGGTTGTAATGCACATCCTTCCATTACCAAGTAGGTTTTTCGAGTTTATGGCATCAAAACGGCAGTATTTTTTTGCTACTTGGGCGGCATGGGTCGCAGCCATTTTACCTACCTACCTACCTATATTGTGATTAGTTACGGAAAAATTGTGCAAAAATAATACTACCTAAAATTTTTGAATTGAATTGAAATTAAGTTGTGTTAAATTAATATTAAAAGAAATTGTTATTGAATTATTGAAAAAGCAATATTACTTGAATTTTTACATTAAATATTAAAGAACTAATTAAAATTAATTTGTGTCATACGAATATTACAAGATGAAGAAATCTTAATTAATTAAATTACGGAAGAAGTTGTGCCAAAGTAATACTACTTGAATTCGAAAATTAAAGGATAAATAATTAATGAAAATTAAGTCGTGCCAAATTATTACTACAAGATTTAGAAATTGTGAAGAAATTGTGACAAACTAGTACTACCAAATTTTTATAAAAGATAAACAACTAAGCGAATTAACTAACTAAAACTTAGATTTGTCATAAAAAATTGCGATTCGATTACGGAGCTGCGTCAAAGTAATATAATCTAAATTCCAAAATCAAGTGATAAGTAACTAGTTCAAAAACAGTTTTAGAAAAAAAATATACGTAAAAAAATTAATTGCATAGCAAAATGCCAGACACTGCCGAAGAATTAGTTGAGCAATTAAATCAACTTAGAATAGAATATGGGGCCACCCATTCCGAAAACCCTACTATCCCAAATCCCACGTCAGTAGAAACAATAGTGAGGGAAGTACTCGGAAGAATGAGTGCACCTAATCTAAACGGTTCTGGAGAGATCGACCACGCTGTGGCGCTGAACGCACGGAATATAAACGAACTAGATAGGATCCCAGACATGGTAAAATGTCTTAGGGAGTTCTCGGGACGTCCAGGAGAATTCAGCTCCTGGAGGAAAAGTGTAGATAGGATTCTTAAAGCATATGAAGGGCTTAAGGACACCCCAAAATATTTCGCAATTTTGCATACTGTAAGGCACAAAATAGTCGGGGATGCCGACACGGCTCTGGAGTCTTATAGTACTCCACTTGACTGGACGCAAATCAGAAAATGCCTTATGATGCATTATTCTGACAAAAGGGACATTGGTACCCTAGAATACCAAATGACAACGTTGGCTCAACGCCAATACGATATCACAATTTTTTACCAAAAGGTGTATCAACACCTCTCTCTCATTTTGGATAAAATAGCGTGCCTTGATCTAAGCGACGAGTCCATAAGGACAATGACTAACTCCTATAGGGACAAAGCCCTAGATACGTTTATCAGAGGACTGAACGGTGATCTACCTCGCCTCCTCAGCATGCGCGAACCTACGACCTTGCCTCAAGCTTTGCATCTATGCCAAAAATTTGACAATATGTCCTTCCGCATTAACCATGCACATAACGTGCATAAGTCAATGAACCAACCACCACCACGACCTGTTCGTCAAAATACGACATTTAATAATAACAGACCATTTTATCCCGAGCTTACCTATTCTTATTCACCTAGACAAAACCCCGGTCAACAAACATTTGGCCGTCAATCGAACCGCTACCCCCAATACTCGTATGCTCCACCAGCCTACCGAGTTCAACAAACTTCTGTTCCACGCAACAATTATAACTACCCACATAATTTTCAAGGATACGCACCAGGATTTAGAAATACAGTAAGCACTCCCTTTAATAACAGATCAAATTTGCCCCCAAAGCCACCAATCCCGATGGAAGTGGACAATTCACTTCACTCAAGGCAGGTCAATTATCAAAATCGACCTAATATGAATCAGAATAGGCAACCACAGAAACGTCCTCTCTCCACTCAGCCAATGCACCCTCCCAATAAGGTGCAACGAAATTTCTATGCAAACACAGGATCAGTAAACTATACTGATTATCAAGAAGAACCAGACCCAAACGGAATCTACGACAATGATTCCTACCATAACAATTATAATACAGCGAAACCACCTCCCGAAGGTGAAGTTAATTACATTAACAGTGAACAAGGACAAACCGAACCAGACACTATCCATTTTTTAGATTAGCTCCGTCTTCGCTGCCTTATTACGAGTCCCGAACAAGAAGCGGAGACGTTATAGATTTTTTAATTGATACTGGATCTAATAAAAATTATATCCAGTCAACTAGGATTAGGAACCCAATTTTGAATGAAAACCCCTTTACGGTAAAATCAGTTGCCGGTACGATAGATATTACGCACCACACTTTTGTGGATATTTTCGGACCAGAAGTCGGAAAAATAAAATTCTTCATCTTACCAACTCTAAAGGCATTCCACGGCATAGTAGGTAATGACACTCTCAGACTATTAAGGACAACCATTCATACAGATAGAAATTTAATGACGATTTGCCAAAACATAACTATCCCTCTAAAGCAAAGGATATCACAGGAAGTCAATAATGTCGGAATCAATATTTCACACCTTTCCCTAGTACAGCAAAATAAAGTGAACGATATTATTAGAAAATGCCCAACCTTTTCGCCGATCCCGATGAAAAGCTCACATATACTACCATTATAAAAGGTGAGATCCGGACAGTCACCGAAACTCCTGTTTACTCTAAACCTTACCCATACCCAATGGCTCTTAAAGAAGAGATCGAACGCCAGGTCGAAGATCTTCTCGCTAACGGCATAATAAGAAGATCGAAGTCTCACTATAACTCCCCGGTCTGGATCGTCAGTAAAAAAATGGATGCTTCTGGAGAAAAGAAGTATCGCATGGTCATCGATTACCGCAAACTCAATTCCGTTACAATTCCAGATAAATACCCCATACCCGAGATTAATGATACTAGCAAATCTCGGAAATAATAAACTATTTACTGTCATTGATCTAAAGAGTGGTTTTCACCAAATACCACTTCACGAATCCGATATCGAAAATACAGCATTTTCTGTAAACAACGGAAAATATGAATTTCTCCGATTGCCCTTTGGGCTTAAAAATGCTCCCTCTACCTTTCAAAGGGCCTTAGACGACATCCTACGTCAACATATCGGAACAAGATGTTATGTTTACATTGATGATGTCATAATATTTGGGAAAAATGAAGAGGAACATCTGAAAAACATTGAACTAGTATTTAAAACTTTAGAATACGCAAATATGAAGATCCAGTTAGACAAATGCGAATTTGCAAAAAATGAAGTAGAATTCCTAGGTTACATTGTTACCCCCGAAGGTATAAAAACCAACCCCATGAAAGTAGAAGCTGTAGCTCAGTTTCCAGTACCGCAGAATCTGAAGGAATTAAGATCATTTCTAGGTATATCTGGGTAATACCGTCGTTTATTAGAGATTATTCAAAATTAGCCAAACCGCTGACCACAATCCTTCGAGGCGAAGCGGGAAACATTTCAAAGAATCAATCTAGGAAAATAAATATAAAATTAGACGAAGAAGCTTTAAATGCATTTAACAAAATTAAAAAGACATTAGTATCGAAAGACATAATTCTCGCTCATCCCAACTTCGAAAAGGACTTCGAATTAACCACTGACGCCTCCAATTTTGCTCTAGGAGCTGTGCTATCATAGGATGGCAGACCTATTACATTTATTTCAAGAACTTTAAGCAAAGCAGAGGAACACTAAGCGACCAATGAAAAAGAGATGCTTTCAGTAATCTGGTCCCTTAATTCTTTGCGTAGTTACCTTTACGGCTCTAAAAAAGTAAAAATAGTTACAGACCATCAACCCCTTACCTATGCGTTAAGTCATAAAAATACAAACAGCAAAATGAAACGATGGAAGGCCATCTTGGAGGAATATAACTACGAACTTAGTTATAAACCCGGAAAATCGAACGTAGTTGCAGATGCACTATCACGTATACCAGCTCATAATAAACTCGCTTACATCCACTACCCACAGTGATGATAGCTCAGGTCATAATTTAATACCCTGCGCAGAAGTACCAATTAACGTTTTTAAAAACCAAATTTTTCTCGAGCAAGCCGAAACACCATCGTACCAATTTAAAATAATTTGTCCAACTATGCACCGTCACATAATAAACGACCCATCTTTCGATGAGCAAAATATTACAACGTTTTTCAAAAGATACTTAAATCCGTCCGTGATTAATGGAATCCACACCGATGAAAGGACCATGGGTATAATTCAAAATGTTTATCCGCAGCATTTTAGCAATTACAAATGCAGGTATACGCAAAAACTTGTGCAGGATATAACTAACGAGCAGGAGCAAGAAAATATTATATTGAAAGAACATTTAAGGGCACATAGGAATGCAATTGAAAATAAAGCACAAATTATCGAAAAGAGTTATTTCCCCGGTATGACTGACAAAATTAAACGAATAATAACCAATTGCACGGTCTGTAAGGAAAGTAAATATGAAAGGCACCCTAATGAACCAAAGTTGGCAGCCACTCCACTTCCAAAATTTCCAGGGCATACAGTACACATAGACATATATTTGACCGAAGGAAAGAGAGTTATGACTGCATTGGACAAGTTCACGAAATATGCAGTAACAAAAATGTTGATCAGTAGGGCCATAGAAGATGTTAGAGGGCCCTTAAGGTTCCATTCCACCTTAAGCGAAATTATGCGCTGTATCAAAGAAAATGGTGGTCATCGAAATTTCGAGGAATTGTTAGAAAGAGCGGTATCTGAATATAACCATACCATTCACTCAGTTACAAAGAAAAGACCAGTTGACATAGTTTTTGGACGAAATGTGACATTTACACATGAAGACATAGAAAAAACTAGACACGAAAATTTACAAAAGCTAACACAAAAACAAAATAAGGACATCGAATACCATAACAAGAATAAAAAAACACCTAAATCCTATTTACCAGGACAGATTATTTATGTAAGAAAAAATAGAAGATTAGGAACTAAGCTAAGCAAATTATTTAGTAAAGAAATAGTCAACGAAGACAGAAATAGTACTGTAATTACCGAAAAGGACAAACTATACATAAAACTAGAATACGGAACTAACTATAGCAAATTTATTTTTCAGGCTTCTTCTACCACTATGCCTCGCAGAGGTACAAATCCTAGACTACTCGAATTCCCAATTAGTCACTATAGAAAAAGGAACGACCAAACTGCAGACAGGAACATTATGAATAATCCATGAAATCGATATTGACAAATATACAGAAATCTTGGAACATATCGAAATGACAACGAGGGCGGAAATATCCTACAAAAACTCGAATTATCCTTTCATATCCCTTCTAATATCCCAAATAAAGGCTCACATAAATAATCTAAGAATTGAAAAGAAATCCAAAAGATCACTTAATTTCCTAGGCAGTGCATGGAAATGGATTGCAGGAAGTCCAGACCATGAAGATCACGAAATCGTATTAAACCAATTAAATAACGCTCTAGAAAATAACAATAATCAAGTCCTTATTAACAAGCTTACAATAGAGAAAATTAATGAAATTACAAATATTACAAATCATATTATAAAAGATTTACAGAACGATAAAAGTAAAGAAATAGAATCATTTTTGAAATTAAAATATAAATTAGAAGTCATGAAAGAAGAAGTCGTAAATATCGCTTACGCAATACATTGGGCGAAAGCCAATATTATCAATTCATTTATTATGTCAAGTGAAGAAATAGACATTGCTAAAGGAATTTTCAGTAAGGATAATATTCCATTTATAAATTTGGACGAAGCTCTCGAATTTGCAGAAGTAAAAGTAGCAACCAAAGGAAAAATAATACTTTACATTCTAAGTTTGCCTACTGTAGAAAACCAAATTTGTAAAACAATAGATATTAGAGCAGTGAAAAGAAATGGCCGTATCAACAAAATAAATTTTAACTCAATCCTTAGATGCGAAAAGACTCTTTACGGAATAATAACCAATTGTAAACAATATAATTCACTACAGATATGTTTAAGAAATAATTTATTAGATTTAAGTAATGACTATTGTATCAATAATCTCCTTAAGAGCCGTTTGCCAAACTGCACAGTGACCAATAGCCAGCACATCCCAGACTTCGAAGAACTGTCACCCGGAATCCTATTTCTAAATGATTTTAGAGGTGATATCCTAATAAATCAAGGACTTACAACCCTTAACGGTACTTTTATGATCCACTACAACAAGGCTACAATACAGATCAATGGGAAAAAATTTTTTAACGCAGGAAAATCATCAAATAAACCCCTACCTGCTATACTTCAGCCAATCTCAATACCAAACAGAAGCGAAGAAACACTTTCCCTACAGATGCTAAAACAGTTAAATGTTGATAATACAAAGGAAATAAGCCTCACCCAATCTGCAAATCAATTAAAATATTACGCAAATATCAGCCTTATCATTATACTGATAATCATTATTGCATTCCTAACCAAATCAGCCTTATCATCCAAGGAAAGCAAACAAAAGCAGTCCATTGAGCTAACGGAACATGCAGTAGATGGACTTAACCAAATTTTCAACAAAACTTCAAACGAGGACGTTTGAGTCCTAGGGGGGGGTTTGTTAGCACGACACATATTTATGTAACATAAGAAAACAATATCAGCAATGCACACAACTCCAGACAACAATTTGCTGAGCTTGCGACACGTGTGGAACGAACCGTGAGAACGATCAACGGAACAAAGAACTTCACCTGTGGGAAGCGCAGCGTAAGCAAATTCCTTCCACGCTGCAGCAAGGCAAACATAGGTTTAGTTATAAGAAATTCACATTGTAATAGTTAGTTAGAATTTCGAAGTGAATAAAGGAGCACGTCTCCCTTAAACATATATTTTTTTAACTCAATAAACATCTAACGTTTTAACTAATATATCGAAGAAAACGATATTCCTGATAATATTCCAGACATAATAAGAAGACATATTAAAAATGGTAAAACTGCTATATATTCAGAACTTAACGATTCAGTGTATAACATTGTACAAAACACCTTAATAGATCTGTTTCAAAATAGTAAAAAAATTAAATTCATGAAGTGTTCTTACTTAGCCAAAGATTTAAATAGCGAAAAAGAAGCAATAATGCAAGTTTCGATTTTTCATACTAAAGAATCTGGGCATTCGGGCATAATATCTAATTATCAACACTTGAAACGAAAAATTTATTATCCTAATCTTAAATATATTATAAATAAAGTGGTTAATAATTGCGATGTTTGTAATGCAGCAAAGTATGATAGAAATCCTATTAAAAAGAAATTTGCGTTCACAGAAACTCCGTCTGATATTATGCAAATTTTTCATATAGATACTTATTTTAATTGGAAACATTCATTCATTGTATTTCTTGATAAGTTCTCTAAACACGCTGCAGTTTTCTACTTGGAAGATCGAAATAGCAAGACTTTGATAGAAAAACTCAGATTATATATTTCGTTATTTGGTAAAATGCAAAAGATAGTTTTTGATAATGAATTCAACTCAGTCAATGTTAAACAGTTTTGTCAGGAAGAGAATATAAATATCCATTTTTCAAAACCAAACAGTCATACAGGCAACTCCGATATAGAAAGACTAAATAATACAATTACTGAAAGAATAAGAGCTCTAAATATAGAAAACAAGATACCAATTAAAGATCAGATTAGTAAAGCCATAGAACTATATAATAATACATACCATTCCACCATTGAGGAAACTCCATATAACGTCCATAACCACATGATAGATAAGAAAATAATAAAGAAAAGAATTGAAACAAAAAAATATAGAAATATAACTAAAATAGAATGTAAATAGAGAAAAGTATAATGAAGATAGATCTGAAGGTTTTATTAGAAACTATCTAAATGTCAGACATAAGAGAAACCGAAGTTTAGGAAAGCTAAATTGAAAAATGTCCACGAATCTAATATTAAACGACCTTTAAAATTTTCGAACCAATAAAAAGTTAATATAAATAAAATAAAGAATAAATCATAAATATTGTCAAATATAAGCAAATACACAAATTAAAAAGAAATATTCTGAAATTCAAAAATATGCATGTTTTTTGTAGTTATGGCATTAGATACATTAAAAAAATAAACTACTAAGTTCATAGATTAAAAAAAATATGTAATTAGTATTAATTTATTTAAATCATTAGAAGTAGAAAAAAAATATTAAAATCAAACTGATTGTCAAATACTTACCTTTTTAATCTATACCAAATTTTAAATGAATTGTATGTAAATATAAATTTCTCAATACTTACGTTATTTATATATTTGTTTTTAGTGTTAAGATATGAATTTAGTACATAAATGAGTAATTTTCTTTTCGATTCAAAATCCAGGAGTATTTTAAAAGCTAGCGGTGGAGGAGTTACATCTTAATATTCACCCCCTCCTCTTTTTATTCTCCTCTATTATCCACTTTCTCTTAACTACTTCTCCTTACACACTATTAACATAATTTCTCTCTTAGCTGTTAAGTATCATTAGTTCATAAGCTGCAATGTTAGTAAGTAAGACCTATATATATATAAGCTTCTGTATAATTTTACGCTCTTTTCTGAACGAAGTCCTGAAATAAACAAAATCGTCGTTAAGCTGAAGTTTGCAAGTCGGTTGTTTTATTTCGAAGTTCAGGTCAAAATATAATTCGTGTGAATATTGTACAAAAAGGCGTAGTGAAGGCTTTTGAGAATTATATGTTATTTGCTGTAACTGATAATGATTACCCAACGAATGAATAAACTTAAAATATTTTAAATAAATGCAATTGTCATTATGCATTGTACTGGAACGCCTGAAAAGTGTATTTGTGACTTTACATACGTAGTGAAGAAAAATCCAAGGAGCTGTTGCGAAATTTAAATTTGCAGTCACCACTGTGTCTGCGCCAGAAGCTTCGTAAACAAAATAGCAGCGCAGCACAATAGCCGATCAGTGAATGGAGTCGGCAAAACAACGAATAGAATTTTTCGTATTGTCGGAAGAGCAGCATCAGTCGTTGGATATTTTAAGCAGATCCTAAGAGTAAAGGGGATAGTTATAGCAGTATCGTGAGAAGGCGATAAGTAAAAAACATAAAAAGCGGAGCGATTGTTGGATGAAGGAATTGACAAAATCGGAAGAGCAGCATCGGTCGTTGGATATTTTAAGCAGATCCTAAGAGTAAAGAGGATAGTTGTAGCAGTATCGTAAGTAGGCGATAGGTGAAAATATAAAAAGCAGAGCGACTGTTGAGTGAAGGTGACAAAAAAACTATTTAGATTTCGGCTGGAAATTATTTTGGAATTTTGGATTTTGTAAACAAACGGTTGAAAAGAGATAGCAATGAGGTCATGTATACCTATTTTTATGGAAAAGAGAAGACGGTTACTTAAAAATTGTAAAACAAACTGCATCTATACATATTTGTATTATAAATGTCCAATAAGATTTTGTAGGTTGTTTTGCTATAGGTAAGCGTTCGGTACGAAAGAATAAGAATTAATTTCTAGAAGTTTCAAGTAAATTTGAGAATTGAAATAAATTAAAAGGAAAATGCTAAAACTAATATGACTACAGGATAGTAAATTTAAAAGAAGATATGCGAGAATCGTAAATGTGAGGTTGAAGTAAAGATTAAGGCACTTTATATGAATGTGCAAAATATGCCCTGTGAAAGAAGCTGAGAGCATTGTAAATTGAAATTGGAAAAATTTAATTTATATTTGAATATATACTTATCTACTTGATTTTCATAACTATACTTTATAATTTATATACATTTTTTGTAAGTGGCTTAAACACACTTTTTTGTAAAATGGAAGCTCGGCTTTGAGAGACAAGTTGACAGAATTAGGGTTGAATACGAACGGCCGCAAGAGTGAGTTGCAGACAATGTTAGTCCAACATTTCGGCTTATCGGGGGAAGATATTTGTGACGGCGAATCGAATGTTTCCCAATACGAAGATGTTCCAGAAACTCGGTCACAGGCGGTGGTTAACCAGCCATCACATTTTACCTTGAGAGATGTAGAAGATTGCGTCTCCTCGTTTAACATTCGGATACACTTGACATTAATCAGTGGATTGCCGAGTTCGAATGCTGTTACTGTAGGGTGGAATGAGCTACAAAAGTTTGTGTATGCCAAACAATTGTTGAAAGGTGCAGCTGAACTGTACATAAGAGGGGTAAATGGTATGCGTAACTGGGAAGCGTTGAAAGTAGCCCTCATAGATGAATTTGGCACAAAATTGTCATCACCGGAGGTACAAACCTTGTTACGTAGTCGGCGTAAGAAGCCGGCAGAGACATTTCGCGAATATTTGTACAGTTTGCTTGAAATTGCTAAACCTATTTCTTTAGATGAGGCAAGCGTAATCGATTATTTTTTAAATGGCATATCCGATTCTAAAATGAACAAAGCCGTTTTGTATCAGGCCAAGAGTAAAAGTGAGTTGAAGGAGCAAATCAAAGTGTAGGAAAAGATACGTTATTTGCCACAGTCGTCAAACAAGGTAATTTCGTCACAGACATTAGGGGCTAGCAACTCTCAAATCAAAGTAAGTCAGCGTCAGAGTAATATTAGGAAGTGTTTTAAGTGCGGTGGGGAAAATCACCTAGCGAAAGATTGCTCAAAGAAGCAATATCGTTGCTGTAATCAGCTAGGACATCGTTCGTTTGAGTGCCGTGAAAGTGCTCTACTTCAAAGACCAGTTAAGACAGAGAAGAATTTAATTGTAATACGCGAGGAAGGAGGTTTGATTTTTAAAGACATACAATTGCATGGGCACATATTTTCGGCATTGATAGACACAGGATGCGATTTATGTTTGATGACGTATGATACACTGATGATGCTGAGTGCTGATATTGATTTGAAGGGGGACACCAGGAGATTAGTTGGACCGAAAGAAAGTGCGATTACGACCCTTGGTAGTTTTACAGTTAGATGCGATATTGAGGAGCTTCGACTCGATATTAGCTTTCATGTGGTTCGGGAAAAAGATTTACGCTATTCAGCTATTATTGGCAACAGCATCTTGAAAAACGTCGATATGCTAGCGCAGGAAGGTAATGTGGTGCTTCAGAGGAAATCAGCTGCAGTAGAAATAACCGAAGGCAGTGGTGATATGTTTGAGGAACTCAAAAGCCTTTGTTTGTTCACGGAAGGGTTTGACTCCAAACAGTTTAAAGTAGAACTGGATTTGACACATCTTGGAAAAGATCATGCTATAGTTTTGTCGTCGATGATTAGGGGATATTCTCCTGAGGAGATAGCTGATTCGCCAATTAGGATGAAGATAACGCTTCATGATGATGAGCCTGCATATCAAACACCAAGAAGGATGTCATATGCAGATCAACAGGTAGATAAATGATTGAAAAAACAAATCATACAACCCAGTACATCCGAATACGCTTCACCGATCGTATTGGTTCCTAAAAAAGATGGTAGGAAGCGAATGTGCTGTGATTACCGAAAATTGAATCAGAAAATCATGCGAGATAATTTTCCGGTTGTAATAATTGACGACGTACTTGGACGTTTGCAGATGGGTAGAGTATCCACAATGGATGGGACTAAAATTTCAAATCATCACCGACTGTGACGCCTTTACTAAGACATTGCAAAAACGTGACATTCCTTTAAGGGTATCGAGATGGGCAATTTTCTTGCAGGACTTCGACTATACTATCGAACATCGATCGGGGGTGAAAATGAAGCATGTAGATGCCCTGAGTAGGGTTTCTTGTTTGATAATAGAAGATTCGTTAAAACATCACTTAAAAGAGGCTCAACTAAGAGATGAGTGGATAAAAGCTATCCGTAAAGTTTTGGAAAAGGAAGATTATTTAGATTATTTTATAAAGTATGATTTGCTATTTAAGGATCCTACTAAGGAGTTTTTGGTAGTTCCCGCTGTGATGGAAGACAAAATAATTACAATTGCACACAAAGAAGGTAATTTCTCAGTGAAACAAACATAGGACTGTATTGAAAAGAAATTCTTTATTCCACAGTTGTTACCTAAGGTTGCAAGGGCTGTAAAAAGTTGCGTAGAGTGTCCTATCGCCGAAAGTTAAGCAGGTAAGAAAAAGGGGTTTCTCACACCAATCAACAAGGAAGACAGACCGTTAGGGACTTACCATGTTGACCAAGTGGGACCGATGGAGCTTACTAGTAAATGGTACAAGCATATCCTAGTAGTGGTCGACGCCTTTTCTAAATTGGTATGGCTGTATCCCATAAGGACAACTAACACCCAAGCAGTTATAGATAGGCTCGAGAGGCAGGCATCAACCTCCGGCAACCCGAAAAGAATTATTTCAAACAGGGGTACCGCATTCACTTCAGAAGCTTTTAAGGAGTATTGCCAGACCCAGGGTATTCAACATTTGCTTATAGCCACAGGGGTACCACAGGTAGAAAGAATGCACAAAATCATAGTGCCAATGCTGGCAAAGCTGTGCCCAGGAAACCCAGCGAAATGGTATAAACATGTTAACCACGTACAGCTGACGATAAATAGTTTTCCTCCCAGAAGTACACAAGTAGCACCTTTTAAGATTCTCACCGGTTTAGACATGAGGGTTACAGGATCTGTGGAAATAAAAAGAATGATAGAAGAAGAAGTTTTACTGGAAATAGACGAAGAACGAGAGATAGTACGGCGAGAAGTCCAGGAGAACATTCAAAAGATTCAGAAGGAGAACTGCAAAACCTTTAATGCTAAAAGAAAGGCTGCAGTTTTGTACCAGGTAAACGACTTAGTAGCGATAAAACGAACTCAGTATGGGGCTGGCTTAAAGCTAAAACCAAAGTTTTTCGGACCCTATAAGGTGACAGCAGTGCTTAAACATGGCAGATAGGAAGTGACAAAAATGGGTGATTGCAAGGGACCAGGTAAAACTACTACTGTGGCCGAGCATATGAAAAAAGGGCGCATTCATTCCGGACGAATGACCCACCAGGATGGCCGAATGTAGGAACCAGTATCGACAACAAGGTAACTCGAACAGGGCGTTTCTACTAACCCTGGTTAGTACCCAGGAATACGACTCTGACCCACGAGTAGGGACAACCCTAATTACTGGTCTAATTTAAATGAGTCAGTCTCTGCTCGAAAGTCGATAAGTAAAGTCGTTTGTCTTACACAATATAAAACCCTTAGACATTTGTATTTGATTAATATTAAATTTGAATAAACATTATTTATTACATATTAAACATTATAAAACCTAACTGTTTCATTGCGCAACCGATGCCCACATATAAGTATGTGTCAAATCTTACCTCAATCTTTACAGTAGGCAGTATGTGAAAAATTTTTTTGCAAACACATCGAATATACTCTTACACAAACTTTCACATTATTATAAATGTTTGTTGGAATTTATATTAAGAAAACTTGCTTTAGTTTTGTAAACGTGTCAACTATTTTATGAACAGCTTTCAAAAAAGTTTTTGCAAATACATGTATGTAGGAATAGGCAACAAGGTAACAAGGACAGGACGCAACTACTAGTCTTAAATACTGGTAAACTTGATACTTGTAATTGCAACACTGTGTAGAGACATGAACAATCGAATGAACATTGAAAGAAGGACGGTAACTACACGAAGTATAAATTGAATACATCTTTGAATAACGGTCAGAGAGAAAAAGGGCAGTTGTTGAACGGAATCGGTCGAGGGGAGTTGTATCAAGCGAACGGTCATAGTGCGTGGTGTAACTGAGCGGCACATAACTCTGTAAAAACCCAAACATTAATTAATTTTAAAAACATTTAACTGAATAAACTTGAAAAGTAATAGAAGTGCGGTCGTTTAATTTGTACTGCACACTGTGGGACTATACCTACATGTATGTATGTATGTGTAGTTGAAATATCCTTATTTGTATTTAGTTTTCATACAGTAAGCAACTCCTACAAATTTGGTCAATAATAGGTTTTCCTAAACCTCTGTTAGTTCAAACCAGTATTGTAACGCTTCAATTAGCTTATAAATTTAGTTGAATTTAAATTTTTCTACCCTACGAATATACTTTTCTAATAGAGCCTCCTTAAACGTTTTTTGTTTTACACCATCCTATATTTGAACGTGCCAGCATATTTTTGTCGTATTTATATTTTGAAGTCAGTACCACAGTTAACCAGTTGACAACCTGAGCTGAAAGCCTTGTGTGGGGTTGAAATTAATAGTAACCGTTCCCGACATACATGGTTGCTCTTCGAAATAAAAAAAATTATTAAATGATTAAAAAATGTAATATAATGCATATCTTTTTACTTAAGAACTTGTTGACAATTTTATGTACAGTATTCAGCACAAATATTTATCGTAAAAGTTCGTTACTTCCCATATTTCTTGCAAAATAAATTGGTTATCGGAGCGCCGCCACTAGAAAAATGTGTACATTCAATGCAGCACTGTCAGCCTTCGTTGCTATAGTTTATTGAGGTGAACTCGCATTACTTGTTTATTCCCGAATAACTAGTGGCAAAATGAGAGCGTTTAGTTATTTTCATATGTTATTTCGTATAAATACATCATGTACATTTTTTTATTTTCCAAAACCTTTCTGAGTACAGGCACCATTTTAAACATTTGCGTTAATTATGTTTCACTTTTCTAGCTCAGCATTATGAAAGCCCAGAGTTGTTTTTAAAAGCAATTGCTCGATAGGGTGTTTAAAATTTAACTCGGACCACATCGTTTCTTTATACAGGGGTTTTCAATAGGGACGCTACAAAAGTAGACCGATAGTGACAGCAAACGACGCCCTATTTTTTCCCGCTATTTTGATATTTTTCTTCAGTAAGGTTTGCCATTTCATCAAGGAAAGATATACGATCCAACAACGAGTCGAAATTATTAAAATTTGCTACCGAAATTCGGAGTCAATGGCCTCAACTTTAAGAGCGCTACGTCCAATTTATGGTCGTCGTCATTTCTGGCTGAATGGCTTCGTCAATAAGCAAAATATGCATTATTGGACAGGCAGCAATCCACACGCACTCCATGAGCCAACATTGCATCCCGAAAAAATTACGCTTTGGTGTGGTTTATGGGCCGAGAGCGTCATTGGGCCGTACTTCTTCCGTGATGATCAAGACCGGCATGTTACTGTGAATGGGAATCGCTACCGCTCAATGATAACCGAATATTTTTGGCCCGAATTGGATGATATGAACTTGGACAATATGTGGTTCCCACAGGACGGCGCTACAAGCCGCACAGCGAATGTCACAATAGATTTATTGAAAACAAAGTTTGGGAAACGTGTTATCTCACGAAATGGCCCAGTCAATTGGCCGTCTCGGTCGTGCGATTTGACGCCGTCAGACTATTTCCTCTGGGGCTACGTCAAGTCTATGGTCTATACCAACAAGCCAGCGACGATTGATGAACTTCGTACGAACATCGAACGTGGAATTGCAGCATTATCGGCCAATTTATGCTTGAAAACCGTCGAAAATTGGGTTCAGAGTCTGGACTTCTGCAAGCGTGCCCGTGGTGCCCATGCAAAAGAAATCGAGTTCCATACATAATGGAATCGAATGTACTTTCACAGGAATAAATAATTTAATTCATATCCCAAACCGTTTTTGTTTTATTTAAAAAAAACTTTTGTGCGTTCCTATTGCAAGACCCAATATAAAAAACTCGTAGTCCTATAAAATCGAGTATTTGGTGAAAGAGAAGTTGTTTACAAAAATTTATTTGCGAGTAATTATAGCCGGCTTTATAGTTGAAAGAAGCTTTATGACATAGGGGCGTATTCACAGTAAAAATTAAGTTGATAGCTAAAATTATATTTAGCTTTTTGAACTGTTTTTGAACGGGTTATCTGTCGAAAACGCTTGAACTAACTTTACTTACCAATTTATTTTGTTTATCATTACGTCCAAACAAAATCTACCCCTACGCATAATTGCCGATTACGGTTGGTTGCTGAAACTTATTTGTTATTGACAACTGCGTAGTATGCCATTCGGATTTAGTGAAACCTAATTTATTGTTAGTAATTCACAACAACAAATCATATTTAGAAGTCATGATTAATTTGTTTTTAAATCCTTTGGTTTATTACCCACATTGCAATATTTGACTTCATTCATTAGTTTAAATGAATTTATCCTCTTAAATAGATATCGAACCGGTAAAAAATCAATCTGCCCAGTTGTCATCCATATGTGGTTCACCTTATTAATTTATACATATATAAGCTATATATGTATCAACCCAGGTTATAAGCAGCAGACCTGCCAACTTTTATACAAATCCATTGAACATACTCACACAAAAACTTAATTATGAAAATATATTTAAGCAGTGTTGCAACGTGTTTGAAAAATGAATTTAATGGTATTTGTAAGCTTACTGAAATATAACAGTATTGTTCTGAAATGTCAGTTTGAACTTATTATTTGCCAATAGGAGTAATCGTTAGAAAAGCCCAGTAAAAATTAGCGAGTAAAAAAGTTCAGAAGATAATACATCTTACGTCTCTTAAGCCAGCACAGTTGCATTTGAATTTATGCTTTTGAATAATTTTACTTATACAGTTGGGTTTATTTTTGTTTTCTGGTTGCTCGTTAATAAATCGATTCTCATTTCTTTAATAAATCACTCGTATTTGTGCTTTTGCAAATTTATAATTTAAAATATCGAATTGTTTTGTTGACAGAAATGCTACCATATGCCACAATCAGCTGTTGTTCTTGCTTGCTAATTTGTGATAGGACAAATATTCTCAAATGATATGTCAAAATCGCGCTCCCTCCTTGCAAGTTTTGCCAGTTTTTTTGGATAAACGAACACGATTTGGTACAAGTTATCTGCCAAACGAACACTCTTAATACATATCTAATAGTTGTTTTGAAAAGTAGCAGTTGAAACAACTGTTGCCGACTTGCACGCGTATTAGAAGTAGAAGTTATTTTTTGAATGTACAGCCAAAACTTTCATGATTTCAAGTACTTATGTATTAAATCCATCGGTTGCTTTGAAGAGTTACATAAATTAATTGCTTCAAGGGAGATTTTGTGTGCCATAGGGCATTCACTCACGACAATGAGCTTGCAATATCGTCAGAAATTTTGCCATACTTTACCAATGTTATACATATATAGGAGTATCGATTTATTTTATTATTCAATGCTAATATTGAAGCGCAATAGGCTGGTCGCCCTCCATCCAATAAGGTAGCAGCAATACCAGAGGAAGCAAAAACCGTCTTCACCACTTATCACTGCAGTTGTAATTTTGTACATGCCGATTCTGGTTCTTCAACATGCAGCAATGAATTGTTCCTCTCTCAATAAATTTCGGTCGGTTATATCAATGGCACAAAATTATAATGCTACCATTCTCAATTGATTCGTCCCGAATGGGAAGTTCGAGGACGATCAACATAAGGAGTCGTTGATGGATTGTCTCAGTGAAACGCTACTGGGTATGCTATAACTGTTCTATAGCATATACATAAGTATATAGTACTACAATTGTAGGGATGTAACGAATTCGGTTTTGAGGCGAACACCGCAGACGATGGAGCGATGAGCTTTATGGTGATAAATACATACTATGTATTTAGTTCAGTGAGTTACGATTCAGTGGTTACGCTGGCTAGATCTTGTTGTACGTATAGAAGAAAATGCTCTAGCCTTGAAAGTATTCAACGCTGTATACGCTGTGCCAGAAGAAGAAGCAGGTCTCCAATACGTTGGAAAGATCAGATGGAGAAGGACGTGGCTTTACTTGGGGTATCTAACTGCAGTTAGCAAAACAAAGGAGAGACTGGTGTGCTATGTTTGAATCTGCTAAACCACCTAGGTGGCAAATAACATATATCTGTGTAAAAAACTGAGAAGATGATACACCGAAGTTTCCTTTCATTAATATATACTTTGATATGTAGGCGGCCGCCGTAGCCGAGTGTGTAGCGTGTGCGCGCTTCATTCGATGTGCCCAGGGTTTATATCCTGGCCGGGGCAAGTAATTGCGGTCGCCCCTCCGAGTGTATTTCTGCTATGAAAAATCTTTTCACAAAAAAAACTGCCTTTCGGAGTCATCGTAAAAACTGTAGGTCCCCCAATTTGCGTTACAACATCAAGGCGCACACCACAAATTGTAGGATAAGTTGCACCAAATTTATGTACATATGTGTTGAATAGATTCGGAGTTTTTTTGAATTTAGGGGTGTGTCACCAACCTACTTTTACAGGCATTTGTTGAAATTTCATAAAGATCGGTAAAGAACTTTGGAAGTCTATAACGAACATACGCACACACTTTTATTATATACATATGTATG